>CAJNDS010002834.1:623173-828173 GCA_905221605.1 Symbiodinium natans
TTGGGGTTTAGGGTTTCGGGCTTGGGGTTTAGGGTTTAGGGTTCAGGGTTTAGGGCTTAGGGCTTGGGGTTTCGGGCCTTGGGTTCTGGTGTGAAGGTTCTCGGTTGTTTAAGTTCAAAGATTTTGGGTTTGCGTGCCTGTTCTTAGTGTGCGGGCCTAGGGCTCTGGGCTCGGGGATTCAGATTTCGGGGGCTTCCACCGTTCTGTTTCGGGGGAGGAGCTTGGGGCTCGGGATTTTAGACGTGCATTAGGGTGTAGGTTTTAGGGCTTAGCTGTCGGGCTTACCTGGAAAGCCTAGTGATTGAAACAAGTGTCAACTATTGAAAGTGACGGTTTTGGTGGCTAAAAGCAAGCACTGCAAAGTTGTTGGTTTTGGGCATAGGATTCCTACGCTTTTTTACGCCACTTTACGCTTCTTTATGCCACTTTACGCCTTCGTGCTCCCAATACTGCCAGTCAGGTTGGGTCGGTGACCGATTTTTGTGTCACTTCTGCCTAGTGACTAGAATTCCTGTCACTTGCGATAGTTGCTGTAAAGAATAGTCAACTACGGCGTTCCAGGTAGGCTTTAGGGTGTAGGTTTTATGGTTCGAGGTTTGAGGCTTGAGGGTTGGTCAGCGCGGGTTCCATGCGGACGTATAGATGGGCGCAGTCCGGTTTTTGACGGTTTTTGTGGTACGGGTGGCGGGGTGGGGGGTAGGGGTAGGGGGCGGGGGCCACGTGTCTGAGGGTTTTTGGGGGTTGTGGGCATAAGCAGGGTGTTGGCTTGAGGGTTTAGGACCTTGGCTTTTAAGGTTTCAGGGTCATAGGGCTTTCCGGTTTGGAGGTGTTTTCGGACATAGGGCTTTGGGTCTTTCTCCCTAAGCCCGAAACACCAAACCCTAACCCTAAACCCTAAACCCTAAACCTAAACCCTAAACCCTAAACCCTAAACCCTAAACCCTAACCCTAAACCCTAAACCTTAAATGCTACTGGTAGGGGTCTCGTGAGCTTGTTTTCTGGCCCAGGCTGCTTGGGGCTTGTTGGGGTCTTGGTTCCGATAGTATGGCTGGGGGGGCTTTGGGGCTTCGGTGGTTAGGGCTTAAGGCGTTTAGTTTGTTGGGTTTTAGGGTTTAGGGTTTAGGGTTTAGGGTTTAGTGGCGCCAGGAGAGCAAAGCCGAGGAGAAGCGGGAAGGGAGTCCAAGCAAAGGGAGGACGTTTGAAATGTCTCGGCTGATGCCACCTCTTTGCATTGAGCTTAGGGTTTAGGGTTTAGGGTTTAGGGTTTAGGGCTTAGGGCTTCAGGGCTTCAGGGTTTAGGGTTTAGGGTTTAGGGTTTGGGGGGGGGGGGGGGGGAGGTCGGGGCTTTGTCCATTGCGAAAACTTTGCTTGTCCCTGAACCCTAAACCCTAAGCCCTAAACCCCAAACCCCTAAACCCTACGCCCCTAAGCCCCAAACCCTAAACCCTACCCCCCAAGACCTCCTACAGAACTGAATCCTTCCTCAACCCAAAGCCCGAGGTCCTTAGCCCCAAGACAAGGCCTTAGGTGCAGAGGCCCAGCTCACCTGAAACCCTGTTTAGGGCTTAGGGTTTAGGGTTTAGGGTTTAGGGTTTAGGGCTAGAAGTCCTAAACCCTAAAAAACCCTTAAATACCCAAGAAGCAAGTCTCGGCGACCCTCCTTCTTTGGCCTTAAACTCAGTAGCTGAGCAGGTAACCTTTGGCCTTTTGGGAGTACATGGGTCTTTCCCAAACTAGACATACCCCGTTTATGCCAATCCCCTAAAAGGGACCCCCAAAAAAGGGTACCCCCCATTTTCGGAAGCCCCCCATATATGTATATATATATATATGTATACAATGCTACCGCAATTTAAAGGTTAGCCTGTGTTGGCCAGGGTACACAGCAACTCGGTTAAAGCCGAAATCCCGGAACCGCAGAGCCCCCTGCTTTTAGTGGCATAAGAAGCCACCTATACATTATAAGGATCCTGCTGTTGGGGTATAAGGGCTCCCATTCTACTTGTGGAGTCCTTGTGTTTAGGTGGTTTTTTGGAGCCCCCATGAAAGTCAACGCAGTGCAGAGGATTTAGCCGACCCTGCTTGCCATGTCTGGCTAGAGGAACCCTCTCCCGACCCCACGAAACAATCGCTGGCACCGGTTGAAACCTGATGCGGCTTCCAATTTCGGAGTATTCCCCAACGGACTTCAAAAAACTAACCTAGAGAAACAAACAATGTCGACCCTAAAAGCAAATGCAAACTTACAAGTTGTAGGTCTGGCAATGTGCGGCAACCCTAAACCCTAAACGCTCATATTTAGGGTCTAACCCCTGGGCACTAAAGGCCTAGCCCCTTTTTCGTGGTTTGCTGTATGCGAACCTCGATTTTCGTATGGCAGGGCCATGTATGGGAAACTGGGATGCCCACTGCTCTCCCAAGAATCATCTCTTCTCTGGGATTTAGGACTCTAAACTCTAAACCCTAGACCCACAGGGCTTCAGGAATCACCAACTTAAGCTTTTCCGAAACCCCAAACCCCAAACCCCAAAACCCCAAAACCCCAAAGCCCCAAAGCCCCAAAGCCCCAAAGCCCCAAAGCCCCAAAGCCCCAAAACCCCAAAACCCCAAAACCCCAAAGCCCCAAAACCCCCAAACCCCCCAAAAGCCCAAAACCCCAAAACCCCAAACCCCCAAACCCCCCAAAATCCCAAAACCCCAAATCCCAACACCCCAACACCCTCAACCCGAAGTTCGAGAACTGCCTCTTCTTCCTTCGATCCGAGGCGTGCCTTCGAAGAGGCAGACGTCAATCAAGATGGCTGTTTGGACAAAGAGGCCCCTTGAATAAAAAATCGGGCCTAAAATGGTGATTAGGGTTTAGGGTTTTAGGGGTTTAGTTGGGGTTTAGGGTCTGAGGCCCCTGAAAACACTCCTTTGGCTCAGGGTAAAAAATCGGGCCTATATAGGGTTTTGGGGCGTAATTAGGGTTTAGGGTTTGCGGTCTCGGGCCTAGATGGGGGATTCGGGTATAGGGTTTAGGGGTTTAGTTGGGGTTGAGGGTTTGAGGCTCGGGGTGTGGCTCTTAGGCTTTTCATTTTCAGTCTTGCATAGGTAGATACACCCTCAACCCCTAACGTCCCAAACCCTCATGAACCCCTAAACTCTCAACCGACGAAGCCCTAAGCCCTCAACCCTCAACTCTAATCCCTGAGCCCCAGCCCCTAACCCTGGACCGCGCCTGACGACACTTAGGGGCTAGGTAGTTAACCTTTAACTTTTTGGTTATAGAAATAACAATAAACTTATGAATATATATATATATGTAATCCTATTACAGGACACAAAAAAGGTTAATCTGTTTTTGGGCCAGGGTATCCGCCCCGCAGGGCAGGTTGTTGCGGTTTTGAGGGTCTGGTGGTCAGGTTTTCCGAGTTTTTTCTTTGACTTTGGTCTAGGGGTGTAGGGATTCAGGGGCGTGGGGTTGAACCCTAAACTACATCCCCCTTGGGATTTCTTTTTTTAGTTTTGTTCATATAAAACCCAAGAGGATATTAAGAGTCATTGTTTATTAAGGTTCTAAGGGGAGTATAGTAAACCCAAACTCTAAACCCTAAACCCTAAACCCTAAACCCTAAACCCTAAACCCTAAACCCTAAACCCTAAACCCTAAACCCTAAACCCAGGATTTGGGCGAGTACGAGGGGTTCGGGTTTAGTTTTTTTTTTTTTTTTTTTTTTTTACGTTCTTGTGGTTGATGCTCACCGGGTTGAGGGTTGTTTAGGTTTAGGTACCTAGGTACCCTTTCTTTTCCGGGTTTAGGGTTTAGGGTTTAGGGTTTAGGGTTTAGGGTTTAGGGTTTAGGGTTTAGGGTTTAGGGTTTAGGGTTTAGGCTCAGCGCCGACCGCGCAGGAGTTCGCTTCCGTGCTCATGTCGCTGGACCCGAAAAAGTTCAGCGATCCGAAAAAGTTGCATCCTGGCTGCAAGAGCTCGCGGGTTTGGGTGTATGGGGTTTAGGGTTTAGGGTTAAGGATTTAGGGTTTAGGGTTAGGGTTTAGGGTTAGGGTTCAGGATTTGAAGTTTAGAGTTTAGGGTTTGGAGGTATTGTCGTGAGTATAGGCCAGACTCTTGACCCCCAAGCCCTAAGCCCTAAACCTTTAACCCTAAACCTTTAACCCTAAACCTCAACTCTAAACTCACTGGTTTAGGGCCCCTGAGACGCCCTGTCAACTCCAACTCCCCCTTTGAAGAAGGGTTTTAGGGTTTTTGGGTTTTAGGGTTTTAGGGTTTAAAGGGTTGGGGGAAGGCTCTGGTTCTTTGGGGGTTTAGGGGGGTTCTGGGTGAGAGCCTAGAATAGGAAAAAAATATCCACCTGAGCTTCAATCAAATTGATGCTTAAACCCTTGCCACCCTAACCCATGAATACTGGTGTAGGGTTTAGGTTTTAGGGGTTTAGGTTTTAGGGTTTAGGGTTTAGGGTTTGGGGTCCCGTGTTTAGGGTTTCGGGTGCGCATACCTACATCCAACCCCCCCCCTCCCTTCCCCCGACCCTTTCCGTTGCCAAGGACAGTCGCCTTTCAGCGTGCTGACGATGACCACAATGGGGAGCTCGACACACGGGAGGTCTGAGAGCATCCATGAAGCCCAACTAACTAGGTAGGACGCTAGCATAGCTTTTGTGGGTAAAAAAGCCCTAAACCCTAAACCCGAAACCCTAAACCCTAAACCCTAAACCTAACCTCGCAAACAACAGTTGAAGTTTAAACTCTAGAGAGCTCTGGGTATCTCGGTGAGTCCTGAGTCCCGTAGATCAAGGTGTATGGGCCTTCGTTGAACACCACATCCCCAACTAGGGGTACCCTAGTTTACCCCCGCAAAACACGATCACTCTTAGCGTAGGTAGTAGGAGCCCCCAAGCATACCGCAATTTTCGGGAAGCCCCCACAGCTCAACCCTAAGACATTGCTGAACAAAGACCTGCACACTATTGGGGGGAGGGGAGTGGGGTTTACAGGGTTTTAGGGTTTAGGGGATTTATGGTTCAGGATTTAGGGTTCTTTATTGGAGGGTTTAGGGTTTTGGTTTTTTTTCGGGTTTGTCGGCTTTACAGGAGAGTTTGTTTTTTTTGGAGGTTTTAGGGCCTTTCGGGTGTAAGGAGGGTCCCAGCACCCTAAACTACCCCAAACCCCAAGCCCCAAACCCAGCATAGAAAAGGTCGAAGCATGGCTGGGCCGGTACCTCACAAGAAAGGTCCCGGATGACGTGGAGGCGCTTGTGTCCACTTCGGTTAGGGGTTTGGGGGTGTTTGGGATTCCGGGCTTAAGGTCTAGGGTTTAGGGTTTAGGGCTCAGGGTTTAGGGTTTAAGGTTTGGGGTCCCTCGCTGTTTGAGGTTTGGGTGTGGGGTTCGTAGCGCTTGCCCACATTGCGACTTGGGTTGGGTTCAGCATGCCTTGGATACCCAAGCCCCCAACTTCATCGGCCTCGCCCCTTAGTAGCTGAATGAGTACACTTTACGCTTTTTGGGATACGATCATCCCCCCATAGAACTGAAAGTGTACACTTGTTTGGGTCTTATGAACTCAGCAACTAAGGTCTGGTCCAAAGGTAGACGTACCAAAAGTAGAGGCGCCCTCAACATCTGGGGGTCCGAAAAGAAGATGTATAGCACTTCTTGGGGTTTAGGGCAGCATTTCTTGAAGGTTTAGGGCTTAGGGCCTAGGGCTTAGGGTTTAGGGTTCAAGATTTAGAGTTCAGGGTTTAAGGTTTAGGGGTAAGTCCCCAGATAAACGCCCCAGAATCTCAAAGCCCGAAACCTTGGAGCCGGCGCTTCTTTGTTGTACTCCTACCAGCCCTGAAACAAGATGCCCACAAAACGGCGGTGGAAGCTTCTTCGTCAACCTTAATGGGTTTGAATAAGTCTTCATAGGTTTGAATCTTAGGGAATCATGCCGAAATACATCTGTATGTGTAAGGCTGATGTCTGTAGGCAGGCTTCCGATCAAGCGTCCAAACAACCCTCATTCGTCGCAAGGAGCTTTACATGCTGCTGACCTGGCGTGACGGGCGTGCCACAGCAGCACGTAGGGGCATTGGAACCCTAAACCCTAAACCCTAAACCCCAAACCCAAAACCCCAAACCCCAAACCCCTAAGCCTTGACTCTTGCTTCGGCAAGCTCTTTCATGGCTCTACTTGGTGGGTCATGGGTAGTGTGTAACTCGAACAACTCGAGCTGAACCTATACCCTAACCCCTACCCAAACCACCTGAAGTCGTTGTCGTCTGCCCTAAACCCTAAACCCTAAACCCTAAACCCTAAACCCTAAACCCTAAACCCTAAACCCTAAACCCTAAACCCTAAACCCTAAACCCTAAACCCTAAACCCTAAACCCTACTTAAACCCGAAAACCACCTGAAGTCGTTGTAGTCTGCAGGTAACGCTGGGCCACTTCGACTGGATGCCCGAGCCCAAGTCGTTCAAGTGAGCCATGGGACTGAAGCCTTGGGTTTAGGGTTTAGGGTTTAGGGTTAAGGGTTTAGGGTTTAGGGTTTGGGTTCTAGGAGTTGAGTTTTGGGGTTTAGGGTTTCGGGTTTAGGGTTTAGGGTTTAGGGTTTCGGGTTTAGGGTTTTGGGTTTTGGGTTTGGGGCTTAGGGCTTAGGGTTTGGGATATAGGGTTTTGGGTTGGGGGTTGGAGCGGCCGCCGTCGGAGGGTCGCAGCCTTAGGTCCGTTGGGTATGTTCCGTTACTGCGTGTTGAGGGTTTGGGGTTTGGGGTTTGGGGTTTAGGGTTTCGGACCTTGAGACTGAGAGCCCGGTATCAAAGCAGACAGCAATACGGACCCCTGCTCCTCAACAACAGCAGTCCTTGAAGCGACCCTGTGCCTTATGGCGAAACGCCACGCTTTGTTTACATGTGTTTGTGTGTTTTCTTTTTCGCTCTCTCTCACCGGCTTCTTTCCTTCTCTTTTTCTATATATAGTATGATATACATATACATGTATGCACGTCAATGTGGTATGGTGCATGGCGCAATTCCTTGGCATATAAATCAGGTGCAAGGCCTAATCTAGGAAAACCCCGATCTCGGACAGGACCTGCTCTTCGCCTACCAGCACTGCTCTGCAGCAGGCCATCGAAGACTCTTCCCCCCCACCGCCCCGGAACCCCCACAACGCCATGTAGAAACTGTAGGGCTTAGGGTTGAAGAGTTTTTTTTGTTCGAGTGCTTTCGTCTTAGTAGCTGAATGAGTACACTTTGCACTTTTTGGGATACGATGAACCCCTATAGAACTGAACGTGTACATTTTCGGGGCCTATGAACTCAGCAACTAAGTTTTACGGTTTAGAGTTTGCGGCACGAACGGCTACTTCTAGCTTTTCGAGCACCTGAAGAGCCGAAACCCCCCGAAAACCCCCTAAACCCGCAAGCCCCAACCCAAAAATCCCTAACAGCCCAACCCCTAAACCCTAAACCCTAAACCCTACCAGCCCAACAGCCTTCACACCCCTAAACCCCACCCACAAAAACCCCAAGTACCCCCCAAAAACCATAGATCCCTTTCCCAGTCTGAGCCCTATCTCGGCGCCCCGAATCCGCAAATCTCAACGTAGGGCTTACGTAGGGTCCTAGGGTTTAGGGTTTAGGGTTTAGGGTTTAGGGTTTAGGGCGAGGGCTTGGATCCGTTGACAGCCATGTCGAAGTGGACATCCAAGCAAGGTCCCTCGGATTGGGAGGCTTAGGGGTTTAGGGTTTAGGGTTTAGTTGACCCAGCGCCCCAGCGCCATCCCGTCTGCTCCCAGCTCTGGCCCCAATGGTTCCAGCCTGAGCCCCAACCCCAGGCATTGCCTTAAGACAGGCGATCTTGAGAAAAAGAAGCTGATTAAAGTGCATCGCAAGTCATAACGTCCTCAAGGTTTCCAGGGTGGCAAATACGGTTGCTGTGGGAAGGTGACGCCCCCTCCGCCTCCAAAGGCAAAGGCCTGATAAACGGCCCGAATGCACGTTTTCAGATTCTGAGGGCTTTGGGAAAGGTCAGGTGGCTTTTCCTTCCTGGGTCGGCGAGATGAGCCCACGAAACCTGATGCGGGCTTGATCACACTTCGGCGGTCATTTTATCGCGTTGCAAACGTGAGAGCCATGCGCCTGAAAGATAAAGGATCTCAGCATCGATACATGGGAGGAGAAGGAGAGAAAGAGCCGAACACCCCCGATTATCATCCTTGTGAAGGACTGTTAGCACAAGGGGGAACCTGCCAACCCTAATCCCTAAGAACCCAATCCTTCACTAAATTAGGGTACCCCTAAACTTTTAAACCCTAAACCCTACTCCCTAAACCCTAAACCCTAAAGTCTTGGCCGCGAGCGCGACCTAGTCGCGAAGCGGCCTCGCGACGATCAGGAGCCGTCAAGACACACCACTGCAGAGGGTGAAGCCTCTGCAGCCTCTCCTCCTCGGCAAGGCCCCCCTAATGGTACTAATAAAGGTCAGACCTGTAAACTTCAACCCCATACCCGGCATGAAATCCTAAATCCTAAATTCGAGCCTACAAGCTTCCCGGAGCTTCCCAGGGCCTTTTTGAAGCCCCCAGAGCCTCTTGAGCTTTTCAAGCTGCTTCGGAGCCTTTTAGGGGCTCCTAAGGGTCACCCGGACCCCCGCGACCTTTTCACAGCCTAATTTTGGTGAAGGGGGGGTCGTGTTTTTTCCATTTTCAAAGCAATTTAGTATTCGGAGACCCCCCTTGCTCAAAACTCCGACCCCCCTTGAGAGGGAAAGTTTGCCGCAAGAGCCACCAAAAGGTTTCAAAAACCCCTTAAAAAGGGGGATTCCAGGATTTGCCCGTGCCCGTAATGAAAAATGCGATTTTTTAGTACCGCAGTCGATGGTTTTGGGCGCCCTCCATTTTTCCAAAAAGGCTTCTTCAAAAGGCATGGAAAAAACCCCCCGGACAGCTTCCGAACCTCTTTGGGCTCCTCCCGGACAGTTTCTGGGCTTTTTTTGGGCTCCTCCCGGACAGTTTCTGGGCGTTTTTGGGCTCCTCCCGACAGTTTCTCGCTTTTTTGGGCTGCTTGGGAGCTTTTTAGGGGCTCCTAAGGGTCACCGGACCCCCGCGACCTTTTCACGGCTTAATTTTGGTCAAGGGGGGGTCGTATTTTTCCATTCTCAAAGCAATTTAGTATTCGGAGACCCCTCTTGCTCAAAACTCCGACCCCCCCTTGAGAGGGAAAGTTTGCCTCCAAAAACACCCCACATGAGGGGGGGAGGGACCCAGGATCGGCCCGGGTCCCAGTTAAAAAAGCGATTTTTTAGTACTGAAATCGACGGTTCTGGGTGGGCTCTGGTTTTTTGGATTTTTGGACCAAACCGAGCCTTCACTGGTTTGGATCCTAAATCCTAATTCGAGGAAGCCTCCCACTGCTTTTTGAAGGTCCCCAGAGCTCCTTCGAAGGCTTTTTCAATTTAGGGACTTCCAAAGGGTCACCGGACCCCCGCGACCTTTTCACGGCCTAATTTTGGTCAAGGGGGGGTCGTATTTTTCCGTTTTCGAAGCAATTTAGAATTCGGAGACCCCAGAGGGAAAGTTTGCTTCCAAAACCACCCCAAATGAGGGGGACCCCAGGGTCGGCCCGGGTCCCAGTTAAAAATGCGAATTTTTTAGTACTGAGATCGACGGTTCTGGGTGGGCTCTCGTTTCCTGGATTTTGGACCAAGACCGAGCCTTCCCCAGGATTTCAAGTTTTTCAGGGTTCTTCAAGGTTTTTCAGAGTTTTTCAATGCTTTTGAAGGTTTTTCAATGTTTTTCATGATGTTTCAGGGTTTTTAACTGTCAATTCTGATGAAAGGCCGCCCCCGCGACCTTTTCACGGCCTAATTTTGGTCAAGGGGGGGTCGTATTTTTCTATTTTCAAAGCAATTTAGTATTCGGAGACCCTTGCTCAAAACTCCGACCCCCCCTTGAGAGGGAAAGTTTGCCTCCAAAAAACACCCCAAGTGAGGGGGACCCCAGGATCGGCCCGGCCCAATCAAAAATGCGATTTTTTAGTACCGAAATCGACAGTTCTGGGTGGGCTCTCGCTTCCTGGATTTTTGGCCAAGACCGAGCCTTCACTAGGATTTCGAGTTTTTCAGGCTTCTTCAAGGTTTTTCCGAATTTTTCAATGCTTTTGAAGGTTTTTCAATGTTTTTTCAGGATGTTTCAGGGTTTTTAACCCTCAATTCTGATGAAAGGCCGCCCCCCCGACCTTTTCAAGACCTAATTTTGGTCAAGGGGGGGTCGTATTTTTCCATTTTCAAAGCAATTTAGTATTCGGAGGCCCCCCTTGCTCAAAACTCCGACCCCCCCTTGAGAGGGAAAGTTTGCCTCCAAAAACACCCCAAATGAGGGGGAGGGACCCCAGGATCGGCCCGGGCCCCAGTTAAAAATGCGATTTTTTAGTACTGAAATCGACGGTTCTGGGAGGGCTCTCGTTTTCTGGATTTTTGGCCAAGACCGAGCCTTCACTAGGATTTCAAGTTTTTCAGGCTTCTTCAAGGTTTTTCCGAATTTTTCAATGCTTTTGAAGGTTTTGTCAATGTTTTTTCAGGATGTTTCAGGGTTTTTAACCCTCAATTCTGATGAAGGGCCCGGCGACCTTTTCACGGCTTAATTTTGGTCAAGGGGGGGGTCGTATTTTTCCATTTTCAAAGCAATTTAGTATTCGGAGACCCCCCCTTGCTCAAAACTCCGACCCCCCCCTTGAGAGGGGAAGTTTGCCTCCAAAACCACCCCAAATGAGGGGGACCCCAGGATCGGCCCGGTCCCAGTTAAAAATGCGATTTTTTAGTACTGAAATTGACGGTTCTGGGTGGGCTCTCGTTTCCTGCGATTTTTTAGTACGGGCGAGCCTTTTCGGGTTTCTCCCGGACCAGTCCTGAGCATTTTCGTTCGGGCTTCTCCCGGACCATTTCTGAGCTTTTCGGACATTGCTACTTTTAGGGTTTTCTCCCTAGAGCCAAAATTCTGACACTTCTCCTTGAAACCACAGTCTTCTGGCGGCAGCCAGGGACCCCCCCGCAAAATCTGGACCCTGGTACTCCGCGGTTCGGCAGACTGGACACGGCAAGGAGTCGTCCTATGTCATTCGACCTTTTCGGTTTGGGTTTCTCCCAGACCCATTCTTTCGAAGGTTCTTACCCGGACTCTGTCTCTGCTCCGATCGTTGTCTCGCGTAATCTGGACCGTGTCACCTCATCAATAACCTCGTGCTGTTATTCTGGCGGCGGCCGTTCGGAGGAAAACTTCCCTCAGGTTTCTCCAATAACTTTTTTCTTAAACATCTGCGCGCAAGTTCAGTTGCATCCTTTGGCTACAACTCAACTTCCGCGCGACGTGATTGTAATTTAGAGAAGGGGGTGAGAAAAAGAAAAAAGAAAAATTGATTACACAACGAACACCGGGAGGGTCGGGCGGGCAACAAGCAGCCGCGCGTCAGGCTTGGCACACCCTAAACCCTAAACCCTAAACCCTAAACCCTAAACCCTCCTCTTTTGGGTACCCATCAAAGGCGGAACGGCACTCTTTAAAAAAACAGGGCTCCAAAACGAGGACCCTAATCTAGAGAACGACCCAACTGCCAGGCCTACAAGTTAGTGGGTTGCAGCCCCCGAACTACAGGGCGTCGGCCCCAAGAACCCTAAACCCCAAACCCTAAACCCCAAACCCCAACAACCCAAACCCTAAACCCCAAACCCCTAAACCCTAAACCCCAAACCCTGAACCCTCAACTCTAAGCCCCAAACCCTAAACGCTAGACCCTAAACCCCAGAAACCCCAGACACCCCACAAACCCTAAACCCTAAACCCTAAACCCCTAACCCCTAAACCCCTAAACCCTAAACCCTAAACCCTAAACCCTAAACCCTAAACCCCTTCAACTCGAGGCCTGAACGGGCGCCTCCGGAAGCTGGTGACCCGAGCCTGTTTGGGGTTTAGGGTTTGGGGTTTAGGGTTTAGGGTTTGGGGTTTAGGGTTTAGGGTTTAGGGTTTGGGGTTTAGGGTTTAGGGTTTAGGGTTTGGGGTTTAGGGTTTAGGGTTTAGGGTTTAGGGTTTAGGGTTTGGGGTTTGGGGTTTGGAGTTTAGGGTTTTGGGGTTTAGGGAGCGGGCTGGACAAGGGTTTTGTTTCGTGGTTTTAAGGTATCAGGGTGTTTTAGGGTTTGGGTTGGATGTCGGGAGACCATCATCCTCAGGAATACACAGTGCCTCAGGGTTTAGGTTGAGGGTTTCTCCCTACACCCTGAACCGTAAACCCTAAGCCCTACATCCTAAACCCTAAACCCTAAACCCTAAACCCTAAACCGTAAAGCCTAAACCCTAACCCTAAACCCCGATGCATGTGGAAGGGCACGGGCTTCTGATGCCGATGTGGGTGTAGGGTTTTTTGGGCTCATGAGCCGACTGTGTCCCGATACCCTAGATCGGGCCGCTGGAGCCCAAAGCCGCAACGTTTAGGGTTTAGGGTTTAGGGTTTAGAGTTTAGGGGTTTAGGGTTCAGGGTTTAGGGTTTATGGTTCAGGGTTCAGGGTTCAGGGTTCAGGGTCCAGGGTTCAGGGTTCAGGGTCTAAGCTCGAATCCTGCACCCTCGCCCCCAGGCTCCCTAAACCCTAGCCCTAAATTCCAAGCTTTAATTTACTCTGTCAATACGCTGTAGACTTTATTGTGGGAACCCCCCAATACTACTATGCGGTCATGCTTAAGAACCCTTCAGGGCATCTACTTTTCGGATCCTCCCAGGGGTCTGGGTAAATGGGAAGGGTAAGCAATGGCCCTCAAACCGGAAACTCTAAACCCCCAGCATCGAATCAAGGGTTTTGAACATGTAGGGTTTAGGCTGTAGGGTTACGGGTATAAAGTTTAGTTCGGGTTTAGGGTTTAGGTTTACGGTTTAGGGTCACCTTTTTGGGCTGCGGCGTTTAGTGTGTTGAGGTACCACAGAACGTGCTCAGTGACGGGACGCCCCGGGATGTTCCGTGGTGTGCAGGGGACTTTCGGGGCTGTGGCGTTTTGGGATTACAGGGCCTTTTCTAGATTTAGGGTTTAGGGGGTAGGGGTTTAGGCTCTAGGGGTAGGGGTTTATTGTTTCGGGTTTCTAGGTGAGAGTTTAGTGCACTTTGTGGCCTTGGGGCCTGGGGGGGGCGGGGGGGGAGGGGGAGGTTGGCCAAGCCACTAAGCGATCAAACATGGGACGAGTGCTTAAGCAGTTCCTGTATATTCTAAATATAGTTTTGCACGTTATTTATTCTACATATTTGCGCAGTCGTAGTCCTCATGTTATAAATAAAGAATTTGACTGGCATTCCCCCGCCCCCCCCCCGTCCCAGAACCAACCTCGTTATCAGTATGCGGACAGAAGTTGTCGGAAGTTCAATACATTTTGGCTTCTTTCGCGCGCGCGGGCTCGAAAAAAGACAGGGCTACCAATCTCGAGCCGGCTCGAAAAAATCCGAGAAACCAAGGGCATCGAATGGCACCGAAACTTTTTTTTTTTTTGGGGGGGGGGGGGGGGGGGGGGGGGGGGTTAGGGTTTAGGGTTTAGGGTTTAGGGTTTAGGGTTTAGGGGGTTCAGGGTTTAGGGTTTAGGGTTAGGGTTTAGGGTTTAGGGGGGGGGGGGGGGGGGAGGGGTGGGTGGTCAGCATGTAAAAACAAAATATGCGTCATAGTGAGAGAGAGAGAGGGAGAGAGGGACTTGTTTGATGAATGAAGTACGTGTATCATGCTCACACGCCAACACATGTAATATGTGTAACTCTCATGTCTCAAGCTGCCGGCCCTGAGGTTTCACCGATGGAGTTCGTGCTCCTTTTGGAGTACCTGCGCGAAAACCGCGAGACCTCCGATGCTTTGAAAGAGCTTGTGAGATTTTTTTTCATATATGGGGTTCCCTAACTAATACTCCCTTGGCTTGGGGTCTCTTAAGGTTTGGACCTCCAGCTTCGGATATCTAAGAACGTGCCGCAAACCTTTTCAACCCGGAAGCCCCCAAGTAGTCCTAGCCCCTTAAACCCTTAGACCCTAACAAAACCCGAATTAAACCCTGAACCCCAAGCCCTACACCCTAAACGCCCGAAACCCGACAACCCAAAAACTCTGCATGAGGGTTTGGAGTAGAGGTTTCAGCGGTTTAAGCTTGGGTTTACAAAGTGGAGGCTCTAGGGCAGCTAAGCCCTCATCTGGGTTTCTTGAATGTTGGGTTGAAAGTTTTCGAACTCGAAGCACTCCGGCGCATACACTGAGGACCCTGACACACTACTCGCCTAAACGTGAAAAAGCCCTACCGCCCTAAAGCCCTGGACCCGAAACCCAAAGTGGTTGCGGATGCTAAGGAAGATGACCTGATGCCACCCGGACAGCAGAGCTCAAATCGGTACCCCACCCCCAGCCCCCTCCAGAATCTAAGTTGTATGGAACAACGAAGTAATATGCCCTAAACCCCAAGTCCCAAACCCCAAACCCCAAGTCCCAAACCCTAAACCCTAAACCCCAAACCCCAAACCCCAAACCCTAAACCCTAAACCCTAAACCCTAAACCCTAAACCCTAAACCCTAAACCCTAAACCCTAAACCCTAAACCCTAAACCCTAAACCCAATCGACCTGTTTGGGGAAGCAGTTTCTACGAGGGACCAGTACGGTGCCTTGGCTCCCATCCTGAAGCTTCTTGCTTTTAAGGGCTTATAGGGTTTAGGGTTTAGGGTTTAGGGTTTCGGGTTTCGGGTTGTGGGTTTAGGGTTTAGGGTTTAGGGTTTAGGGTTTGGGGTTTGGGGTTTAGGGTTTAGGGTTTAGGGTTTTTAGTTTTTAGGGTTTAGGGTTGTGGGTTTAGGGTTTAGGGTTTAGGGTTGTGGGTTTAAGGGATGGGGGGTCGTCGCGCTCAACCTATGAGGAGTAGGATTCTGGAACTGAGACCCTAAAGCTTGCTGATGCTTCGGGAGGGCGGGGGTTCTTCCTTGTGAATTAAACGGTTCTGGGCTTTTTCTCTCCCTCGCTCTCTCTCTCTCTCTCTCTCTCTCTCTGTCTCTTTCTCTCTCTGGCTATTTGTTTGGGGCCGTGGTTCAGGGCTTTGCAGATTGTGTGTGTGTGTGTACGTGTGTTTTTGCCGGGTCGGGTGGGGGGGTCGGGGGGGGGAGGGGGGGGGGCTTGGTCGGCTTCTTGGTTTGGGCGGGCGTTGCCCATAAGCCCTAAAGCCTAAATTGCAGCCTAAACCCTAAACAAGTCTACCCAAGACCCGACCCTCGAAGCCTTACCCGTTAAAGTCGAAGGCAACTGATCAGCTCGTCGAAGTGGCGAAAGCGCCTCAACCAGAAGGCATGGGCGCTTAGTTTAGGGTTTAGGGTTTAGGGTTTAGGGTTTAGGGTTTAGGGTTTAGGGTTTAGGGTTTAGGGTTTAGGGTTCAGGGTTCAGGGTTCAGGGTTCAGGGGTTCGGGTTCAGGGTTTAATCCTGAAAACCGCATCCCTAAACCGGGGACTGCTGTTCCTACCGTGTTGTCTTTAAGCTTAAGTCTTGTAAGACTAGCAGTCGCCACTGCGATTGTTGAGTGTTTATCATTGTGAGGGTTTAGGGTTTAGGGTTTAGGGTTTAGGGTTTAGGGTTTAGGGTTTAGGGTTTAGGGTTTAGGGTTTAGGGCTACTAGGGAAGGAAGGGAGTGGGTCTCACCATGTCTTCAGTCCTGCTAAGCCAGCAGCAAGTTGCCAGGCATGACTTAGGAAGCATTTGGCTTTCCCTAAACCCTAAACCCTAAACCCTAAACCCTAAACCCTAAACCCCCTAAATTTAAGGAGCGCTCCCAAACTTGAAGATCCTAGAATTGTTGGGTTTGGTATAGGGTATACGGTTTAGGGTTAGGGTTGAGGTTTGAGGATTGAGGGCTTTGTGGGTTTTAGGACCTTTTAGGGTTGTCAAAGTTTTTAGCGTTTAGTGTTTTAGGGTTTTCAGGGGCTTTAGGGTTCTTAGGATTTTGAGGGTGGTTAGGGCGCCTGACTGCATGATTCTTCAGCAGAACCCTAAATCCTAAACCCTAAACCCCAAACCCTAAACCCTAAACCCTGTGCACGTGCAGGTCCTCAAGCGCAGCTTCTCCGGGGACCTGCTGAGTCTCCTCCACGGCCTAGGCTGAAACTTTGGGTTTAGGGTTTCGGGTGTAGGGTGGGGTGTGTGGGGAAGGTTTATAGGGTTCAGTGTTTTGGGGTGTAGGGTTTAGGGCTTAGGGTTTAGGTTTTTTCGGGTTTAGGGTTTCGGGCTTAGGGCTTACTGAAATGAACGTCCAGGGCAAAAGGGTGTTTTGCAAGGTCACCTGATTGCTGAAGGAGCTCGGATTGTTTAGCGTCCTGAAGGGCCCACAGTATAAAGCTGTGGAGAAGATTGTGGCACGAAAATTAGTTTAGAGTTTAGGGTTCAAGGTGTAAGGTTTAGTTTCCTTAGGCCAGATCCTATACCTAAACCTTATAAACCCTAAACCAGTTCCTTTTGGGGTCTAAGTATTTACTGATTGGCCCCAAGCCCCATGATTTTCTAAGATATCCCTGAAGGAATCGAAGTGTGCCACGTCTCCCACGTGACCCAAGGGACCTAAGTGTCGCAAGTGACCGAGTGGTCCAAGTTTTAGGGTTTAGGGTTTAGGGTTTAGGGTTTAGGGTTTAGGGTTTAGGGTTTAGGGTTACGTTTCAAGTGTGACCCGTGTGACGCAACTCATAGGTGGCTTCAATGAAGAGTTGCATATCAGGTTCGTCAAAATGAGTACATGCTGCCTTGTAGAAACATACAGAAGACCTTGACTTCATCAGAGAGTTGTAAGTGGGCAGTCTCCGGGTGGCTAGGCCTGCAGACTAAATGCGCACTCGAAGAGCGCTTCCGTTTAACACACCAGAAGCCCTAAACCCCGTCCCCTTCGGGCCTGAAGTGTGGAAGGTCTTTAGGGTTTAGGGTTTAGGGTTTAGGGTTTAGGTTTTAGGGTCTTTTTTTTTTTGGGGGGGGGGGGGGGGGGGGGGTTGAGGGTTTAACCGGCTTGGTCTACCCACCCTCATGGTGCTAAGGGAAATCCAAGGTTTAGGGGGGGCTCAGGGTCTGCGCTGCGTGCCTCGGACCTCGGACCTTCCTGTCGCTCTTCCACGGTTCGAAGCATCCAGCAACCCCAAGCAAGAACGCCCTAAAGTCTCTCGGGTTTAGGGTTTGGGGGTTTAGGGTTCAGGTTTCAGGTTGTTTGAATATTTCCTTATCTGGGCTTGTAAGGGGCCCCGTTTTCAAACTTTCAAGTCGGGTGTAAAGGCCTCGCACACTCCAAAAAACCTGCTGACGTAATTCGTATCGGTATACGTGATAGCAAGATAGTAGTGACCACGTCCACATGACATGGTAAGACTACTGTGAAAGATGCCCAAATCTGGCACGAATTCATTGCAACTTCTCCATATGTTAGAAGCAGAAGGATCCCCCACCGCAGGGTTTTGGGGTTTAGGGTTTGGGGTTTAGGGTTTAGGGTTTGGGGTTTAGGGTTTAGGGTTTAGGGTGAGGGCCATTGCCTCAGCCGCAATGGACGCCTTTCATCTGTCCTTGGCTGCGATGCTGACCCATGAAATGGATGCCACGTTTCGGCATGAGTGGCGCATCCTGCCACTGTTGAACCTGATCCCCGACGATGACACGGCCCGTGACGTCTTCATCGTGCCTTACTTAGGAAAGTAAAGGATCTTTGAGCTTTTGTTGGTTTCCTTATTTTTGTGTTTTTTGTGCTTGTTGTCATGTTTTGTAGTTTTTTGTAGTGTTTTTTGAGGTTCAACCTTTTCTATTCTTTGGTTATTGGGGAAAAAAAAGGTGCTGCACATACCCCTCTGCTGGTGGATTTTTGCCGCATGCCAGGGAAGCAAGGCGGCCCGGTTTGTCTTCTGCGCATTTGCAGTCATCCACGTGGGACTCCACTACCTTCTCCGCCATCATCCCCTCTATGTGTCTTGGTAGCAGAGTGGTACCCTCTTCCCTTTTGTTGTTGGTTCTGGGTTCCCTTGTGAAATAGCCAGCCCCAAAGAAGGGTACCCGAAGCCTAAACCCTATACCCCTTTAAACCGTGTAAGCCCTATGCACCCTCTAACACCCTATAACACGCTAGAACACCTTATAAAACCCTATATAACCTCATATAACCCTATAAAGCCCCATAAGCCCTGAAACCTGCTAAGGAGTTCAACAACGCCACGTCCTGGTCCATCATCTTGCTGTCGGGCGCTGCCGGGCTTGTCCACAACTTGCTGATGATCCGGGCCCACTCCTTGAGGCTATATCCCCCTTGGGAATTAATTTTTCCTGTTTATATAAAACCCAGGAGGATATTAAAAACATATTATTTTTATTAAGGTTCTAAGGATAGTATTTTTTGTTTATATAAAACCCAAGAGGGTATTAAAAACATATTATTTTTATTAAGGTTCTAAGGATAGTCTAGGAAGAGCACCCGGCGACGCTGAAGCTTCATGGGCCCCGGCGCCCTCTGAAGTGATGAGCTGAGAGATGAAGGCTGAGGGCTGAGGGTTTAGGGTTAAGGGTTAAGGGTTTAGGGTTTCAAGACCCTGGCAGCCTTTGCCTAAACCCTAAACCCTAAACCCTAAACCCTAAACCCTAAACCCCAAACCCCAAACCCCAAACCCCAAACCCTAAACCTGGAGATCGATTTTTCTTACCTGGCACCTCTAGGGCTGCCAGAGACCCATGCAGACACTGCGCGGCCGCAGACAAATGCCCAAGAAAGTTCGCGGACCTCCGGGGCTTTACGAAAGGGTTTGGGGTTTAGGGTTTGGGGTTTAGGGTTTAGGGTTTCGGGTTTAGGGTTTAGGGTTTAGGGTTTGGGGTTTGGGGTTTGGGGTTTAGGGAGAAATAGGGTTTTGGGGCTTGGGGTTATTGAGGTTTTGAGGTTTTGTCAGGGTTTTGTTTTGGCTTGGGGATATGAAGGTCCTTTTCGTGGTTTGGGGAGCGGGGAGGGGGGGGGGGTGCCCTGGCTTGGACAGCTCATTAGTCTCTATATGCTGACTTGGTCTTCTAGGGTTTAGGGTTTTAAGGTTTAGGGTTCGAGGTTTAAGGTTTAAGGCTTAAGGTTGTTGTTGTTTCTTTTCTGTTTCTGCCGCAGGCAACCAACACAAACACGTGAGTTCGTCAAGCCAAAATCCCCCAACTCATCTAGCCGCTGCCCAGGAAACTCTGAGCTCACTGTACCGTTAACCCCTAAACCCCTTCACCGTAAGCCCAACGACCCTGAAATCCAAACCCAAAACCAATAGACCTCTTCCCCCAAACCCTAAACCCGAAACCCCAAACCCCAAACCCCAAGCCCTAAACCCTAAACCCTAAACCCTAAACCCTAAACCCTAAACCCTAAACCCTAAACCCTAAACCCTAAACCCTAAACCCTAAACTAGGCTCAAGTCCTTGCAGCTTGCAAGCTGGCTTGGGGGTGCACCGGCTTGCATGGACTAGCACCCTGGCTTGAAGCACCCCAACCATAGACAAGATTTCGGTGTGTAGGGTTTAGGGTTTAGGGTTTAGGGTTTAGGGTTTAGGGTTTAGGGTTTAGGGTTTAGGGTTTAGGGTTTAGGGTTTAGGGTTTAGGGTTTAGGGTTTAGGGGTCCTCAAACCGAGAAAGGCCCTAAACTCTCAACCCCCGGAGGCGTGAATCCAAATACTCCAATTGGCGTGGGCGTGTTCCGCCAACTCCTGGCGGTTCTCTCAGTCGGAGACCCAGGACTAGTTGTCCCAGGGCCTTCGAGGGCTGACGTTTTTGGTTTAGGGGTTTAGGGTTTAGAGGATTTAGGGTTTAGGGTTTAGGGTTTAGGGTTTAGGGTTTGGGGGTAGGGTTTAGGTCCTAAACCCTAAACCCTAAACCCTAAAACCCTAAGACCCTAAACCCCGAACCGGCAACGCGGGTCGAGTCTATGAAGGCTACAAACCCCATCAATCCCGACCCGTAAATCGTCCACCTGTCAAGGTTCCAAAAACCTCGTAGACAGCCTAAACCCAAAACCTACGAAGCCTAGACCCCAAACCCTAAACCCTAAACCCTAAACCCTAAACCCTAAACCCTAAACCCTGAATAGCCTAAACCTTAAGCCTTAAACCCTCAATTACTGTTTACACCACGAGCTCTCCTTCAAGTCCCTCCCTCCCGCCGCCCACCTTTCCATGTCCCGATTCGAGGCGCTCTTATGCCACTTGGCTGAAGCTTAATGATCTACCCTAATTGTTTAGTCCCTAACACTAGAGAGCCAAAACTTCGACCCTGAGACTTGGGATGGTTCGGAGTTTGTGCACCGCAACCCAAGTCACCCTAAACCCCAAACCCCAAACCCCAAACCCTGAACCCTAACCCTGAACCCTAAACCCCTAAACCCTAAACCCTAAACCCTAAACCCTAAACCCTAAACCCTAAACCCTAAACCCTAAACCCTAAACCCTAAACCCTAACTCCTCAGCCCAAAGCCAGCACCAATTCTGTAACCCAAAGGTTAAACCCTCTAAGCCTCTTGCAAACCCCGAACCCTAAGCTTACATCCCTGTAAGCCTGAGCCCTGAAACCTAAGCGGCCTCAACCCTGCGCAACCCTAAACCCCAAACCCCAAACCCCAAACCCTAAACCCTAAACCCTAAACCCTAAATTTTGTTGTGCTTAAGCCATCTATCCCCGAGCCTAAGCCCTGCAAATCCGATCCCATATAGTACCATCTGCACCACATACCCCATGTAAATCCATACGGTCCTAAACCACATATAACCACATGCATCATGCAGCACTATGTAACTCTGTTCAAGCTACATCGAGCCCTATAACCTTCGCTTGCAGTGATGTCCGAGTCCTGGGTTTAGGCGTGCGCTTTTTCGTGTTGTTGGCTTTGGTGTGTTTAGTTTTGGGTTTAGGATTTTGAGGGTAGGGTTTTAGGGTTTAGGGTTTAGGGTTTAGGGTTTAGGGTTTAGGGTTTAGGGTTTAGGGTTTAGGGTTTAGGGTTTAGGGTTTAGACCGCGGGGTTCAGGGTGTGGGTCTAGGGCTGGGGTCTTAGGGCTTAGTGGTGTAAGCTTAGGTTTTGTGGTTTGCGATGTTAGGGCTGCAGGTTTGGTCTAGGAAAGTAATTTTGACTACAGCGCGCCTCGAGTTAGCATATTCCTGAAACTCACATGGCTTTGAAAGGGCCTGAAAGGGTTTAGGGTTTAGGGCTTAGGGTTTAGGGTTTAGGGTTTAAAGTTTAGAGTTTGGGACCCAAGTTTGGGACTGTAGGTTGAGGTTTAAAGGTTAGGGCCGCAAAAAGGGGGCTGGACTCGTAAGCCTACCAAACCTAAGCCCTAAACCCTAAACCCTCAACCTCAATATCAGCCCCCGAGGCATCGACAAGCAGCACCTCCTCATGTATTTCACTTGGTCGAAGACCCACTGCTTGGAGATGACTGAAGCCATGGCAAACAGGGCTGCTGTGCTTTACCAAGGGGGGGGAGGGGGTGGCTTCCGAGGGTTTAGGGGTGTAGGGGTCTAGGGTTTGGGTTTGGGGGTTTTGGGGGTTTGGAGGTTTAGAAGTTTAGGGGTTTAGGGGTTTAGGGTTCAGGGTTTGGGTCGAGGGGTTTAGGCTTTAGGGCAGGGTTTAGAGCTTAGTGTCGGGGTTTTGTGAGTGCGGGTGTGCTTGTGTCGGTTGTGTGCAAGGGGAGAGGGCGGGATTAGATTTTGACTCCTTCCGTCTCCTTCCATTGTTTGCCGTGCTACTGTGTCACCTACCCTCCTTAAAGCCGAAACTGCCGAACCGCCCTGATCCCTGAACTCACCTAAAGCTCCGAAACTCCCTAAACTCTCCCGAAACCCTAAACCCTAAACCCCAAACCCTAAACCCTAAACCCTAAACCCTAAACCCTAAACCCTAAACCTAAACTCTCCAAACTTCCTGAACTCTCCTAAGCCCTGACCACCCAAGCTCCCCAAACCCTCAACTCTAAACTCCCTTAACTACCCTAAGCGCTTGTAACCCCCCCTGTACTACTATTTGCTTAAGAACCCGCCCCTTCCCCCCCCCCCCCCAACAAAAGTAATAATAATGAAAAAGATGATCTTCCGTATAAGGGCAATATGGGGAGTATGATATTTTCTTTTTGTGGGCTTGCTCTGACAATAGTTGAACTTGAAGCTTTTTGGGTTTCGCTACTTAGTAGGAATATTAAAGCTTAACCTTTGCTCCCCCTTGGTTATTGGAGAAGTACAAGTGTTCCCCTAAATCCTAAACCTTAAACACTAAACCCTAAACCCTAAACCCTAAACCCTAAACCCTAAACCCTAAACCCTAAACCCTAAACCCAACGTGGGTTCTTCAAAGAAATAGTAGTAGAATCGGCCGACATAGAGTCAGGTTCTTGAGCAAGTCTTCCTGAAGGCTGGTTTGCCGGACCGGGCTCGGGTTCGGGCGGTTCAGGGTTTGGGGTTTGGGGTTTAGGGTTTAGGGTTTAGGGTTTAGGGTGTGGGGGTTGGGGTTCGGGGGTTCGGGGGTTCAAGGGTTTGTGGGGCTAGAGGTTCCAGGATTCCGGGGTTATGTAGGGATTCTTGGGTATAGTAATTAGGGAGGGTTTAGGGGTTAAAAGGGTTTAGGCGTTAGGGGTTAAGTTCTGGGGTTTGGGGTTAAAGGGCTTACGGGGTTAAGTTCTAGGGTTTAGGGTTCGGGGGCCTCAGAGAAGCGACTCCGGTTTGATGCGAACTTAGACTTGCCATCCAGTGAACTTGACCGTTGCAAGTCCTAAAACCTTCAGGTTCGTGCCAAGCTTTCGCAGCGCGGGTTCCAGTCGAGGCCAGAGCCGCTTATGTTCCACGACGATGGCCAGGAGCAAGCAGTTGCGGAGCCTTAACTTGGTGCCCCGAGCATTGCCTGATGGCTTTGAAGAAGAACGGCGAGTACATCGCGGGCGGCCACGTGTTATGGCTGTCCCTGGCCCGGCACTAACGCGACAATCAGATCCAAGACGATATCGTGTACCGTGATGTAGAAGAACTCGCGCAGACGATGCAGTTGCAGCCTAGGTTTAGGGTTCAGGGTTTAGGGTTTAGGGTCAAACCCATTTCATTCCAAGGTGGCCCTGGCCACTAGGAGGCTTAGGCCCCGAAGTGGCGAGTGGGATAAACCTCTCAAACCCTACCCCTAAACCCTAAACCCTAAACCCTAAACCCTAAACCCTAAACCCTAAGCCCTAAACCCTAAACCCTAAACCCTAAAACCCTAAACCCTAAATCCAAACCCTAAACCCTCAACCTCAGGGGCTGAATAGGGCTTATTAAGTTTATAAAGTTCTTTTTTCTTTTATATGTAGGGCTGTTTACAGGGTTTTACACCGTTCTTTAAAGGTTTCATATATTTGTGAAAAGTATAGAGATTTTATGGGGTTTATGCGGTGTTATATAGGGTTTCATGGAGCTTTTCAAGGGGGTGTTTTGGGGAGGGCTGGCGGCTTAAAGGTGCGTTGGTACTCTTCCTTTCTGGCAAAGGCCACACCCTCAATCCCAGACCATAACCGGAAACAGCCCCAAGCTTTTAGGGCTTAGGGTTTATAGTGTTTGGGGCCTAGACGGTCTAGGGTTTAGGGTTTAAGAGTTTATAGTGATTAGGGTTTAGGGTCATCATGTTTAGGGTTTAGGGTTAGACCGTCCCTAACTACCCGGACCTACTCGGGTTGGCAAAAGCTATCAAGGCTACTCCTGCCAAGAAGCCCTCGGCCCTAGAAAGGCTTTCTTCTCTTCTAAAGCCTTGAGCCCTAAGCCCTAGGATGACCCTAAACCCTCAACCCTAAGCCCTATATAAACCCAACCCCCCAACCCCTGAAATACCCAAACCCTAAACCCTAAACCCTAAACCCTAAACCCTAAACCCTAAACCCTAAACCCTAAACCCTAAACCCTAAACCCTAAACCCTAAACCCTAAACCTCCAGGTGGCCAAGCCAGGGATGCCACTTCTGTCGCAGGGAATCGTGGAGAATGTGTCTTGCTTCGAATCCCTGGGCCTCGAGCCCTCTGCACCAAACCCTAAACTAGGGTCTAGGGTTTAGGGTTTAGGGTTTAGGGTTTAGGGTTTAGGGTTTAGGGTTTAGGGTTTAGGGTTTAGGGTTTAGGGTTCAGGGTTCATTTTCGGGTTTAGGGTTTAGGGTTTAGGGTTTACTCCAGAACGTTGGAACATGGCTTAAAGATGATTAGTGCTGGGATTCCCTTTGGTCTACCTTTTGAGGGTATCGGGATAGGGATGTTCGAACTTTTTGCAGTTTACTGTAGGGTGTCGGCTTGTAAGGCCGAATCCTAAACTCGTCAACCCCCTAGAACCCTACTAGACCCTAGACCTTATAAACCTGAAACATCTCCTTCAACAATACATATTATACATATATATATATATGATATATATATATAGATACATATATATATATATATAATGTTTATTCATTAAACCATTTAACCCCTTAACTCATTCGTGGGCGCTGTGCGTTTCTTTCTTTCGTGGGCATTGTGCAAGAATCCGTGGGCCTTGTGCAAAGTTGTTAGTTTGAATTTGCAAAGCTTGTGGGCATTATGAAACAACATCGTACAGTAGGCGATTGGGCAACAATTCGCGGACATTATCTTAAAAAAAGCCGTGCGCACTGTGCAAAGTGTCGCGGGCATTGTGCAGAAGCTCCGCGCGGGCATTGTGCAAGTTTGTTCGTGGCCATGGTGCGCCAAATGCTACTGGGCCTCAGGCTGTGTAAAGAGGGCGTTTTGTACGCTGGCGTGAAGAGTTCTATCCCTAAG
Source organism: Symbiodinium natans (assembly GCA_905221605.1). Taxonomy (NCBI): domain Eukaryota; class Dinophyceae; order Suessiales; family Symbiodiniaceae; genus Symbiodinium; species Symbiodinium natans. The sequence continues at coordinate 647,958 of CAJNDS010002834.1, forward strand.
GATCCATGTACCTATGTAGTATATACTTAGGCCTTAAAGGGGTTCCTATTATAGTAGCTTTAGGGCCCAAGTATATACTATATAGGTACATGGATCCTTTGGGTATGTAAAGCGAAATAGTTTCCTCATGTTGCGGGGGCCAATGGGCCGGTAGGCCAGTTGCTTGGCTTGACTATAGTAAGTGCTGTGACTTGAGAACCCTGAACTTGAAACCAAAACCCCTAAACCCCAAAAACCCCACCAAAAAAGCCCTAAACAGACCCAAAAACTCCGGAAAACCCTTCACATACCCCTAAACCTGAACCCCTAAAAACCTAAACCCAAAGTCTTACCCAGGACTTCTACCGCGTCTGCTTCAGCATGGACGTGCTGGACACTGCCAGCGGCAAAAAGGGCATCCCGCGAGGGCAAATCGCCCTTCTCTTCCAGGCGGGTTGGGGTGAGGGGTTTAGGGTTTAGGGTTTAGGGTTCAGGGTTTAGGGTTTAGGGTTTAGGGTTTAGGGTTTAGGGTTTAGGGTTTAGGGTTTAACTAGGGTTTAGGGTTCAGGGTTTAGGGTTTAAGGTTGTACAGTAAACCCCAAAAAGTTGGAACATCCTTGGCCCCATACCCCAAAAGCTATCCTAAAGTAAGGGAATCCCAGCTCGAATCATCCTTAAGCCATGTTCCAACTTTCTGGAGTTAACTTTAGAGGTTGATGGCTTTAAGCGTTTGCGGTTTAGGATTTCGGATTCAGGGTTTAGGTTCGGGGGTTTAGGATTAGGGGTTTAGGGTTTAGGGGTTTAGGGCTTAGGGTTTAGGAGAATCCCGAATTAAACCTTAAACCCTAGCTTTACATGAGTGTTGGTTTGTTTTGCTCGTTGTGGGGCTTCTGCTACTTAGGCATAGGCGCTCTTAAGGGTGTTGATTGACACATATTCGTAGCTAGATCTAATCATCCTAGTAAGTTCCTTTGCTTTTGTCTCATACTGGCCATGGTAGTATGCTACCTAACCAAAGATGATTCTATCCTAAGAAAGTGCATGGGACGTAGCCCTGCAAAACACAGGCCCATAGTGCGTCTCTTTCTGTTGTCAAAAATTTAAGAGCCTCCGGCTCAAGCCGCCGACCCCGCTGGAGCATAGTTGAAAGGTTTAAACGCGTTCGTTAGGTCAAAGGATGCCAAAGGGGGGGGGGGGGGGTAGGGGGGGGGGGGGGTGGGGGGGGGGGGGGGGGGGGTGGGGGGGGGGGGGGTGGGGGGGGGGGGGGGGTAGGGGGGGGGAGGGGGGGGAGGAACCATGACCCCTAACCCCTAAACCCTAAACCCTCAACCCTAACCTCCCCTCTGGAGGAGCTCTCCCGCACCTTGTACCAGAAGTTGGCGGACCGGGACAGCCGCAAGCATCCCTATCGGGCGCGGAAGGAGCCTGGTTCAGGGTTCAGGGTTCAGGGTTCAGGGTTTAGGGTTTAGGGTTTAGGGTTTAGGGCGCGGAAGGAGCCTTACTGTCGGGTTGCGGCCCGGAGTGTAGGGTTTTGGGTTTAGGGTTTAGGGTTTAGGTTTAGGCTTTTGTTGTTAAGGGGCTTTAAGTTTTGGGAGGTTGAAGTTTTAGGAGGTTTTGGGAGGTTTTTAGGAGGAGTTAGGAGGTCTTAGGAGGTTTGAGGAGGTTTTAGTCTCGGATGCCGCGTAGTTCGGACCCCTTGTCCCCAACGACTCCGATACCCCCTATATACATGGCTTACAATGTGTTAAGATGTTCCCCCTTATACTAACAGTCCGTAATAGGGAGTATATTCGGGGGTCTAGAATCCCTACTAAGGACAGTTTGTTAAAACGGGGAACATCCCAAAAGGGATCCTGTTGTAGGATTTGTACAGTGAGAGCAACCAGGTATGCGTACCCCAAACATCCCCCTCCACATGGGAACCCTAAGACCCTAAACCTCGTACCCCTTCTTGGGCCATGGGCGGCACTCGGTTAGGGTTTGGGGAACCCTAAACCCTAAACCCTTAACCCTAAACCCTAAACCCTAAACCCTAAACCCTAAACCCTAAACCCTAAACCCTAAACCCTCGGGAGGATAGGTCTAAGGATCGTTACATGGTCCCTTGATGTGGTCCCTAACCTTCTTTTAAAGGGCGCTGAAGTATGGGCCCTCGGGCTTTATAGGGTTTAGGGTTTAGGGTTTAGGGTTTAGGGTTTAGGGTTTAGGGTTTAGGGTTTAGGGTTTAGGGGTATTTACTCAAGGGGTACATCACAATTCCCCATGTAAGGGCCCACTCTAAGGGACCATGCAAGTACCCTAAGAATCGGGGTGAGCCCGTGAAGGCCTCCGGATCGTCACCCGAAGGCAAGAAGCGTGGGTCGTCCCAGCCCAAGCCGTAGGTGCAGAGCTGCCCTAAACTTACTGAACCCTAAACCCTAAGCCCTAACCCCTAAGTCCCAAGCCCTAAGCCCTCAACCCTAAGCCCTAAACCCTAAACCCTAAACCTTAAAACCCTAATAACCTAAAACCCTAAACCCTAAACTAAACCCTAAACCCTAACCCTAAGCCCCAAGCCCCAAGCCCTAAGCCCTAAACCCTAAACTCTAAACCGAACCGTAAAGCCTAAACCCTAAGGCAGAGTGTAGAAGGCGAACGGTTTGATGGATTAGAATTCCATCGAGTGTTCAGTGCAGGGTTAGGGTTTCTCAAGCCTTAAGTTCTTGGGGGCTTTGGGTTTAGGGTTTAGGGTGTAGGGTTTAGGGTTTAGGGTTTGGGGCATCTCGAGCCCCAAATTCTTGAGGCTTGAAACAGGCTTTGAGCTTAGGGTTTAGGGTTTCGGGTTTAGGGTTTAGGGTTTAGGGTTCAGGTTCCGACCATCTTCCAAAAAGGACCCGGATGAAATGGGCAAGCGAAACTCCTTGATGGATGTCCTCCTTCAGCGCCACCGGGGCAAGGACTCTGCAACATTCTGGCAGCAGTACCAACTGTTGCAGCCATCCCATGATGTGTTTACAACACATGCTGCGGATCTCCAGCACCGCATCCCGTTCGTGCTGCACGGCGACGAGGGCAGGGGTCAAAAGAAGAAGCCCGTGCTCATCATGCAGATACATCCCGTTTTGGGTCGAGGATCCTTGGTCCCATATCTTGCGGCCCTAGTATCCAGAGGCTCTGCACCTACTACCCTACCCTTTGCTCAAAAGGGAACGGGTACAAGCCTCTGGGTACGGTTGGTTCAGGATTCAGGTTTCCGCTGTTTTGGGTTGTGTGTTCTGGGTGTCCGGGGCGCGTTTAGGGTTTTTGTTTACGGTTTTGGGTCAGAGTGCACGGGTTGCATGGTAGTTCTATTTCAAACCCTCCTAAAACCCCGCATCCCCAATCCCTAACATGCGACACCATCAGCTCTCAAGCCGAGCCCCTGAACCCTAAACCCCAAATTCGAATCCCTAGACCCCGAGCCCTAAGTCATTAAGCCCCCACCCTCGCTACTCCGCACATGGCCACTTAAACCCTGAACCCTAACCCTGAATCGAAGGGCTTAGGGTTTCGGGGTTTGGGGTTTAGGGTTTAGGGTTTAGGGATAGTGTGTAGGGAGAAGTATTCTTCGATAGTTTGGAGTGCGTTGTAGTTCTATAGAGTGAGGAGGGCACGACTTCGGGATTTTTTTCGGGTCCCCAACTTGTGGAATCATACGCTGCGCCCACCCTCAACGACCTCTAGCCCAAGGCGCGAACCCTAAACCCGAAACCCTAAGCCCTAGGCCCTAAACCTTGCTTTGGAGGGCTTATTTCGGGAAAGTGGGTCGCCGGGCTGCACTTATTCTAAGAGGAGATTCTGCAGTGCAATTTTTCGAGGCTTTGGGGTTAAAAATTGCGCGTGCTAAATCCTAGGCTCTGAGCCCTATAGACCCTAAACCCCGACCACCCTAAAACCTGGACCCTACACCAAAAACTCCAAGTTTTCCCTAAACCCTAACCCTTAACCCTAAACCCTAAACCCTGAACCCTAAACCCCGAACCCTAAACCCTAAACCCAAAACTCCCGGGGAAGAAAGGCCTCGAACGCATGAGATTCGGGGCGCCGCACAGCTCTCCGTGTTGCTGGAGATGCTCTGGATCCTCGGACTTGGCACTCTGCACTCCTATGCTTCGTGGTTTAGGGTTTTGGGGTTTAGGGTTTAGGGTTTAGGGTTTAGGGTTTAGGGTTTAAGGGTTTAAGGGTTTAAGGGTTTAAGGGTTTAGGGTTTGGGGCACTCCTATGCTTCGAGGCTTAAGGATTTTTGGAGCGGATTTTAGGGTTTTTGTAGTGTCCGGGGGTTTTGGTGTTTTTGGGCTGTTTGGGGTTTGAGGCGCTAGAGCTTCAAGGCATATCTCCGGCCCTCGGGAGTAGTTCTTGCTTATTCTGGTGGTCGATGAGAGGTTGAAGGTTTTTGGGTGAATCAAGGTTTTTGCCGGATTTATTGTGCTCTATTCTGGGTTTCCAGCCTCAGCTTTTTGCTTGGAGGCGAGCTTTTTTGACCCTAAACCCTAAACCCTAAACCCTAACCCTAAACTCTTTTTTTATCAGTCTGGGGGCTTAGTTGTTCCACCGCCCTAGCTATCCCCCAGTTTACCGAAAAAAGGTCCCCAAGGTAAGGGAGAAGGGCCGAAGGTGAATGGTTTAGGGTTAAGAGGGTTTAGGGTTTAGGGTTGCTATACCTAAACCCTGCTCAATTAGAAACTTCAACCCCAAAGCCGAAACCCTGAAAACCCTAGGCCCTAAAAGCCCTGAACCCTACAGACCTAAGTAACCCCAAGCCCAAGTTCCAGACCCTAAAGAAAGCCGACGCCCTGAACCCTAAATCCTGCAGACCTCAAGTCCTTTGAAAATCCCTGAACCCTAAACCTTAAACCCTGAACCTTGAACCCTGAACCCTAAACCCCAAGCCCTAAAACCCTAAACCCTAAACCCTAAACCCTAAACCCTAAACCCTAAACCCTAAACCCTAAACCCTAAACCCTAAACCCTAAACCCTAAACCCTAAACCCTAAACCCTAAACCCTAAACCCTAACCCTAAACCCTAAACTTGGGTTCGGCCGGTCCACACTAACAGTCACCACCAGCAGACCCACAAATAAAAGCACCCGGTAAATGTCAAAAAAATGACTGAGATTCCTGCTATTCCTGGTGCTATTCCTGGTGCTATTTCTGGTGCTATTTCGGGTGCATTTTTTTGTGCTATTCCTGGTGCTATTCCTGGTGCTATTTCTGGTGCTATTGTTTGTGCTATTTCTGGAGCTATTTTTTGTGCTATTGTTTGTGCTATTTCTGGTGCTATTTCTGGTGCTGTTGCTGGTGCTATGTGACTAACAATCACCACCAGCAGACCCACAAAAAACAGCACCCGGTAAATGCTAAGCTGCTAAAATTGACTGGGATTCCTGGTGCTATTTCTGGTGCTATTGTTTGTGCTATTTCTGGTGCTATTTTTTGTGCTATTCCTGGCGCTATTTCTGGTGCTATTTTTTGTGCTATTGTTTGTGCTATTTCTGGTGCCATTTCTGCTGCTATGTGACTAACAGTCACCACCAGCAGACCCACAAAAAGAAGCACCCGGTAAATGCTAAAATTGACTGGGATTCCTGGTGCTATTTTTGGCCTGTGTGTTATAAGGCCACAGCGTTATTTGACTGTTAGTGTGGACCGGCCGAACCCAACCCTAAACCCTAAACCCTTGAATGAGACCCCCCCAAGGAAGGCGCTACCGGGACGCCCCTTCCCGACAGCTGTGGACATGGCACCTTGGGCCTTACAGGGTTTAGGGTTTAGGGTTTAGGGTTTAGGGTTTAGGGTTTAGGGTTTAGGGTTTAGGGTTTAGGGTTTAGTGCTTAGGGTGGTAGGGTGTTAGGGTGTTAGGGTGTTAGGGTGTTAGGGTGTTAGGGTGTTAGGGTGTTAGGGTGTTAGGGTGTTAGGGTGTTAGGGTTTAGGCGGTTTTAGGGTTTAGGGGTATGTAATCCAAGGTTGCCTAATTAGTACTCCGTAATACTCCCCCGCTACTCCCTAAGGCTCCCTTAGGTACTTACCCGCCCTTGAACACCCTTCCCCTAACGAGGCTAGAATGACTGTCAGGTTCCACTTGGTCCCCACTTATGATCGTCGTTACCACTCTTATTCGGAGAGGGGGCGGCGGGGGGGGGCGGGGGGGTGGGGGGTTGGGTTTAGGATTTAGGGTTTAGGGTTTTCGGATTTAGCATTTTAGGGTTTAGGTTTTAGGGTGTTTTGGGGTTTCGACTGACTTCCCGCCCCCCTCTCGCAGAGTTCCTTCTTGGGAGATTCCTCGGACGATCAGCTCGCCACATGCCCCGATCCTGCAGTCGCGCCCCATGAATCCGAAACCCTTTCAACCCTAAATCCTAAGCTGTCAAACTGTCTAGGGGGAAATAGGGTTTAGGAAGTTCCATGGTCCCTTATAATGTGGCCCCCTACCGTCTTTGAAGGATTTTGAAGTATGAGGGTTTAGATAAGGGCAGGTAAGGGGGCCCCATTTAAGCACCCATATGAAGGGACCTTGTAACATACCCTTAGAGAAGAGCGGAAGCCACATAAACAAGTGTTAGGGTTTAGGGTTTAGGAAACACGCTAGTGCCCTAATGCTTATAAGTAATACATAGTAGCCTTCATTTATATAAACCCGAGGGTATCCAATAGTATGTTTATCAAGGTTCGAGGGGGAGTATGGTAGCGTCTCGCCGCAGGTGCTAACGTTCTTGGAGAGAGCGGCGGAGATCGATGTAAGCAAGCGGCGCGCATCGTTTTGAGGCCTCCCCCTCTGGTCCCTAAACCCTAAACCTGAACCCTGAACCCTAAACCCTAAACCCCACACGTGCAAGGACTTAAGGGGCTTAAGTCAACGACCAGCCTCCAAGGCCCTATAACCCTAAAGCCTCTATCAGCCGCCAAAGCCTCAACCCTGAACCCTGTCCTCAGCTTAATTAAACCCTCAGCTGCCACGGTCAAACAAAAACAAGCATGCCACTAGTTGCTCAAGAACGGCCCCAAAGATGAAAGATAATAATCCTATTATTGCCCTTATAAGGAACAGTATTTGTTTGCTTTTTTTTTTTTGGGGGGGGGGTGCTTAAGCAATTAACAGAAACCTGGGCATGTTCTAGGTATCTGACCCCAATCCTAAACCCTAATCCCTGAAACCCTCGGCAGGTTTGAGGAAAATCTTTCAAGGAGCTTGAACAGCCAACTCACTAAGACCTTGAACACCAAAAAAGCCCCTTAAGCCCTAGACCCTGTAGGGTTCGTGGACAGCGTCTAGAGTTTCCGTTTTCGGGTCTCGTGTATCGGGTTTTGGGGTGAACCTAAAGTAACCGATGTCTTGCCTTGCACAAAGTTTATACATGGTTGGGCTTGCATTCTGTTGGGGTCCAAGGGTAGTTACATGGGCGCTGTTTATGGCCCCTTACCTCCTTTAATAACCGGGTTCTGAAGTATGGGCCCTTGGGTTGCACAGTCTATATAAGGAGTATAAGGGGGGTCCCCATTTACGGGCCCGTACTAAGGGACCATGTAGCTACCCTAAGATTCCTAAAGGTCCATGTACACATATGGGTGGCTGTCAAAATTATGATCCCTCTTGGGCTACCATAACCCTAAACCCTAAACCCCTAAACCCGGGTACCCCAAATATTAGGTGCCTTTTTTTCATAGGGATCCAAAAAGGGACACAGTAGACACTTGGGCCTTGAAGGGGTTCCTATCCCAGGTTTAGGGCCGGTTTAGGGTTTAGGGTTAGGGTTTAGGGTTTAGGGTTTAGTGCTTAGGGGTGTTGGACTTTAGTGTCTGGACCCATGTTAAGGTTTGGCGTTCGGAGGCCCACACGCTGGATGCCCTAAGGCCCTAAACCCCCCCTAAACCCCCCTAAACCCCCCCTCCCCCCCGAAGCTCGGCAAGTTGTGCTGAAGGTGTGCAGAAAGGCCGCTTGGTAGGTGTAGCTGCAAAGCAACATGTATGTCCGCGGCTGGAGGAACGACCTCAACACATATTTTCCAGCATCAACGGGAGGAGTTTCCACGCCAGAAATGGCCTGGAACATGACGAGCCCGGGAGTGAAGAGGCTCCACTCTTTGCTGGACGAGGACCAGATTCCGGAGTACAGCAGGTTGTGCGAGTCGGACTATTTGACAAGCCTTGGCAATTCCCCGCCGGTGAATCGGTATTTGCCTCTGCCGCCGGAAAGGATTCCTGGTCCTTTGTGTTCGCTGACGACAGGGGATTGTCTGGGCTTTTACACGGCCTGCGAATACCAACCGAGCCCCCTAAACCCTAAACCCTAAACCCTGAACCCTGAACCCTAAACCCTAAACCCTGAACCCTAAACCCTAAACCCTAAATAAACCCTAAACCCTAAACCCTTAACCCCAACCGCCCTCGACCTGGGCAGGTGTCACCCTGGGGCTGGCAAAGCAGCCTTGGAGAGACCGTCTGGGTTTTGGAGTACTATACCATAATGCTTAGGGTTTGGGGTTTAGGGCTAGGGTTTACGGTTTAGGGTTTAGGGTTTAGGGTTTAGGGTTTAGGGTTTAGGGTTTAGGAATTAGGGTTTAGGGTTTAGGGTTTAGGGTTTAGGGCTAGGGTTTAGGGTTTTGGAGTGCAGGCTCTACTCCAAAGTAGGACCGTCGCATGATGCCCCAAAGAGGGACCATGAGCTGCAGCCAGACACAGCCGCGTAGGGGGTATAGGGTGTAGAGGGTTTCTAGGGTTTATAGGGTTTATAGGGTTTATGGGGTTTATAGGGTTTATAGGGTTTATAGGGTTCATAGGGTTTATAGGGTTTATAGGGTAAATCCGATTTCGAGGGTTTATAGGGGTTATAGGGTGTAGAGGGTTTATAGGGTTTCTAGGGTTTGTAGGGTTTAGGGTTTCGCCCCTTCGCGCCCCCAGTCTACACGCTCACAACGGTGCGAAGCACCCTTCGTGAGTTTAGTGGCCGCGCGGCTACCCTTGACTTAGCTGGTTCGAAGTCGGGGCTGATACAATACAAGCTTGAGCTTTTAGGGTTTAGCATTTTTTGGGTTTAGGGTTTAGGGTTCAGGGTTCAGGGTTCAGGGTTTAGGGTTTAGGGTTTAGGGTTTAGGGTTTAGGGTTTAGGGTTTAGGGTTTAGGGTTTAGGGCAAGCCCAAAAAGCACACGATGCCCTAAAGTCTAAATCCTAAAGCCCCAAGCCCCTAAAGCTCCGCGAAGAACCAGCTAGTTGAGGAGGTGGGGTTGATGGAGCAAACAGGCTCAGGAAGAAAGAAGTCTGCCACCCTAAACCCTAAAGCCTAAATCCTAAACCCTAAACCCTAAACCCTAAACCCTAAACCCTAAACCCTAAACCCTAAACCCTAAACCCTAAACCCTAAATCCTAAACCCTAAACCCTAAACCCTAACCCTAAACCCTAAACCCTGAACCCAGCTGTCCTTTCGCACATTGGTTGTAGGGTTAGGGGTTTAGGGCTTGCGGGTGTTAAGGGTTTCATGGTTTAGCTTTGTTTGGCCTGGAAGTCCCCTAAGCCCTACACCTTGAATGGGGTTTAGTTTGGGGTTTAGGGTTTTGGGTCTAGAGCTTGGGGTATAGAGTTTAGGGTTTGGCGTTTAGGATCACCAAGTCAAGAAAGCAGATGCGCATGGAGTACATACATGACTGGACAAGTAGACAAGTCAAACCACATGCATGCTCACAACGTGAGTCCTGAGTTCGAGGGCTTGGGAATTCAGAGGGGGTAGGTATTCAACGGGCAATCTCAGGAATTAAGCCTGAAACGCCCTCCCCAGAAGGGGTTTAGGGTTTAGAAGCTTGCAAGGCGGGAAGCACTGTCTTTCTTGGACTTGACCTCGGTTATTGAGAGCTTAAGCTTTTTTTGCCAAGAGTGGTGATGAACGTTTTGTTTGGCATCTTAGTGAATTCATGAGCGGTTGGTTTCTTAGGGGTATGTCTCGTTAACCCTAAAAGTAGCAAAAGCGTGAGTGGACCGAACGAAGCGAATGAAAACGACAATCAGTTTCACAAATCGTTTGACACTTTTCCATTAACACCTTCTCTACTTCACTTTAGTTAGTTCGGTTTGCAGCGTTTCGAGATTTATGCGGAATTCCCACCGGCCTGAACGTTAAAGCCTTAAGCCCTGTACCCGACTTAAATCTAAAACATGGTTCTAAACCCAAGACTTGGAATGCTCCCCCTTTTCCTAACAGTCCGTAATAGGGGTGATCGTGCTCCTTCTATAATCCCTAATTATTAAGGACTGTTAGTATAAGGGGGACCGACAACCTGAACCTTAATTAAACCCGGGCAGGATCATCAACTTCCAGCGCATCACAGCCCCTCAGCACACGTGCTTGAGCATTTGGGGTTTGCGGTGTTGGTTGACCGTCGTTGCCCTAAACCCCTAAGCTGAAACCCTAAACTGGGGGCCGAAGCCCAAACCCTCAGGTGAGCCTTGCATGTACGGAACTCCCAATGGAGGGTTTAGGGTTTGGGGTATAGGCTTTAGGGTTTTGATTTAGGGTATCCTTGTTTTGAGAAGGCCCCAGGTCTGTTAACCCTAAACCCTAAACCTTAAACCCTAAACCCTTAAAGACTAAACCCTAAACCCTAAACCCTAAACCCTAAACCCTAAACCCTAAACCCTAAACCCTAAACCGCTTTGGGGTTGCGGTGCAGATGTGGTGGCTTTTTGGGATCTCGTCACCCACGCTTCAAGGTGTTTTCGCATTTAGAGAAAGCAATCCTAAGCCCGAAATAAACCCTAAGCCCTAAACCCTAAACCTTAAACCCTAAACCCTTAAAGCCAAAACCCTAAACCCTAAACCCTAAACCCTAAACCCTAAACCCTAAACCCTAAACCCTAAACCCTAAACCCTAAACCCTAAACCCTAAACCCTAAACCCTAACTTACAGCAGCCCACCAACCTGCGGGCCCCAAGCCAGAGGCCCGAAACCCTGTAAGCCCCCAAGTTCAGCACTCCGTTAGGGTTTAGGGTTTAGGGTTTAGGGTTTAGGGTTTAGGGTTTCGGGTTTCGGGTTTCGGGTTTCGGGTCTAGGGTCTAGGGTTCAGGGTTCAGGGTTTAGGGTTTAGGGTTTATCATAGTTGGGTAACATTTTGCATCTTTAAGGGTGCTTAAGCCCAATATCCCAACCATGAAGTAGGTTCGGGTTTAGGGTTGTGAGGAACCCTAAACCCTACACCTTAAACCCCACAAGCCCTAAACCCTTAAAGATCGCCTAGCCCGCAACCCCTCCACTCGCCAAACCTCGCACTGCTACCCATACAACCCGCACTCCCCACGACCCCTCTGCACTGAACCCCTAAACCCCATGCACGCGCGCTTTGTGTGTGGATTGATTCGAGAGCATGCGTTTTGCAAGTGGCACTAATAAAAATGGTCTTGTTGGAGAAGACCCTCCCAGACTCCGGGCGGTTTCGCCTTCACACGCCGCTCCGTCGTGAGTTGATGGCCGCGGCACGCTGCTGTATTCGGTTTCCGAGCACTGGCAGAGCGCCTGAGCCACTACTGGGGCATCCCACGTCCGCAAAGGGCCGATAACAACAAAGCCGAAAGCCTAAAACCCTTGGATACTCGAACCCCAAACGCCTATCTTAAACCATTAAGTTGACCCTAAAGCCCCACAACCTAATACCATCAACCACACGGCAGAAACACAATACAACTCTGCTAGCCTTGTAAACCCTCAAAACTCCAAGCCCCAAACCCTAAACCCTCAACCCCAAAACACAGAATCCTCAACACCTCAACCCTAAACTAAACCCCTAAACCCTAAAGCCCTAAACCCTCAACCCCAAAAACCCTAAACCCCTAAAGCCCTGTATTTAACTTTAAACTTTTGGGTTTCCTCATTTAGTAGGAATACTAAAGTTTACACTTTTCCCCCTTGGCTATTGGAGAAGTAAGTGTACCCCTAAACCCTAAACCCTAAACCCTAAACCCTAAACCCTAAACCCTAAACCCTAAATACCCCTAAGCCCCTAAACCCTCAACCGAGGTCTTCTATCCTCCAACCCTGAAGGCTGGTGAGGCGGGCCTCTTACGCGAAATCTAGGGTTTCTCTATAGTTTAGGGTTTAGGGTTTAGGGTTTAGGGTTTAGGGTTTAGGGTAAGGGTTCTCTAGTTTAGGGTTTAGGGTTTAGGTTTTAGGTCTAGGGTTTCTATTGCCCCCTTAGGCATTGATGTGTATGTTTATTTGTTTAAAATCCCATGGGCGTGTTCTACAAAGAGACATTTTGTTGTTGAGGTTCCAAGGGGAGTAAAGGTGCCATTAGGGTTTCGGGGTTTAGGGAAGTTAGGGGTTAGGGTACAGAGGTGGTTTAGGGATTTAGGGAATTTAGGGGATTTAGGTGTGACAGAGGTGGTTTCGGGATTCAGGGGATTTAGGGGATTTAGGGGTTACAGAGGTGGTTTAGGGATTTAGGGGATTTAGGGGATTTAGGGGTTGCAGAGGTGTCAGGTCCTAGGGTTTCGGCGGGTCTCGGGTCGAGGGTTTCGGGTTTGGGGTTTTGGGGGGTTGGGGGTGTTGGGGTTCGGTTGGGTACACCCTGAACCCTGAACCCTGAACGCTAAACCCTAAACCCTGAACCCTGAACCCTAAACCCTAAACCCTCCCTAAACCGGGTTGAGGGCTGATTTTGGGTTCAGCGGTTTTGGGGGGTTTTGGGGTGTAGTTGTGCTCTGGAATTTCAGGGCTTAGGGTTTAGGGTTTAGGGTTTAGGGTTTAGGGTTTAGGGCGCCTGGGAAGGGTTTTGAGTCTTATTTGTGTCTCTTGGTGTCGTTTCCTTAGGCAGAGGGTTTAGGGTTGAGGGTTGATTTAGGGTTTACGGGTCAAGGGGGTTTGGGGTTCTGGAGTTTTGGGGTTTTCGGGTTTTGGGTTTTGGGTTGTTTTGGGGTTTTGGGCGTAGTTAGGCTTGAGGGTATGTGTGGTTTGGGGTTCATAGGATTTAGGGGGTTTGGGCTTCTGATTTCGGGAGTTTTAGGGGTTACATAAGTAGGCTTCGAGGGTTCTGGGCTTCGGTGTTGTGGAGTTTCGGGTTTGCCTAAAACTCCAAATACACAGTTTAGGACCGTTTAGGATTTAGGGTTTAATGTTAACGTCGCTTTAATAAGCCCCCCCAAATCTTGTTTTGGTCCCCGGTGTTTAGAGGGGTGGAAAAAAGAGGGGGTGTCAATAATGAGGATTCTGGGGGTCTGGAGTCTGGGGATCTAAAGGCTTTACGTAAGGAAACCTGGCTTTGAGATCTCTGGCGGTTTCCTATAAGTCCAGGACCCGAAGGCTGAAGTCTCAAGTTTCGGGGATTCTTGTTTTGAGACTTAGACCAGGACCCGAAGGCTGAAGTCTTAAGCTTAAGGGACTCTTGTCTTGAGACTTAGAGGCAGCCATTTAAACTTGAGGCTTCCTTGGTTCCCACCCCCCCCCCCCCCCCCCCCCCCCTCGCCGAAATTATTATTGCCACCCCTATATTATTGTCATTTTGGAGGCCCGTAAGGGGTACCCTTTCCGGATTTGTTTTCGAGCCCCGGCGGATAAGGATTTTTGTAAGGAACACCTGCTTCTCTGAAGAAACAGGCCTGAAGCAGCAGTTTCTCGCAGCTCTGGAGTCTCTGAAGAAACAGGCCTGAAGCAGCAGTTTCTCGCAGCTCTGGAACTGCAGCAATCTCAAAAGACAAGCAATCTCAAAACGAGATCTGCTGCTCTAAAGACTGAGCCTTGGAGCTCTTTCAAGCCAGCTCAGCTGAAAAGTCTTCTCTGCGATGGAACTCTTAGGCCATTTTCAGTAAAACTTTCGATTCCTGGCCAGCCAAATTTTACAGTTGTCACCCCATTATTATTTTCATCGGACCCCCCTATATAGACTTGTTTACACACATCAGCCCGAAAACCTCCCGTAATGGAAAGTAGTCTTGGGCTGGGGCGCTCTGGCCCGGCGAATATTACTATTACCACCCCATTTATAAATGTGAGGTTAACATTAGGGTTTTTGGCTTTAGGGTTTAGGGTCCCAAACCCAAACATCCCGAAACCCTCCTTATCCTCCTAAACCCTAGGCTCGAAATATTCCCTAAACCTTACACCCGAATCCCTAGAAGCCCTTCACGGAAGCTTCGATTCAAGGGACTAAGGAGGGACCCTTGTAAGGGACCTTGTGGGATTATTTAGGGGTTTTCTGAGGCTGCTTAGGTTACATAGGGACAATATAACGTACATATAGGGGTTATATAGGCGAAGCAGACTCTAGGATGCCCAGTAGTACCCTTATTCCCTTTTTGGTAGGTTTAGGTTCCCTTATAAACCCCTGTAAGCAAAAAGGGCACCCTTTTTCATCCTAGGTTACTGGGCAACCTAGGATTAAGGGTCCCTTAATCGATAGCCTCGGCTGACGTAGGTCTGGCGGCTCTGGACGCACGCTCTCCTCCACAGCGATCTGGGGCCCCTCAGCCCTTCAGAACTGGGTGCCCTTTCGCTGAGGGATCTACGCTGAGCCCTAAACCCTAAACCCTAAACCCCAAACCCTAAACCCTAAACCCCGTGAACCCTAAACCCTAAAAGCCATGATGTGGTGTCCTGCGCCCCCTAATCCCCCACCCTTGCCCCTGAGCCCTCCTTGAACCTTGGTCAGTTCAGGGTTTAGGGTTCAGGGTTTATGGTTCAGAGTTTAGTGTTCAGGGTTTAGGGTTTAGGGTTTGAGGGTTTGGGGTTGAGGGTTTACGGTTTGGGTGAGTGGGGGCCAAGGTCCTGATTACGTCTTGGCTGCCATGTGTGTGCTCAACCCCAAATCCTAGATCCTAAACCTAACCCAGGGTTTATCAGGGGCCGCACAACCCTAAACCCCAAAGCCCAAATCCTAAACCCTAAACCCTAAACCCTAAACCCTAAACCCTAAACCCTAAACCCTAAACCGGGAGCTGTGGCTTGCAGGTCGGGTCTAGGTCTGTGGGGTTGAGGCGCCAGGTTTCAAAGGTTAATAAGGTTTGTTTGGGTTTAGGGTTTCGGATTTGGGGTTTAGGGTTTAGGGTTTTGCGTTTAGGGTCGTAGGATGTAGGGTTTGGCCGGGCTTGGGCATCTCTGTGCCAAAGTTAACCATAAATCCTTTACACTCGCCCTAAATCCTAAACCCTAAACCCTAAACCCTAAACCCTAAACCCTAAACCCTAACCCTAAACCCTAAACCCCAAACCCCTGGGTGAGGGCCCGGGCCCAGCAAATCGATGATCATACCTGCCGCCATGTGGATGCCATTGACAGTGCCAGGATTGGGGCCACCGCCTGCCCTGGCGGACTCCCTCCCCCATTGCCGGCGCAGGAGGGACACCAAAAGAAAACGCAACATGGGCTGCGCTGCTTGCGAGAAGTCGTCGAAGGAGGGGCACCAAAGGAGATCGCAACATGGCCCGCGCTGCTTGCACGAGAAGTCGTCGAAGAATGCTAGGCCGGAGAGCTCATAGCCTTTGGGGTCCAACGTCTCGACCAGCTCTGGCACATCACTTCGCCCCGAAATCTGTCTGAGCTGCTAGGCTTTCTCAAGGGCCCTAGAATATCACGCAGCCCGCCGCAGCCCGCAAACCCCAAATACCCCCTGAGCCGCTATCTGCCCCATTGGATTGATGCTCGGGGGCGTAATAATGAGAATCATAATCATAATAATGATAATAATAAGAAGAATAATCATGAGAATAAAAATAAGAAGAAGAAGAAGAACACGGGGTTTAAAGGCCCGAACTCGCTAGCTTACTGATTGCAGGCCCCACCTGGAGCCTGCGAGTGGATTGCCGGCCCCCCAAACCCTAAACCCTAAACCCTAATTCTTTAAACCCGAAACCCGAAACCCGAAACCCGAAACCCGAAACCCCAACCCCAACTCCTTGAACAGCCGCCGAGCGAGATTTTCCAAAATCACGTGCCCTTTACCTTTGGGGGTACCGTATCTCTAAGGCTCCATGTGTTATCACAGGGTTTAGGGTTTAGGGTTTCGGGTTTAGGGTTTAGGGCTACGGTACTTAAATTCAAGAGGAACCCCGAAAGGGACCCTAGTTTAAGGAAACGGAAGAGATGTTTTTGTGTAGGGCATAGGTTTCGAGTCTCGGGCTTTAGGGCAGAGTAAAAGGTACAACTTGGGGGTTTAGGATATAGGGTTTAGGGTTTAGGGTTTAGGGTCTAGGGTTTAGGGTTTAGGGTTTAGGGTTTAGGGTGTAGGGTGTAGGGTTTCGGATAAGGTCATTTCCCAAAATAGGTGTAACCCTGTTCTACCACAGATGGAATAGAATCCCCTTATAAAGGGACCCCCAAAACGGGTACCCCTATGTTCGGAAACCCCCCAAAAATGTGGGTTTAGGGTTTAGGGTTTAGGGTTTAGGGTTTAGGGTTTAGTAATTTAGGGTTGACCAGCTGAGAAGACCAGAGGCACTTGGCGGTGAATATGCTGCACATCCTCAACACCCTCGATCTCGAGGGCGTTGTCATAGGCTGGTAGCGCTCAATCACAAGGGTTTAGGGTGTTGGGTTTAGGTTTAGGGTTTAGGGTTTAGGGTTTAGGGTTTAGGGTTTAGGGTTAGGGTTCAGGTCCCCACCTTTCCCCCCCTCCCCCCCCCCTCGTCGCCCCCCTTCCCCACTCCCACTTCCCCCCGCCCAAAAAGCAAGCTCTAAATCAAGAACGAGGCAACCCCCCAAAAAAGTGCCTGATCCTTTGGACCGTTGAGTGCACAGAGTCCTAAACCCTAAATGACCCCTTCTCATGCCTCTTATAAGCGGCATTGGAGGACCTAGACCACTATGAAGCCTTGAACCCTAAACCCTAAACCCTAAACCCTAAACCATAAACCCTAAACCCTAAACCCTAGACTGTCGGAGTGGCGGCCTCCCTCCTGTGGGGACGGGGATTCCCCAAACCTGCGGAGCAACAGGCTTAACAGGTTTCAGGGTTTAGGGTTTAGGGTTTAGGGTTTAGGGCTTTTGCCCGAAACCCCGGGGTTTAGGGTTTAGGGTTTAGGGTTTTGGGTTTGGGGTTTGGGGTTTAGGGTTTCGGGTTTAGGGTTTAGGGACCCGAAACCCCGAACCCCAAAGGCCTGCAGCTGGTCCAAACATTTTGGGGCAACCCTGAACCCTAAACCCTAAACCCTAACCCCTAAACCCTTAACCCTAAACCCTAAACCCTAACCCCGCCCCCAAAACTTGTAGAATCCGCCCTCCGAGGAACTTCCGGAAGATAGAAATCAGATCCAATCGAGGGGTTTAGGCAGGATTTCGTCGCCCAGAAGGGGAAGGGAAAATGCACCCTGAACCCTATCAACCTGTCTGGGGTTTAGGGTTTAGGGTTTAGGGTTTAGGGTTTAGGGTTCAGGGTTCAGGGTTTAGGGTTTAGCGTTTAGGGTTAGGGTTTAGGGTCTCGGGTAGACCTCGCAGCAGCCCCTGAGCCCGAAGCCCTCGGCCGCCTTTGGCTCCCGTGGCTATAGGAGTGTGCCACACGTGCAGGTTAAGACCCCCCCCCCCCCCCGCAAAAAAGAAAGTATATATATATATATACATACATATATATACGTATATATATATATAAGACACACATTAAAACCACAGAAAAATATAGGCACTCTGTGTAAGTAGCCAGAATCTCCAACCGCAAGAGCCAGACTCCCGACGCCCGACGCCCCAGAACCCTAAAGACCAATCCAAACCCTGAACTTTTGATTTAAACCCTAAACCCTAAACCCTAAACCACTCTATGGACCTTGAAGCTCGCAAAAAACTCGGAGTTTCAGAGGGTTCGCGCTCAAGCCGTGTAGCCCCTGAGTCGCCATGGCAGGCAATGGGCGCCGGCCTCAGCTTAGGGTTTAGAGTTTAGGGTTTAGGGTTTAGGGTTTAGGGTTTAGGGTTTTAGAGTTTTAGAGTTTTTTTAGGGTTTAGGACCTTTTGGGGTCTGGGTTTTGGGTTTTTTTTTTTTTTTCGGGGTTCAGGGTAAGGTCCCAATAAATACATACCTCCAGATAAACCAACCGGGGTGGGGCGGGGGGCTTTGTTGCGGGAATGGGGGGGGGGGGGGGGGGAGGGGGGGGAGGGGAGGGGCGAGTGCCCGAGTCTTATATTTCTTTGAGGGACTCTTCATCCCTTGTATTGTGTCGTGAGCTTAGTACCTTAAGAAACGCCAAGCCTACTTTTGGTAGGCTTCCTAAGAATCCTATCAAGGGTTTCGTCGCAAGTGCCCAGGAAGCAAGTAGGTTTTGTGTTCTTGTGTTAGCCTCCTAAACCCTAAACCCTAAACCCTAAGCCCTAAACCCGGTGGGATTGAAACAAGGGGGGCCATCCGCAGTCGGGTTTAGGGTTTAGGGTTTGGGGTTTAGGGTTTAGGGTTTAGGGTTTAGGGTTTAGGCTTCAGGGTTCAGGGTTTAGGGTTTAGAGTTTTCATGGGGTTCTGCCTTGGGCCCCTGGTTACATGAAGGGACTCTCAGGGGTCCATCCTTATGGGTCCCAGTATGACTTGTTTGAGGTTTAGGGTGTAGGGTTTAGGGGCCCTTCTATAAACCTAATTGAACCAAAAACGATATATTCTTTCAAAATTCAATCCTAGGTCACTGATGAACCCGGTCTTGAGAGTGCTGCTACTTGCGGCAGTCGGACATGCATTCCCGGATGCCCAACACTGCACACGTCGAGCTCAAGCCCGAATCCCTAGGGAAACTTCGACTTGTGCTCAACAACTTGAATGCTGTCACCCTAAACCCTAAACCCTAAAGCCTAAACCCTAAACCCTAAACCCTAAACCCTAGGCTCGGGTTAACATCGCTGGAATTCTCTCCCGAGGTACAAGGATGTCGATGCCAGGATGCTCTTAGAGGCCCGCGCGTCTCCACGCGGGTCCGGACACACACACGCACACACAGGTTTAGGGTTTAGGGCTTAGGGCTTAGGGTTTAGGGTTTAGGGCTTAGGGTTTAGGGTGTAGGGCTGAGGGTTTAGGGTTTAGGGTTTAGTGTTTAGGGACACAGACACACGCGCGCACACACACCTTAAATTTTGCCAGTAGGTGCACTTTAGACCTTTTTAGGTGTCCTTATTTTGTAGGAATTTTAAAGTTGAACCTTTTATCCCGTAGTTATTGGAGAAGTCAGTCAGCTCAAGACGCCGCACCAAGCCCTAGACCTCGTACCCTAGGCCCTAAACCATGTGTAGGAGTTTAGGGTTCAGGGGTTTAGGGTTTCAGGTTTAGGGTTTTTTTCTGTGGCTTTATGTGTGTGTGTGTGTGTGTGTGTGTTTTTTTTGGGGGGGAGTTTATCGGGTTGGAGGTAAGAGCTGGTTTCGTTCTGGCAGGCAGGCGCAGATAGACAGGGGTTTAGGACTAAGGGCTACCTAGGATTACAGTCTCATGAGTAGGAATGAGTTCGTAGGTATTGCGTACCCAAAAGAAGTCAAGAAAAGTGTGGGTAAGTAGCGTCCCAGGTGGAGGCTTCGGCAGGCGTACAGAGTCACAGTGGCAGGTGTAGGGTTTGGAGTTTGGGGCTTAGGGTTTAGGGCTTAGGGTTCAGCATCTCAAGTCCAAGCATTCACCAGGCAAGCCGGCCTGTCAAGTAACGGAGAGGTCCCACGGTGTGCCTTGCCCACAGACAAATTATAAGGGTTAAGACTTAAGAGAGGTTTGGGGTTTAGTCTGGGTTCAGGGTTTAGGGTTTAACCCGCAAGGGGTTCGCAGCCTGAGTGAGCATCTGTGACGACTGTTGAAGTTGGACTCCTCCACATCCACTCATGGTGCAGGGGTTTGGGGCTTAGAGGTTTCGAGGTTTAGGAGTTTAGGGGTTGAGGGCTTGCTGGGTGTCTAAGGAAATCTCCGTACCCGCTCTACACCGTCCCAACATCCTGAAGATCAATCGTATCCTAACTTACTTGCTGGGGTGCACTCTCGAGGATCCTAAACCCTAAACCCTAAACCCTAAACCCTAAACCCTAAACCCTAAACCCTAAACCCTAAACCCTAAACCCTAACCCTAAACCCTACAGCTAAGCTCTAAACCCGCACCCCCTCCGACAAGGTGGAGACCTGCGAAGAAGATCCATCCTCGTTGGCCGAAGGCTGTGCGGCTGGCTATAGGGATTTCAGGACCTACAGGAACCCGAACCCTATAACCCTATAACCCTATAACCCTAAACCCTATAACCCTATAATCCTATAACCCTATAACCCTATAACCCTATAACCCTAAACCCTAAATCCTAAGCCCGAACCCTGGATCGCATGATGGTTCTCGTGAGACTTCGACAGCTGCCGAAGGCCGGTGCCCGCGAGTTGTTGCGAACAGGGTCCATGCCCCCTATGCGAAGAACTGCAAAAGACAAACGACTGAAGTATTCGCTTCGTATAGCTATCCCAAAGGATCCATGTACCTTCATAGTATATACTTGGGCCCTAAAGCTACTATATAGGAACCCCTTTAAGGCCTAAGTATATACTATATAGGTACATGGATCCTTAGGGTATATCCGGCCAGAGTCATAGCTGATCTTCTGTACGCAAACCCCATGCAACTATACTTGGTTGTTGAGTCATCCCTAAACCTTAAGCCCTAAACCCTAAACCCTAAACCCTAAACCCTAAACCCTAAACCCTAAACCCTAAACCCTAAACCCTAAACCCTAAACCCTAAACCCTAAACCCTAAACCCAAAAACCTAAACCCTAAACCCTAAACCCTAAACCCTAAACCCTAAACCCTAAACCCTAAACCCTAAACCCTAAACCCTAAACCCTAAACCCGAACCCTAAACGCTAAACCCTAAACCTCAAACCTACGCCGTCAACTCAAGACCCCCTAAAATCTCCAAGTCCGAAGCCCTGACCCAGCATCTGCCGAACTGCTTAAGCACCCCCCAAGAAAGAAATCTGACCCAGCATCAGGAATACTTGGGCCTTAAAGTTCTTCCTATATAAGGACTTTGGGGCCCAAGTATAGAATAATTAGGTACATGGACCCTCAGGGATTTACCTGAGACTGCTTAAGACCCCTCAAACCAGGGAAAATTTTCTCCCTTCTTAAGATAATGTAGAGACTGTGGTCTTTCTATGTTGGGGGTTCTTAAGCAAATAGCAGGCATGCGTAATGCCCAACGTGGACAAGACGCCAAGTAACCAACACATCTCAGACCCTTTTCCAAAACCTCACATCTGCACAACGCTGCGCCCTAAACCCTGTGGGTTTAGAGGTTAAGGCCTTGGGCACCCTTGCTAGCAAGCGACTGTGATTTTGGCCTCAACATTTTCGACTGGGTGGGCTATAGAGCAGCCGTGATAGACCAGACGCTGTCTCCATGTCCAGCGGTTGAAGTGCCAGGGCCTGGTTGGGACCCTTTGGACCCTGACAACACTGCCAAGCAGCACCAGCCATTTGCGTTGCGAACAGTACAATGATTGCGCGAGAGTGGTCATCGAAACGATGGGAAGACATGCTGGCATAGCAGCCGCAATTCCTTTATTGGTTTCTTAAGGGAGAGGTGGGGGGGGGGTTTCATGGGGGGTAGGGTAGGTAACCAGGGAGCCTTAGGGAAGGTTAGGAAGCCTTAGGGAGTACTGGGGTGCAATTATTAGGGAACCTTGGTTTACATACCCCCCCCCCCCCCTTGAAATTGAATGCCCCCCTCCCTTAAGAACACCATAAAACACCCGACGCCTGGCAGGCGGCAGCAAGGCCCAGAAATGAGTTGTCATCGGGAGTTTCTTGGGTTTAGGGCTTGGGGCTTAGGGCTTATAGGGCATTCAAAGAGGTTCGTGGGTTTAGGGTTTAAGGTTCTTGGGCTTATTGGGCTTACTGGGTTTTGTTGGGCTTTCTTGCGCATTTTATTTTTATTTTTATTTTTATTTTTTTTTTGGGGGGGGGGCTTGTTGGGTTTCTTATTTCTTGGTTTTTTGTTGGGTTTCTTGGGTTTGTTTTGGGGTTTTCTTGGTGTTCTTGGATTTTCTTGGTTGTCTCGAGTTTCTTGGGTTTGGGGTCCAGGGTTTGAGCATGAGGGGTCAACCGGTCACCTCTTGAGGTGAGTCGCCCCCCCTAAAAATTCTAAATCCCAAAACTCGACACCCTAGATATCGGAGAAACACCACACGATATGCACATTAGTCACATTCGGGTTTAGGGTTTAGGGTTTAGGGTTTAGGGTTTAGGGTTAAAAATGCAACGGTTATCTGCAAAACTACACCCTTATAAGCCCTAAATTCCTAAGCCCTACGAATTAAGCCCTGAAACTTAAACCCTACATCCCGAAACCCTGTGAACCCAAAATCCTCAATACTAAACTTGAACCAGGGGCTCACTTATACCCAGACGCTTTTACACAACAGAGAGGCTATAGACTTTGGCCATTTTAAGTGGGCCTGCTGGGTTGGTCTGGGATAGTCCTGAAGTTCAACAGGCCGCAGCGCCTATCTAACCCTATTAACCCATAGGTTTTCGTGTGAGGGCCCCGAACCTATCCCAGCATGCCTTCTCAAAACCCTGTGTGGTGCTTCAACCCTACCAGACGCGAGGGTTTAGGGTTCAGGGTTCAGGGTGCAGGGTTTAGGGTTTGGGGTTGAGGCTAAGTGCTTCCACCCTGACCTAGCCCTGCGCAGGAGCAGCCGGACGTGTGCGCGGACGGCGCCGGGGCATACCTCCGCCGGAGCCTTGATGTTGCGCTCCTTGCGACCCTCGGGGTTTATAAGGGTTTAGGGTTTAGGGTTTAGGGCTAGGGTTCAGGGTTTGGGGCTGGGACACGAAGCATGAGGGACCCACATGGGGTAATTAGGTTCCTATTGCAACGCCCAGCAAAACCCTCATGACTGAGAGAATTCCGCCGTATGTATGCTAGGCATGACCATGGCATGTGTGAATTGGGAGTTGTTCTGTCTGCCTGCGGTGCAAGGGCCAACTCCCCAACCCCCCCTCAACCCCGAACTGCAAAACCGGGGGCTCGAACGACGAAGCTTAAACCCCCTATGCCTTGGGGTTGTGTTTTAAGGGTTGTAGATTTACATTTATGTCGGAGGGCATTGTAGAACCAAGGCTACTAAGGGTTGTTGGTTCAGAGCTTACAGTTTAGGGTTGCGGGTGTCAAAATTAATGCCGGGGCATTGTAAGTGTTAAGGGTTGATGCTTCAGGGTGTACCGTGTAGGGCTGCCAACAACTGCAGCGCGTACCCCAAACCCTGCAAACCCCATAAACCCCAAAAAAAAGTGGTAAACCTTCCAAACCCCCAAAACCCTATAAACCCTGTAAACCGTCGTTTTGGTTTTGCGCCAGAGCGTTCTCCTCCACCCCTGCGAGGTGGGGGCTTGGCCGTGGACAGAACAGCTGAATTTCCAGATATTCGATCGGGTTTAGGATTTAGGGTTTAGGGTTTAGGGTTTAGGGTGGAGATGCCGTCCTGTCCTGTGCTCCCTTCCTGCGCCAGCGCGTTCCCCCACACAGCACCGTTTGGAGGGCATGTGCCAAGTATGGATTGCAGCATGCAAACACCCTCCACTGCCTGTACACACATGAGCGAGCTGCTGCTTTCCTTCGCCGCGCCCGGCCCTCTCTCTATTGCGGCCGCGCGTACATCCGGACGATGTTAATGCAGCGCTCGACTGGGTGTCCTTCCCTAGGGTTTAGGTAGCTTTAGGGTGTATGGTTTCTAGCTAGGCCCTTGGGAGAATCGAAATTCTTGCCTTTTGGTTGAAGAGATACTAAACCCTAAACCCTAAACCCTAAACCCTAAACCCTAAACCCTAAACCCTAAACCCTATAATTAGGAATATTGTTCAGAGGGGTTTTAAGGGCACTCCTAGATTTTGACCAGGGGAGCCACCCCCTCCAGTCCAACCCCACCACCCTCAAGCCTTCAGCTTGGGTTCCTTAAGCTTGGGTTCAGGGTTTAGGGTTTAGGGTTTAGGATTTAGGGTTTAGGGTTTGGGGTTTAGGGTTTAGGGTTTGGGGTTTAGGGCTTAGGGCTTAGGGCTTAGGGTTTAGGGTTTAGGTGGGGGTTAGGGTTTAGGGTTTAGGGTGCCTTCAAGGCACCACGCTCTCCGCGTTATTATTCGGCCACGAAGACGCGCCCGCCTTCCTCAATGCCGGGGTCTCGGTCCTGTTGTTGTGGGCTCCAATGGGCTTGGAAGGTTTTAGAGTTTTTTTTTTTTTTAATAGGGTTTTACGGGGTTTGATTGGGTTTAATAGGGTCTTCATCGGGGTTTCATAGGGTTTTATGGTTTTTTGGCGGGCTTCTTAGGAGAGTGTAGAGGGTTTAGAGGGTTTAGAGGGTTTAGAAGGTTTAGAGTGTTTAGAGTGTTCATTCTATAGGGTCTAGAGGTTTTGTAGAGGGTTTGTAGGGGCTTGTTTGTAGGCTTTTCGGGTTGTAGGGTTTATCGGGTTTTTTAGGGTTTATGCGCTTTGTAGGGTTTATGTGGTTTAGAAGGTTTGTAGGGCGTACAGGGTTTAGAGCGTGCATTAGGGCTTCATGGGCTTATAGTGTTTTTTTTTTTTTTTTTGTAGGGCTTGTGGGGTTTTAAGGTCTTATACGGTGTATAGGGTTTGTAGGGGGTACAGGGTTTATAGGGTGGATAGTAGTTATATGGGGTTGAGATAGTTTTTATAAGGCTAGGGTTTAGTTTGAACAAAGTTTGGGGGTGTTGATTTGCTTGTAGCTCAACTCTTCTTCTCGCCGGCCCCTCACCTGTATCCCGCTTCAGAGTATGTTCGAAGAAAACCCTAAACCCTAAACCCCAAACCCCAAACCCTAAACCCTAAACCCTAAACCCTAAACCCTAAACCCTAAACCCTAAACCCTAAACCCTAAACCCTAAACCCTAAACCCTAACCCTAAACCCTGAACCCTAATCCCGACTGAGTTGAAGGTTTCGAGATGGGGTTAGTGTTCATTTGAGGCTTAGGGGTTTGGGGTTCGTCGGCCATGGGACTGGCCGTGTGTGTTGGGGTTAGGTTTAGGGGTTTAGGGGTTTTGTGTGTTTGGGTGTTTCAGGGTTTTGGGGTTTAGGAGTTAGGGTTTGGGGTAGGTTTAGGTGTTTAGATTAGGCTGAGGGGGGTTTTGGTTCTGCGCGTTTGGTTCTTTGACCTGAGTGTGTGTGGATCAGGGCTTGGTGGCTCTGCGTCCTCAATCACCAAAACGCACCGATAGGCCTCCAACCCATGAAAGCGGAATCACTGTTTAGGGTTTAGGGTTTAGGGTTC
This sequence comes from Symbiodinium natans, assembly GCA_905221605.1. Taxonomy (NCBI): domain Eukaryota; class Dinophyceae; order Suessiales; family Symbiodiniaceae; genus Symbiodinium; species Symbiodinium natans. The sequence goes on from CAJNDS010002834.1 coordinate 673,133, forward strand.
AATGTAACCCTAACCCTAAACCCCAAACCTTGCAACCCCAAACCCCCAAAGAGAAGACCTCGAACAACCCTAAACCCTGAACCCCTGAACCCTGAACCCTAAACCCTAAACCCTGAACCCTGAACCCTGAACCCTGAACCCTTAGTACCCCAATTCAGAAGACCTCAGTTTCAGGTGCTGCTGGTCTGCATCCCACTGGCCTTCGTGGCTCACTTCGGCAACTGGGGCGCGGTGCGACCCCCAAGCTAGGGTTTAGGGTTTAGGGTTTGGGGTTTGGGGTTTAGGGTTTAGGGTTTAGGGTTTAGGGTTGGTTCAGGGACTAAAGGAGGGACCCTTACAAGGGGTCATGTAGGGGCTACATAGTATTTGGAGAATACGATTAAGTGGCGGTCCCTCCTTTCTACTCCTGAATAAGGAGTATGCTAATTGTGCCGGTTTCTTCTTGATTTCACAAAAAATGGCACGGGCACAGGTTGTAGTGGGCTTAGTCGGGAATATTCCCAATGAGGTAGTCCCCTAAACCCTAAACTCTAAACCGTCTGTGAGAATATTCCCACTCCGTAGTTCCTCTACCTTGGGATGTTCCCCCTTATACTGACAGTCCTTAGTAGGGATTAGAGTACCCCTATGATCATCCCATTAAGGACTGTTCCTAGAAGGGGGAACATACCCTCAAAGAGAAGTAGCTTCCAACGATCATCGACTGAGTTCACGCCAACTCTGCTCCTTCCTGCGGCCAACATGCTTTCGCAAAGGAAGGGGACATACCCCTGAGGTCTAGGATTTAGGGCTTAGGGCTTAGGGGTTAATTAGGGTTGAGGGGTTTAGGGAATCAGTCCTTAAGGGTTGTATAGGCAGGAAGCGTTAAGACCGCCGGCCTGCACTTCTTGCTCGTTTTGGTCGTAGGACTTTGGGTTTGCGTACAGTGGCAGCGGTAGAATGTCCTCAAACCCTAAGCCCTAAACCCTAAACCCTAAACCCTAAACCCTAAACCCTAAACCCTAAACCTCCTAAACCTCCTAACCTCTAAACGAGCTCCTGCACCTTAAACACCTAAGCCCTTAGACCGAACATGGAGGAATGAAGAGGCTTAATATAGGGGTCGGACAAATTTCTACTAGTATTTCCTTAGGGTCCCTTTATAACTCTCCTATTTTCAACCTTATTCTAGTCATTCTAATGATTATAATTATTCTAGTCACTCTAATGATTATAATTCTTCAGGCCACTTTTTTTAAGCAACTTGAGTCTAGCAGAGTTGGATGCCTGGTCTTCGTCTACTGGATTTGCGGATGGAGGGTTGGGATTTGACACTTAGCCGTCCTCAAGGTTTAGGGTTTAGGGTTTAGGGTTCAGGGTTCAGGCTTCAGGCTTCAGGGTTTAGGGTTTAGGGTTGCCTAAGCCCTAAACCCCAAACCCTAAACCTTGGATCTGGGCCTAGTGATGGAGACTTTCTGGAACTCCAGGGCAGACTCATTCACTTGCAAGCACCAGCAGCCAGAACACCCTGAAGATTCAATGGGTTTAGGGTTTAGGGTTTAGGGTTTAGGGTTTAGGGTTTAGGGTTTAGGGTTTAGGGCTCAGGGTTTAGGGATTAGGGTTGAAGCCCAACACCCTGAGCTCTAAACCTAGTTGCCTATGATAGCCCCTAAGCCTTAAGACCTAAGCCTGAACACCCGGAACGCTCGTTCCTAATGTCAAGCTTTGATTCGAACTCGAATCCGTGCACTCTAGAACCCTAAGCCCCTAAATCCCAAAACCGCAGCCCTAACCCTAAACCCCAAACCCTAAACCCCAAACCCTAAACCCCAAACCCTAAACCCCAAACCCTAAACCCCAAACCCTAAACCCTAAACCCCAAACCCCAAACCCTAAACCCTAAACCTTGAATCCTGAGCCCTCGAACCCTGAACTTTGGGATGGCTCCTTCTGAAACAAACTTTGGGATGGCTCCTTCTGAAACAAACAGTCCTTAATTGGGTTCAGGGTTTAGGGTTTAGGGTTTAGGGTTTAGGGTTTAGGGTTTAGGGTTTAGGGTTTAGGGTTTAGGGTTTAGGGTTTAGGGTTTAGGGTCTACGCTTTCAAAAGCCCGTGAACCCCTTGAACTCTTGAAGCTATGCCATACTTGAAGGCTCATGGTACTTATTGACCAATGAGGGGTTTAGGGTTTAGGGTTCAGGGCTGAGAGTTGAGGGTTTAGGGTTTAGGGTTTAGGGTTTAGGGTTTAGGGTTTAGGGTTTAGGGAACCTAGAACCCTGGGCACCCCATGCGCAGAACTGGCAGTTCTTGATCTCGCTGATCGGCGTGAAGCCCAGCAGTCTGTCCACCCCAAGCCCTATCAAGCCCTAAGCCCTAAGCCCTAAACCCTAAAACCCAAACCCCAAACCCTAAACCCTAAACCCTAAACCCTAAACCCTACCCCTAAACCCTAAACCTACAGAGACAACTCAAGTTTCGGGTGGCAGGGTGTGAGAGGGCTAAACAGAACCAAGCCCGAAACACTTCATTTTGAGTGCGGCTTGAGGTTGCAGTTGAGGGCGAGCAGCTTGCCAGTTGGAGAAGAGGAGCTGAACCTAAACAGTCCTCAATTGGGTTTAGGGTTTAGGGTTTAGGGTTTAGGGTTTAAGGTATAGGGTTCAGTGTTCAGGGTTTAGGTTTAGGGTTTGGGGTTTAGGGTTTGGGCCTAAGGGCCTCCTGAGTTTGAGGGCTAGCGCCTCGTAAACTCAAACCTAACAAACATCCACGGATACCGAAACCCCGAAAGTAACTGTGGTAGTTTACCTTCCTTGTTTGCCCTAAGCCCTCCCTAAACCCTAAACCCTAAACCCTAAACCCTAAACCCTAAACCCTAAGCCCTAAGCCCTAGGCCCTAGGCCCTATAGACCCTAGGCCATCAAGCCTGAGCCCAAACCTCAGAATCGCAAGCTGTAGGGTTTAGGGTTTAGGGTTTAGGGTGTAGGGTTTAGGGTTTAGGGTTTCCGGTGTGGTCCACGAGCCTAGCTGAGGCTTGGTACCTTTGGCGGAGCGTGTGTCCTTTGCGCACTACTCAGACACCAGGTTGGGTGTACTTAAAACGCTAGAACCCTAAACCCTGGATCCTAAGCCCTATGGACGCCCCTGTATTCCCCCCCAGAACCCTGTCAGGGTTTCTATGTCGTACCTATTTCCCTTACGAGTTTAGGGGCTGAGGGCCCAGTTGAGTGGCTCAGGGGCTTGGAGAGCTCTAGCGTGTGGGGTTATTGCTTTTGGGTGGTTTAGGGTTGCAACCCTCAACCCTAAACCCTAAACCCTAAACCCTAAACCCTCAACCATGGGGTTCATTGCTTTGGTCTTGGGTTCAGGGTTCAGGATTTAGAGTTGAGAGTTTTGGATCGTGGTCGGAGAGCTTTCGTTCCTCGACGGCTTCGAATCTTATAGTCTGGGGATTGGCCCCTAAACCCTAAACCCTATACCCACCCTCTTGGTCTAAGTTTTGGGGGCTTGAGATTTTCGCAGATTTTGGGTTTTAGAGTTTAGGCAGCTAGGGTTGAGTTTTAGTGGTTGCGCGTGTTAAGCCCCTCAACCCCAATCCTTCTGATCCTGGGTGAGCCCGGGGGGACATGAGAGACGAGCGCAACGCTTGCGCGGAAGATCATTGGGGCCTCATCATGGTATATTCTGGTGTACTGCCGATCTTGGGGGGTTTAATCGTGAGATGTGCCGCCTTATTCTAGCAGTCCGTCAGGGATCGTAGTACCCCCTACAGTAATTAAACTCCAGAAAGTTGGAACATGGTTTAAGGATGATTAGAGCTGGGATTCCCTTTAGAGTACCTTTTGCGGTACGGGGATAAGGATGTTCCAACTTTCTGGAGTTTACTGTAATTCTAATCCCTGTTAAGGACTGCTAGTATAAGGGGGAACAGCTCAAGTCTAATCCGATGACCTCCGTGGCGTGCAAAGTTGTTTCTTTTTGCCGTTTCGGATCAGTGGTGGAGGCCGTCGTCGATCAATTTACTTAGTGGGATCCTGCACACCTGCGATTTAGGGTTTAGGGTTTAGGGTTTAGGGTTTAGGGTTTCGGATCCGGGGTTTAGGGCTTAGGGTCTAGGATTTAGGGTTTAGGGTTCAGTTCCTGTGGTTTAGGGCTTAGGGCCAAGCACCACTGATGGCATTTGCAGACGTATTGGGGTGCGGAGCCAAAACACAACAAGCACACGCCAAAACCCCCACCATGTCGAAACAAAGTGGTTGGCAGATAGCAGGAAAAGGGATACCCTTAATATACCCCAAAATACTATATAACCCTTATTGTAGGAACCCCCCAGAAGCGTAGCCCCTGTTATCGGAAACCCCCCATATTTGGTAGCAACCCGGACTGCAAAACAAAGACATGCCAGGCCGTCTGGTCCTGAATAGGGATTATAGTACCACCTGTTATCACCCCTATGAAAGAACGGCTCTTGTCAGGGGGAACATCCAACCCTAAACCCTGAACTCTAAACCCTATAAACCCTAAACCCTAGTTTAGGGCTTAGAGTTTAGGTCTGGAAGCACATGGCAGGCGCGGAACGTACGAAGCTCATAGTCGCGCAGAGGGATGAGCGGCAAGAATTTCCCGAACCGAATAGTATAGGGCTTATAGGGTCGTAATTTGTTTTGTTAATTTGTTTTCCCTTAGGGTCCCTTTGTAAATATACTATAATAACGCCCCAAAACCTTTTCTAATTATTCAGGCCTCTGTAGTACACCTGAACTGCCTTTGGACTTCCTCCCAGGTCACTGAAGATGTGGCGAAGTGCCCCCATTTTCTGGGTGCCAGGTTTGGGTGCCAGGTTTTTGAGGTACGTGCTGCAGTACAGCACCTCCTGCTGTAAACTGTACCCCCCCCCCCAAAAAAAAAATCTAAACGCTTTAACTTTAACTGCTTCAGGTTCAGGAGTCGGTTAGTTCTTCGGGTCGTACGTGCATGCGGCGTGGATACGCATCCCACCACCCTACGCCCTCAAAGCCCTGAAGCCCCCCTGTGCCTCAGAATATTTCCGGTGGGACGTTGTTACACCTACACCGGCGTTTTCGAGCATCTCACTTCTTTGCATCAGATTTCAGAAGGGTTCGAAGGGCCAACCGTAGTTGCACACCATCATCCTTTGTGGCTTTCTCTTCATGACACGCCCTTTCTTGCCAGCCAAAGTATGTACATCAGTACATACGAAGGGCTCATATGATGCAGGTTGGTTTAGGGTTTAGGGTATATACTACAAAGCACATTCTAGCTCAACTTCAACCCTAAGCGCAGCCTCAAGTGCAGACCCTGATAAGCCCAAGACCTTGCAACTCCTCACCCTAAACCCTCAACCCTAAACCATAAACCCTAAACCCTAAACCCTAAACCCTAAACCCTAAACCCTAAACCCTAAACCCTGCAGCAAGGGCCATGAGCTCGGAAGCCCGAGCTTCTGCAGACCTATAAGCCCTAAATCAAGAACCCCCAACCTACTATTTGGGGTTTTAGGTATTAGGGAGAACCCCAAACCTACTATGTGCAGGTTCTTGTTATGGCCTCCCTTGGTAGGATTCTTAGGCAACCTACCAGAAAAAGAGGTTTCGGGTTCTTCAGGTGAATTTCGACACCCTCAGAAGCCCCCAGCAACTACAACATAGCTCCTGCAGCCCTAAACCCTAAGCCCTCAGATGCACCAACCAAACGGCTGAATGCCCTCTAAACCCTAAACCCTAAACCCTAAACCCTAAACCCTAAACCCTAAACCCTAAACCCTAAACCCTAAACCCTAAACCCTAAACCCTAAACCCTACCTCAGGTACACGAACCAAACGCTCGGTGGCCTGTTGAATGCAACCTTTGGCCGGGCTCCTAGTGGCTGCTGGTCGAGGGATCTTTAGCCGCCAGGCAGGTCTAGGGTTTAGGGGTTTAGGGGTTTAGGGGTTTAGGGGTTTAGGGGTTTAGGGGTTTAGGGGTTTAGGGGTTTAGGGGTTTGGGGGTTTAGGGGTTTAGGGGTTTAGGGGTTTAGGGGTTTGGGGGTTTGGGGGTTTGGGGGTTTAGGGGTTTAGGGGTTCAGGGGTTTAGGGTTCAGGGTTTAGGGTTCAGGGTTTAGGGTTTAGGGGTTGATTTGGCATTCATCATGAAGTTCTATGATGGGCTCGTGCCTGAAAAATCCTCTGTTTGACTACTATTTGCATAAAAAAAAAACCTCACAAAAAAACAACAAATCAATATCCCTATATTACCCTTATAAGGAAGAACATTTATATTTCTTGGTGGGGGGGGTTCAACCCGAAGCCCTAAACCCTAAAGCCTAAACCCTAAACCCTAACACCCTAAACCCTAAACCCTAAACCCTAAACGTTCACTTCGTAGTTGGGAGCAGTCCTTCCTCTCCGAGTTCAGGGTCTTGGGGGTTTGGGGGTTTAGGGTTTTGACACTAGGGGCTCAGGGTTTAGGGGTGTTAGGGTGTTAGGGTGTTAGGGTTTAGGGTTTAGGGTTTGGGGTTTAGGGTTTAGGGTTTAGGGTTTAGGGTTTAGGGTAGGTTTCAGGATCTTGGAGTCATGAGTTGAGGCCTCATAGACTTCGCCAGTCCTTAATGGGCTTGCATATATTCCTTACCAGGTATCCTGTTGCGACCCTGGCACGCACCATCCTTGACCCATCCCTTGTCAGGGTTTCGGTTTAGGGTTTAGGGTTTAGGGTTTAGGGTTTAGGGTTTAGGGTTTAGGGTTTAGGGTCTGTAAGACCCACCACACAAAAGAGTCCACCATCTGTTCATTCCTAGGTTATGGGGTTCAGGGCTTAGGGTTTAGGGTTTAGGGTTTAGGGTTTAGGGTTTAGGGTGATTCACGGATAGCAGCCCCAGAGTTCGGCTCGGACGGTTTAGGGTTTAGGGTTTAAGGGTTCAGGGTGCAGACTGAGAGGATGCAGGGTTTAGGGTTTGGGGGTTTAGGGTTTAGGGTTTAGGGTTTAGGGTTTAGGGTTTAGGGTTTAGGGTTTAGGGTTTAGGGTTTAGGGTTTAGGGTTTAGGGTTTAGGCGCAGTGCAAACCCCAGATTGGCTGTCCAATCGCTACTTTGTCTACGCCTATCGGAGATCATCGAATGAACGGATCTGGATCAACAGGGCATACGAGCATGCTCGCCTTCGCATTGACAAGGCTGTGAAAGACACCGCACACAGGAATGTGTTGCCCATCTTTGACAACGACCCCTATCGTTGCCTTACGGATGGAGCGGCAACTTGCTTCCTGGACTACTTGAAGATCCCTCCAGAGGACAACTTCACCGAGTGGGCCCCTCTCGCAGCCTCTTTACCCAATACTTGCAAGCCAATACTTGCAAGGACCTAATCATTCGGTTACTAGAGCCCTCAAGGACGTACTAATTTGAAGTCCTTGGAAGTAGAGGGTTCAGTTATCTAGCCCGAGGGCCGGACGGCTCAGAAGTATTTTGTTGGTTGGTTGCGTTTTATGTTATCTTGCGAGGCAGTCGAACCCAAACCTGAATCCCCTCTGTTATCCCTAAATCCTAAACCCTGAGCCCGAAGCCCTAAACCTTAAACTCTTACCCCTAAACCTGTGCCCAGGCAACGTCACAGAGCTCTTGGTCTGCATCTTCGCGATTAATGCACGCAGCCGAGCTCCATTCGCGACTCTGGGTTTCAGGGGCTGTTCACAGGTGTTTTTGGGTTTAGGGTTTAGGGTGTAGTGATTCTTGTACAACTCAAAACAAGTAGCAGTTCTTTGGTACAAGATCTTGGCTTTCTTCTGGCTGGCTCTGAGGACTTTAATCTTTTTGTTTTTTTGTAGAAAACTATTTGCTCTGTAGCAACTGTATTGGGGTTTGGGTTTAGGAGTTAGGGTTTAGAGGTTTTGGGCTCTTGGTGTGCTGGAGGCTTGATAAACCGCCTACATTCCAAACCCGAAGCCCTACACTGTTCCTAAGCCCTAAACCCTAAACCCTAAATCCTAAACCCTAAAACCCTAAAACCCTAAACCCTGAACCCTTAACCCTAAACCCAAACCCTAAACCCTAAACCCTAAACCCAAACCCTAAGCCCTAAACCCAACCTTAACCCTAAGCCCCTAAGCCCTAAACCCCAAACCGAGTGCCTCCACACTAAGGCCGAACTCTTCCGAGTTGTGCAGCTGTCGATGTTGCTCGGATGACCTTCAGTTATCTTGTTTGGTGGTCTCTTTAAGTAGGGTTTCTGTTTTGTAGGGGGTTCTTGTTAGGGTATCTGGGGGCACATATTAAGGTATAAGGGTAACAGATTACGAGGTCACCGGCCTTTATAGCGATGTCTGGAGCCGCGCGGGGCTTCGGAAGGTGTAAGTGTGGCCCTGGGTGCCAACCCCCTCAAACCCTAAACCCTAAACCCTAAAACCCTAAACCCTAAACCCTAAAACCCCAAACCCTAAACCCTAAACCTACTGCCCTACACGCCAACTTTGGTGGAACCAGGACACTTGCCCAGCACCATACCCCAGGACTCTAAACCCTCAACCCCTGAACCCTAAACCTTAAGGTTGCTGGATTTTGGAACCCTAAAGCCTAAACCCTAAACCCTAAACCCTACACCCTAAACCCTAAACCCCTGTTTTTGGTTCTGGGTTCCTATTGTAGCTACTCATACCTCAAAAGTATATACTTTCTTCCCAGGGCCTACTCCAAAGTAGGGATTGTGTCTCCTGAGTTGCTGAAAGCGATCTTAGGGTTTAGGGTTTAGGGTTAGGGTTTAGGGTTTAGGGTTTTGGGTTTTGGGTTTTTGGTTTAGGGTTTAGGGTTTAGACCTCTCGCTCGCATGAGTACAACTTGCGCAGTCGGGTGCCATCCGATTTGAGTACTGCAGGCGCGCAGACGACAATAAGATACCCGAGAAGGTACCCCTAATTTTGGAAACCTCCATAAAACGCTGCGCATCTACCGTGTATGTATGCGTCTTGTAAGCATATGCACTTGTACACATATGGCTGTGACTGAAAGGGCTTGGCTTGTGACAGGCCCTCCGCCCCCCTAAGCTTGTAAAGACACCACAACATATGACAGATTTTGAAAATCTGGTTGTCTCACGCCCTAAGCCCTGAATGCAGAGGTGCGTGACTCTAAGCCCTCTAAAGCCTACAACTTAGGAAATCCTCGAGATCTTTCTGTGGGCCTTTTAGACAAAGAAAGTCTCTAGCAAACAAAACAGTATATGGGTGCACGGCCGAGCCCTTTAGGCCAGGATATTCGGAACCATGCAGACACTGTGAGGCCTACAAGCCCTTTGTACGCGCCAGCAGCCCTGCACACCCTAGAAGCCCCATGAGCCCTAAAATCTCAGAGTAATGGAATCTACCCCAACTGCATACCGCCCAGACCCCAGAACAAGAGAATATAAGGAAGTTTTTTTCATACACTCCTCAATTTCATTTAAGGGTGTTCCTAGAGGTATGTTGAACATTTCTCAGACAAATCCTCATCAGTGTACAACTTGGCTTTCTTCGGGCCAGCTCTCAAGACTCTAACCTTCTGGGGTTCTGTAGAAACTACAACAGCTTAGTGGTTCTTTACTGTAACTTTAGATCCTTAGCATTTTTGGGTTTATTGGGTTTCTTAAGAAGGCAGCTAAAAAGTGAATTTATAGCTACCCTCCTAAGTTCAGCCAAGATAAGGATCCTAAAAGTTACACTTTTCGGAGGGGTTCAGAAGTCAGCCAAGACAAGGCTTGGGTCGGTCCTATCCAACCTCCTCCTGGCCGACATCTCAGCAAGAGGGTTGAGGGATAAGTACCATGAACCTCCAAGCAAATCTTGAACCCGAAGCCCATAGACTCCGTGAAGGGCGTGCGTTTGCTGCGGCTTAGGGTTTAGGGTTTAGGGTTGAGTGTTTGGGGTTTAGGGTTTAGGGAATAGGGTCCGGGGACCCGCCTGCAAATCGGGTCGGGAGGTCTCCCGACTCTTTCGGGACAAGGGTTGCAGGGCCTGGGGAGTTAGGTGGGGGCTTCTGGGGCTTAAAATGTTGACAAAGTAGGGGGGTCTAGGGTTTAGAGAGCTGACAGGAGGTACGCAGGGTTTAGGGGTTGCTGGTAACTTTTTTTGAGATGAAGGTTCATTTGGGGTTTCGGGCGTCGGTTCTCAGGCGACGTACTTTGGCTTCTCCTACCCAGCCAGACAGTGTGTTGGGTTCAGGGTTCACAGGGTTTAGGGTTTGTAGGGTTTAGGGTTAGGGTTTAGGGTTTAGGGTTTAGGGTTTAGGGTTTAGGGTTTAGGGTTTAGGGTTTAGGGTTTAGGGTTTAGGGTTTAGGGTTTAGGGTTTAGGGTTTAGGGTTTAGGGTTTAGGGTTCTGAAGCCCGAAGCCTCCACCGAAAACCTTTCGGAGGTTTTCGTCTTGGGGGTCCCGGATCGAAAGCCCTGCCCCTCCCGAGCAGTTAACCCAAACACCCTCAAACCCTCAAACCCTCTCAACCCTAAACCCTAAACCCCAAACCATAACCCCCAAACCCCAAACCCCAAACCCTAAACCCTAAACCCTAAACCCTAAACCCTAAACCCTAAACCCTAAACCCTAAACCCTAAACCCTAAACCCTAAACCCTAAACCCTACACACTCTCAAACCTGAACTTTACACCCGCTGAGCCCCGAGACAGCCGCGACCTGAGGTTTTGGGGACTGCCTTCTTGGTTGGTGGCTTCAAGCACAAGGAGCCTTTGCATGAAGGTCCAGGGTTAGGGTTTAGGGTTTAGAGGGCTGCTAGCAAGGGCTCCGGGGCAAGAGGATTGGGGTCTGAGCTGAGGGTTTTCGGGCTTGAGGGTTTTTTCTGCTTAGGGTTGAGGGGTTTGGTTCAAAAGCACCCAAGCGTTTTGGGGACCGTGTGCAGCTTTCTCATCTGTTACACGGGCTTAGGACGCCCTTTCACAGCTACAGACAAAGAGAGAGAGAGAGAGAGAAAAAAAAAAAAAGAGAGAGAGAGAGAGGGAGAGAGAGAGAGAAAGTGTGTGTGTGTGTGCATGTGTGTACCTTGCTAAGGCACAGCATTGTTTCTTTGACTTGGGGCAATGCCAAGTCTCTAGGGAGTTTCAGGTTTCTTGAGGTAAGATCGCCTTCGCTCCAAAGCCGAACAGTCTTTCATGTTTTCTCGCCATGGAATCCGACACCACTTCCCAGCCTCCAAAAAAGAGGCACCATGACAAGGCCCCCCTGAAACACACCCGATGGGGGCCATATCTCTGATTGGGGGTAGTCAGGGTGGGTTTGGGATAGGATACCTGGGGCTCGGGTTTAGGGTTTAGGGTTTAGGGTTTAGGGTTTAGGGTTTAGGGTTTAGGGTTTAGGGTTTAGGGTTTAGGGTTTAGGGTTTAGGGTTTAGGGTTTAGGGGTTAGGGACCTGAGAGTTCCCTAGAAGTTGGCCAGGAGCAGCGCTTCAACAGGCTGCGGGGGAGGGGGGGGGGGCACTGGGGTTGAGGGTTTGGGGATTAGGGTTTAGGGTTTAGGGTTTAGGGTTTAGGGTTTAGGGTTTAGGGTTTAGGGTTTAGGGTTTAGGGACCTTGCGAGCCCTACTTGGTACATAAAAGTCTACTTAGAACCATACTTAGAGGACGTAGGGGGGGCTGATAAGTACATTGATAGTTGGGGTTCATAGGTATCCTGAGACTCCAAGTGTATATGTGAGAGAAGCACAACAGGCCCTGCGCGCCCTATTGTATGAATAGGTCCGACACCGCGAAAACACGGACGAAACCCTAAACCCTAAACCCTAAACTCTAAATCCTAGACCCTAAACCCTAGACCCTAAACCCTAAACCCTAAACCCTGCGAACCCCCAGAAAACCTTGGGATCGAAGTTTCAGGTTATGGCTCAGGGCTTTTGGGGTTTGAGGTTTAGGGCTTAGGGTTGGGGGTATACCCTAAGCCCGAAACCCTAAACACTAAAACCCAAACTTTTGGGGTTAGGGTTTGGGTTAAACCCTAAACCCGAAACCCTAAACCCCAACCCCAAGCCCTGGGGGTACGGAGGGGTTCCGGCTTAGTAGCTGGAAAAATCTGGCTTGGGCTGCCGAGGAGGGGGGGGGGGGGACCTTATTTTTTGAATGGATGGAGGTTGGGGCTGAAAGGGTTTGGGGTTTAGGGTTTAGGGTTTAGGGTTTCGGGTTTAGGGTTTAGGGTTTCGGGTTTAGGGTTTGGGGTTTTGGGTTTAGTGCTTAGGGCTTCCGGGTTTGAGAGCTTGGGCTTCGGTGCTCAGGGTTTTAGAGGTTGGGGGGTGCAGGGGCATTTGTTCTTTTCAGGTCCCCGATTTTGGTTGCGAGGTTGGAAAAGCGGATTTAGGGTTTAGGGTTGAGGGTTTAGGGTTTAGGGTTTAGGGTTTAGGGTCATGTTTCTCTGCGCGCCTGATCTGTGGTAGTGCCTGCAGAAGCTGGAAATGCCAGCCTGCGAGCTACACGGTGCCTGAGCGGAGCGGCTTTGCACCGTGCACTTGCGAGATGGCGATATCCCCCTTGGGAATTGTTTTCTTATATTTATTTTTTTATATACAACCCAAGAGGATATTATCAATATTTTGTTTATGAAGGTTCTAAGGGGAGTATAGATGGGTGGTGTGCAGCTTTGCTTAGGGTCCAGTCTACGCCATGCGAGCCGATCTTCTCCCTCTCGACTGCCAGCGAGCAGGGCAGATCGTCCGCAAAATCTTTGGGGTTTAGGGTTTAGGGTTTAGGGTTTAGGGAAGTTTAGGGTTTAGGGTTTAGGGGTTGATGAGCGACCAAGCTGAATGTAACTGAAGTTGCTTTCTCCCGGCACGCCAAGAAACCCAGACGAAGAGTATGATTGCAAATTTCAGTAAGACAGTTTTTCTGTCCAGCTTGGGGCCGGTTCTTCCCTAAACCCTAAACCCTGAACCCTAAAACCTAAACCCTAAACCCCCTAAACCCCCTAAACCCCCTAAACCCCCTAAACCCCCTAAACCCCCCTAAACCCCCTAAACCCCCTAAACCCCCTAAACCCAGAACCCGAAACCCCAAACCCGAAACCCTAAACCCGAAACCCGAAACCCTACACCCTAAACCGTAAACCCTAAACCCTAAACCCCAAACCCCAAACTCGGCTGCAGCCGAAGCCCTGGGCCAGGTCGGCCGCTGTGACCAACACCGGGCTCCTGATGCGCCCTGGGCCTTGTTGTTGTTGTTTTGGGGTGGGTTGGGGGTTTAGGGTTTAGGGTTTAGCGTTTAGGGTTTAGGGTTTAGGGTGTAGGGTTTAGGGTTTAGGGTTTAGGGTTCAGGGTTCAGGGTTCAGGGTTTAGGGTTTAGGGTTCGGGTTTCGGACTTGGGGTTTAGGGTTTAGGGTTTAGGGTTTAGGGTTTAGGGTTTAGGGTTTAGGGTTTAGGGTTTAGGGTTTAGGGTTTAGGGTAGTGTATGTAGAGCCACCCCAGTTCAGGGCTGCAGGGTGGGTCAGGGTGGAAAGTGCCTGTGTGCCTTTGCAGGCTTTAGGTTTCGGTTTCAGGGGTGCTGGGAGGTTAGGGTTCAGGTTTTCGGAGCTGGGTCGCCCACAGGCGGGGAGACGGGGAATGGCTATCCCAGCATTAGAGTATAGCCCTACACTGAATCCTAAACCCTATGCGTACCCTAAGCCCTAGATCCTAAACCCTAACCCCTAACCCCTAAGCCCTAAGCCCTAACCAACCCTACGGACACTCAAGAACCCTATAAGAAAGAGAAGGGTATCTCTGCATTGTACTGGCAAGGCCACTGGATCGCATTGAGGAGCTTGCGGATCAGGTTTGGGGTGCGTAGTTCAGGGGCTTAGACGTTTAGTGCTTCAGGGCTGCCGAGGCTTGGACCCTGAACCCTAAACCCTGAACCCCAAACCCCAAACCCCAAACCCCAAACCCCAAACCCCAAACCCCAAACCCCAAACCCCAAACCCTAAACCCTAAACCCTAAACCCCACACCTCACCAAGCAGAAGGTTTGCGGTGCTCGCTTTGTCCTTGCCCTCCATCCTGGATGAAACTCACAGTGGCGCTGGCAGCGTCTCGATCCCAGGGTCCAAGCTTGACGGGTTTCTGGGTTTAGGGTCTAGGGTTTAGGGTCTCACGTTTAGGGTTTAGGATTAATAGGGTTTAGGGTTTAGGGTTTATGGTTTAGGGTTTAGGGTTTAAGGTTTAGGGTTTGGGATTTATAATGGCTTTAGGGCTTACAAGGGTGTAGGGCGCATAAAGGTTGAGGGCCTTTATGGTCATCATTGTTTTGAGGTTTTGCTTCCGTTTTGGGGTCTCAGGGTTTCAGGGCCTAGCTACGTACGAGCTCTTAGTAGAGAGTTGGGAGTTTGGGACCCTGTACTACTGCTTATAGCATTATGAGAGTATATGGAGGATACAACGTACCTAGATCCAACAAAACCGACTATCCCAAGAACTCGCGGAGTTTAGCATACTTGGGTGTAGATCACTTGTCCAAGCCGCATCTGCCGCCGCAGCTGTCGAACAGTCCACCTCGACTGTACCGAACGCATCCCAAAATCTCTTAGCCCCGCTTCTCGCGATGGCGAAGACCCTTGCAGCGTTCCTGGCCTTGGCAGCAGGAGCCTCCTAAACCCTAAACCCTAAACCCTAAACCCTAGGACCCAGAGTAGGCCCTTCTTCCCCTTTTTTGTTGGGGGGTGTAGGGGGCCCCTTATAACCCCCCTGCAAACCCCAAAAGGGCACCCATTTTACTCCTAGGATAGGTCCTGAACCCTGAACCCTGAACCCTGAACCCTGAACCCTGAACCCTGAACCCTGAACCCTGAACCCTGAACCCTGAACCCTGAACCCTAAACCCTAAACCCTAAACCCTAAACCCTAGCCGCAGTTTTCGGTCGGTCCCCGCTTTCCACTCCAAATGGCATGAAGAAATTTTTGTCCTAGGCTACTGAAGCGCCTCGTGTAGGTTAGGGTTTAGGGTTTAGGGTTTAGGGTTTAGGGTTTAGGGTTTAGGGTTTAGGGTTTAGGGTTTAGGGTTTAGGGTTTAGGGTTTAGGGTTTAGGGTTTAGGGTTCGCGCACTTGTGGGGTTTACACCTGGGTCTCCCCCAATCCCTACTACTTTTTCTTCCCTCTTTGTAACACCTCGGGGGTGGAGCCGCCTGGGGTGGGGGCTGGGGGGGGGTGGGGGGGGGGGGGGGGGTGTTGGGGGGGGGGGGGGGGGGTGGTGTGGTGGGTGTGGGGGGGTGGGGGGGGGGGGGGTGGGGGGGGGAGGGGGGGTTGGGGGGGGGGGGGGGGGGTTATGCTTTGTAAAGCAGGTGCCTAAGCAAGTACCGAGAATGATCACACAAGCTGCCCGACGTATTCATTTGTATCAACTAAACCCTAAACCCTATGTTCGTGAAGCTGCCCTGTGTTCCCTTAGAACCCCTAGGTAGTAAAACCCCAAGCCCTAAAATCCGAGAAATCCCAATACGCCTAAACCAGAAGCACTCAAACCCCAAGCCCAAAACCCTAAACCCGAAAACCCCTAGGCACTAAAACCCCAAGCACTAAGACCCCAAGTCCTACACCCTAAACCCTAAAACCCCTCAGCAGTAAAACCCAAGGCCTAAACCCCTAAACACTAAACCCCAAGCCCTATAAGCACTAAACCCCCAAGCCCCAAAACCAAAACCCGAAGACCCCTAAGCACGAAAATACCAACCCCTAAACCCCAAACCCGAAAGCCCCTAAGACTAAAACCACAATCCCGAAATCCCTTAAACACGAAAACCCTCAGCCCTAAACCCTAAACCCTAAACCCCAAGCCGTAAATCTTGGAAGGCTTGTCCACCGGTTGTGGACGCCCTGGCTCGAAGACCTCCATTTTGGTGGCCCTAAAACCTAAACCCTAACACCCGCACACCCCTAAGCACTAAAACCCCAAGCCCTAAGCCCCAAACCCGTAAGCAGTAAAAACCCAAGCCCTAAACCCAAAACCCTAAAACCCCTAAGCACTGAAACCCCAAGCCCTAAACCCCTAAACCCCCAAACCCTATGACCCCAAACCCGAAGCCCTAACCCTAATTAAACCCCTAAGCACTGAACCCCAAGCCCTAAACCCTAAACCTTAAAACCCCTAAGCACTAAAACCCCATGCCCTAAACCTTAACAGCCTAGTTACACACACACAAAAACCCTAAACCCTAAAACCCGAACCCTAAAACATAGAAAGCCTTAAACCCCAAACACCAAAACCCCAACCCACAAAACCCTAAGTCCTGAAGCCTAAAACCCCAAGCCCTAAACCCTAAAACCCAAATCCCCGAAGCACTCATGCCCTACACCCTAGAAAGCCCTAAACAGCAAAACCCTAAACACCCAAACCCTAGAAAGCTCTAAACTCCAAAACCCACATAAACACTAAACACTAAAACCCACTACACCCTAAAACTCCGCACACCACAACCCCAAGCCCTAGGCCCTAAACCCTAAACCCTGACCCTAAACCTTAAACCCTAAACCCTGAACCCTAAACCCCTAAACCCTAAACCTTAAACCCTAAACCCTAAACCCTAACCTTAAACCCTAAACCCTAAACCCTAAACCCCTAAACCCTAAACCCTAAACCCCTAAACCCCTAAACCCCTAAACCCCTAAACCCTAAACCCTAAACCCTAAACCCTAAACCCCTAAACCCTAAACCCCTAGAAAGCCATCGGCCGCCAACACCCAGCCAGGAGCCGAAGGGGCCGCTCCTGCGAAGTGCGCCTCTGGTCACTGTGAGGACCTGTTTTGGGGTTTAGGGTTTGTGGTTTGGGGTTTAGGGTTTAGGGTTTGGGGTTTAGGGTTTAGGGTTTAGGGGTTTAGGGTTTAGGGTTTAGGGTTTAGGGTTTAGGGTTTAGGGTTTAGATCCTTGGCTTCTGGGTTTGGGGGTTCAAAAGCCGTGAGTGCATGCTGCCGTTACGCCGCGTAGGAGTCGATCTTGCTGCAGATGCATGCCATGGGCAACGCCACGGCCGGGGGTCCTGGAAGATCTTGGAGAGCAAAAAGATACACCCCATGTACACCGGAGTAAGCCTAGGGTTTGGGGTTTAGGGTTTAGGGTCTACAGGGTTTGGGGTTTAGGGCTAGGGTTTAGGGTTCAGGGTTCAGGGTTATGACGGGGTATTTTGGGCTTCTGTGGGCAGCGGGGAGGAGGCCGAGGCGAGCCTAGGTCTTGGGGTCCAGGGGTTTCGTGTGGCGCTTTTGGTTTTTGGGGCCTTTGGTTTTGGGTTTTAGGGTTTAGGGTTTAGGGTTTAGGGCTTAAAGAATTGTTAGGGGCCTTTGTCCAGTGCCGACGACGTTGACGGAATCTTGGGGTGCTCTTACACAGACAGCGAAGCTGAAAATAGACTAGCCCCAGTATGTGTTCTAACACAACAGATGCTTGTCCTTCTTGACACAACACCCTAGCCCATGTCAGGAGCAGAGTGGGCTGGAGCCATCAAGTATTGTGAGAAGCGTCCTAAACCCTAAACCCTAAACCGTAAACCTAAACCCTAAACCCTAAACCCAAAACCCAAAACTGCAAACCCTAAACAAGTGCCACGGTCTTGAGGGCGTCGGGCTACAGCCTTTTGAAGACACTTTCGGGGTAGAGTTGCTGTGGGCTTGGGGGCTCCTGTTAGGAAAGACATCTAGATGATGCTAGCATACGTAAGTTCCTGGTCTTGGTGCGGGATGATGTGGACTTGCCGGCTCCCTTAGGGTGTAGGGTTTAGGGTTTAGGGTTTACGGTTTAGGGGGTATCCAACCCAAACAAGGGGGTGCCCTCATGCAATATTGTTCTTGGGCTACCAAGGATTAAAGGTACCTAATCTTGGCTTTCTTCTGGCTGGCTCTTAGAACTTTAACCTTTGGGTCTTTGTCGAAACTACAAAAAGGATCCCAAACTTTCAACTCTTAAGAGGGGTGCAGAAGTCAGCCAACTATTTCCCTCAGTCTGCGCACCCCAAACTCTAAACCCTAAACCCTCCCTTAAGATCCCTATCATTCCTAGATCAGTGTTAGTGATCCTATTTACTTTTTGGGTTATGGGCTTTCTTATATATGAACAAAAAGGATTTTTTCTTCCTAGGGGAACAGGGGTTAAGATTCTGCGAAGAGTCGCCAAGGCCTTCCAATTCCAGATGCCCTTCGACTCATCAATTGTCCCGACGCCCCTGGAGATCGAAAAGGCATTGGAACCTGGAACCCCAAACCCTAAACCCTAAACCCTAAAGCCCTAAACCCTAAACCCTAAACCCTAAACCCTAAACCCTCAACCCTCAACCCTAAACCCTAAACCCTAAACCCTAAGCCGGTCGGGTCTACCCCGGGCCCACCGAGTCCCCAAGAGGCGGCTAAGACCCTGCGTCGGGGTTTAGGGGTGAGGCGGGCAGATTAATTCGAAAACAGCTGAACTTCAAACTTTTTTGTGTTTCCTCACTTGGTTTAGGGTTGAGGGTTTAGGGTTTAGGGTTTAGAGTTTAACCTTTATCCCTTGGTGGCTGGAGAAGTAAGTTGGGGTTGAAGAGTTTTGGACTGAGGTCAAGAGACTCCACCTTGGGGCCCTAGGTTGAACCCTAAACCCTAAACCCTAAACCCTAAACCCTAAACCCTAAACCCTAAACCCTAAACCTGTACCCTTAGCTTTGCGGGGAGCCTGTTATGAAGAGTTTTGGGATTGAGGTCAGGAGGCTCTGCCTTGGACCCCTAGGGCACTAGGTTGTACCCTTGGGTTGGCGGAGCCTGTTTAAAGATTCCTGAGGGGCCCTCTGCGTGGTATATATATATATATATATTCAGGTGAACCTTAGGGGGTTTAGGGTTTAGGGTTTAAGGTTTAGGGTTTAGGGGTACAAACATTAGGGGTACGAGCCTTTGTCCCTTGATGAGATGATGGGTTGGAGGGTTCAGGGTTTCAGGCTTCGGACAGTTCGGGGTTCGTGGCCATTTGGGTACCTAACTTCCTTATCTTAGTATCCTACCCCCCGAACAAGGTTCGCCCCCAGAAATTTGGGCTCCAAGACTGTAGCCAGCTTTGAGGTTGGTCTGAAAGCGGTGCAAATCTAGGGATGGGTGCAGGATCGCAACCCTAAACCACTGTTCCAGGTATGTAACCGCCATGAAGCCAGCCACCGGTCAAGATGTTCAACTCTTGTGTTTTCCAAGCACGACTTAAGGGATTTCACCGCAGATTCGCCCGCAACACACATGGTCTGGGTGCTTCGGGTTGAGGGTTTAGGGTTTAGGGTTTAGGGTTTAGGGTTTAGGGTTTAGGGTTTAGGGTTTAGGGTTTAGGCTACGTAGAGTTGGCAAAAGCCGGATTGTCGTGCCCGCAGGCAAAAGTGGAGCACCAAGCCGTGCGTCGCGAAGCCAGGCGGACGCCGATGTCCCCCCTTTGTTTCAGGGCTGAACCCTGAAGCCCCAAACCCAAAACCCTAAACCCCAAGCCCTAAACCCTATGCCCTAAACCCTAAACCCTGAACCCTAAACCCTGAACCCCAAACCTGAAACCCTGCACCTAAACCCTAACCCTAAATTGATTCGTGCTACGGTTTTCTAGGTTGGTTTTTGGGGACATTTGTTATTTTCCTTATTTGGGTTTATAGGGGACCCTATATATAAGTATTGTTCAGAGGGTTTAAAGGCCAACCCCAGTTTTGGTCGTATCAAACCCTCAGCCCCTAAACCCTAAACTCTAGACCCTAAACCCTAAACCCCAAACCCTAAATCCTAACCCTAAACTGCTTTGTGCCATGGTTTAGAAATCGTACCTACTCGCGCGAGGGATCTGCCAGTGCAGCTGCCCGAATGCCGCGCAGATATGACCGGCTCAATTCCAGCAGCCACGGCGGCGATTTGGGGGTTGAGGGTTGAGGGTTTAGGGTTTAGGGCTTCGGGGTTTAAGGTTTAGGGTTTAGGAGTTGAGGGTCTAAGGTTGAGGTCTTTAGCTTTTCGGGTTTAGGGGTTGAGGCTTTTTAGGGTGCAGGGCTTGAAGGTTTTGAGAGTTTCGGGGTTGGGGTTTTGAGAATTTGGGGCTTGTGGTTTTGAGTGCTCATGGGCTGAGGTTTTGAGGGTTTAGGGGTTGAGGTTTTGAGGTGTTCGGTTCGGGGTTGAGGTTGGTAAGGTTTCGGGGTTGAGGTGTTCAGGGATGAGGGTTTGAGGTTTAGGGTTTAGGGGGCTAAGGTTTAGGGTTTCGGGGGTTTAAGGTTTACAGGGCTTCAGGGGTTGAGGCTCTTCGGGTTTAGGGGCTGAGGTTTTTGAGTCAGTTTAGGGGGTTCGAAGTTTAGGCTTGAGGGGTTGAGGTTTAGGGTTTGAGGGTTTTCCCGTTCAGGGGCTTCATGATTTGAGGGGTTGAGGTTTCTTAGGGTTTAGGGGGTTTGAGGTTTAGGGTTTAGGGGTTGAGGCTTTTAGGGTTCGGGTTCTTAGGGTTTAGGGGTTGAGGTTTTTTGTGATCTAGGGTTTTGGGTGTATAGGGGTTCAGTTTTTTTTTGGACAGTTGCTAAGGGTATAAAAACCTAAAGCCCTGAACCCTACATCGGGCTTGCAGTTTGCAGTGGCTCTTGGGGTACTGTAGTTACATGGTCCCTTGAGCCCTCAAACGGGTACCCCCTTATACACCCTATACAAAGTAAGGTCCCATGCATCCCTAAGCCCTAAGCCCTAAGCCCCAAGCCCCAAGCCCTAAGCCCTAAGCCCTAAGCCCTAAGCCCTAAGCCCTCAGCCCTAACCCTAAAACTAAACCCCAAACCCTACACCGCCCATACATCAGAACCCTTTAACGGAGGTAAGGCACCATGTCAAGGGCCCATGCAACTACCCTAAGGGAGGCACGGAACCGGACAGGGTTGAAGGCTACCCAGCTGTTTAGGGAGTCAGGGTTTAGGGTTTCGGGTTTAGGGTGTATAGGTTTGAGGTTGAAGGCGCCTCGCCTCTTTAGGGTGTAGGGTTTAGGGCTTAGGGCTTAGGGTTTAGGGCTTAGGGCTTAGGGTTTAGGGCGTCGGCTTTAGAATGCCGGGACGACTTTCTCTCGCACGGCTCGCTGGGCGGATGTTGGGGACGAGGAGGTGCCGGAACGCGTCCCCGAACCCAGCCCCCCACATGGAGGTTCATGGTACTTAGTAGCTATTTTTTAACTGTCCTCATAACCCAAGTATAGCCCAGGTAGCTAGACTTCGGGGACTGATAGTTGGGTTATAAGTACAGTCCTACTAACCCTATAAACCCTAAACCCTCAACCCTAAGTACCATGAACCTGCCATTAGTTACTAAGTACCCCCTCACAGTGGCCGGACTGTGGGGAGCCTCACCAGAATGAGAAGCAGATTCCGCAGCAGGATGGAAGGATGCTGCAGGGTTTAGGGTTTAGGGTTTAGGGTTTAGGGTTCGGACAATGGCGGCGGATGGTTCGTGCTGCGCCCGGGTAGGAATTTTGGAACCCCTCATCCTCTCACTTAGCCCTAAGCCCCAAACCATAAACCCCAAACCTGACACTAACCCCCAAACCCATATCCGAAACACTCAACCCCAAACCCCTAAACCTCCACTAAACCCAAAAAACTCAAACCGTAAACCCTACACCCAAGCCCCCAACCCTAAACCCCAAAGAGAACCTCTGATCGGAGGAGTTTTCAAGTCTCGGCGTCTGCGGTAGACCCCCGGAGCCTCCTAGTTAAGGAGCATGCTGGTATGTGCGCATTCACAACCCACTAGAGGGTTTCGGGTTGAGGGCCAGGGTTTAGGCTTAGGGATGATGATCACCGGATTCTGTCGGGGCCTATTGGGTTGCAGGGGCTGGGGTTTTGGGATCATGGAAGGCTAAGCGGGTTTTGGGGGCGCCGAAGCCTGCGAACTGCACAACTTTGAGCCCTAAACCCTCATCCTAGTAGGTAACCTTTAACCCTTGTTGGGGGAGGTTAACCTTTAATTCCCCCAGGTTACTGGACAACTAAGTAGTCCCTAAACCCTAAGCCCTAAGCCCTAAACCCTAAACCCTAAACCCTAAATAAACCCTGAACCCCTCACTTCTGACGTCCCCCCCGAGGCTTGCATGCAATACTCCGCCAACTGGTGCTGGGCAACTGTCACTTCGCAGAGCCACGCCTCGACTCGCTGGGGGTTTGGGGGGTTTGGGGGGTTTGGGGGGTTTAGGGTTTAGGGTTTAGGGTTTAGGGTTTAGGGTTTAGGGTTTAGGGTTTAGGGTTTAGGGTTTAGGGCCAGTAAATCCCTAAACTCTAAATTCCTAAACCCTCAAACCCTAAATCCCTAAACCCTTAAATCCCTAACCCCAAGCCCTACACCCCTGACTCCTTTGGAGAGGCTTGGTGGGCCAGTGGTGCCCTTTTACCATTTGTTGTTCTGGGTTCCTAAACCCGAAACCCGAAACCCGAAACCCTAAACCCTAAACCCTAAACCCTAAACCCTAAACCCTAAATCCTAAACCACTTGATCCCACGAAGCTCCTAAGGATCACGGCCCACTTTGACCCCACGCACTACCCGGCCGCGGGACGCGAGGTTCTGATTGGCACAGAGCTCCTTGGGTGGAACCCTGAATTAGGGTTTAGGGTTTAGGGTTTAGGGTTTAGGGTTTAGGGTTTAGGGTTTAGGGTTTAGGGTTCAGCATCTCAAGTCCAAGCATGCACTAGTCAAGCACTTCATCGAGTGTTGGAAAAATACCCACCCACCCAAAGAATCCCATAACATTAAGAAAGACATTTCATTTACCTTAATAGTTTGCAGTTAGTTTCGGAAATCAATGCAAAAACTTCCGAGACTGACCTTTTAAGCGAAGCCAGTAGCTTCATTTCCGATATTCAGAGCAGTTACATTAATAAATTCAGGCGACAAGACAACAACTCTAAAGCCAGCCCAGAAAGAGCGGGCCCTGAACCCTAAACCCAGAACCCTAAAGCCAGCCCAGACCAGACTAGGCCCAGTAAAAAGGCGACCTTGCCCAGTAAGACGGCGACCTTGCCCAGTAACTCCCCAACATTTAAATTATATATGTAAGAGAGGTTTAGGGTTTAGGGTCTAGGGTCTAGGGTTTGTCTAGGGTCTAGGGTCTAGGGTTTAGGGCTAGGGTGTAGGGTTTAGGTTTTAGGGTTTAGGGTTGATTGTTTAGGGTTTATGGTTTACCCCCCCCCCCCCCCCCCCAAAGCGCAAACCCCAGACCCTCAAACCCTATCCCTAAACCCCTAAACCCTCGCGATCTAAAATTAGTAGTACTCTCTTGGGTCGTTGATTGGGGGGGTTTAGGGTTTAGGGTTTAGCGCATAAAGGAATAGGGTTGAGGGTTTAAAGCTTTTTTGCTTTAAATGTTAGAGCCGCGCACGCGTTGTGTTCGAGCCCCATCGCCTTCGGGGCGCGACGCCCGAGTCGCACGTAGTTTTTCTTTCGATATGAATGCGAATGCCCAGGGCTGTGTTTCCAACGTCTATCCGTTGTCTAGATTGCTTTGTCAGGCTTAGGGTTTGACAGCCTGCGCCCGAAACCCTACACCCTGCCCCAGTCCCCCCCCCCCCCCCCCCCTCAGGGACGTGAAGGAAAAAGCGCAGTCTGCGCACAGCTGCTTCGGCCTTGAGTGTGACTTGGCCACAAATGCGTTTCGGGCTTGTAGGGCTTAGGGCTTAGGTTGAGGCATTGGGGTGTTGGGTGTGCTACTTAGGGTTTGTAAGGTCTTGTAGATGGCTTAGGCGCCGGTTGGGGTCATCATCTATACTCCCCCTTTGGGAACGATGATGACACATAAATCATCCTAAATCTGTCCTGGGTTGGGGTAAAAGGTTGTTCGCGGTGATTCACCGGTGTTAATGTTTAGGGTTTGGGGGTAATTAGGGTTCATAGTGGTTTTGAGGGTTTACGTTGAGGGTTTTGGAGGGCTTGTTGTTTAGGCCCTAGGCGGGTTCAGGGTTTACGCTTAGCCTTCACGAGAGCTTCCCGGTTCGGGGAACCCCTAAACCTCGGGTCTAAGGATCTAAGGTTTGCGGGTGCAGGGTTTCCCTAAACCCTAAACCCTAAACCCTAAACCCTAAACCCTAAACCCCAAACCCCAAACCGCAAACCCAAAACCCCAAACCCCAAACCCTTAAGGCAGGCGCGTCTGCTCTGGTTTGTCTCGTGCTTTCCTGCTAGGCTCAGAGGCCCGGGGTGGGCACACCCCTTGTGTTCGTTTCCTGGTCTTAGGTGGGCATCATGAAGAGGGTTTAGGAGGGTCAAGGTATCCCTAAACCCTAAACCTTAAACCCTAAACCTTAAACCCTAAAAGCTAAACCCTAAACCCTAAACCCTAAACCCTAAACCCTGAACCCTGAACCCTGAACCTGCATGAGCGCCGGAGCGCACGACCTTCCCACCCAGGCAAGATCGTCGGCATGATCCACGCCGAGAACATCCAGGCGAGGGTTTGGAGTTTAGGGTTTGGGGTTTGGGGTTGAGGGTGTAAGGTTTAGGGTTTAGGGTTTAGGGTGTAGGGTTTAGGGTTTAGGGTTTAGGGTTTAGGGCTACTTAGGGTCCAGCCTTCGGGCCGAAGGAGCTTACAAATATTCGGGATCAGCAGTGGAGGTGACCCTCAACACAAAGTCCAAAGAGGGCAGCTTCGGGTTTAGGGTTTAGGGTTTAGGGCTTAGGGTTTAGGGTTTCGGGTTTAGGGTTTAGGGGGCACAACCAGGACTGACGCAAAGTAGCTTCGGCCCCAAGCCTGAACGACCAGGGCGCCTGCTGCGATGATGATGGCATCATCGAGCCCCAGCGAAGCTGCTAAGCTGCAAAGCCGTAGATGCTAAACCCTAAGCCCTAAGCCCTAAGACCTAAGCCCTACACCCTAAACCCTAAACCCTAAACCCTAAACCCTAAACCCTAAACCCTCAACCCTAAACCCTAAACCTGCCAGCCACAGTCCCTCAGCGGAATCTAAACGCCCGTGCTGCAGGTAGAAATACCTTGGAAAGTCATTGGCAGCTACTCCTTTCCCCCCAAAGAAAAAATGCTACGGTTTAGGGTTTAGGGTTAGGGTTTGGGTTTAGGGTTTAGGGTTTAGTTTTTAGGGTTAGGGTTTAGTGTTTAGGGTTTAGGGTTCAGGGTTGGAAGCCTAAACCTTAACCCAGGCCTCCTGTCCTGGTACTCCTGAAAGACCCAATCGCCCAAAGCTAAGCCTTCACCTTCGAAGCTTCAGGTTCCGTAAACCCTAAACCCTAAACCTTAAACCCTAAACCCTAAACCCTAAACCTAAACCCTAAACCTAAACCCTAAACCCCAAACCCCAAACCCTAAACCCTAAACCCTAAATCCGAAGCCTTGAACCTTCACCACATCAATCCCGTTGTTCCCCAGCCTTGGCGTCAGGTCTCTTTTTCAATATGAACCACATGCAAAGATTTCCCTAAACCCTAAACCCTAAACCCTAAACCCTAAACCCTAAACCCTAAACCCTAAACCCTAAACCCTAAACCCTAAACCCTAAACCCTAAACCCTAAAAACCCTGAACCCAGGTGACTCGCTCTGCCTTCCAGGGGCCTCCGCAGACCAGATCCAGTAGCCTGGCACGGCTGACTTGCCTCCCTTTTCTTTTTAGCATTTGTTCAAATAGAAGAAGCAAATAAAGAACAAAAGATAAATACATAAATAAATCGCATATATACATATATATATATATGCAGGGGTGGAGGTGTAGCGATAACGGTTTAAGGGTTAGGTTTCCTGTTTTCTGTTGTGCTTTTTTCTCTTCAAGGGGGGTGGAGGTTTAGGGGACAGGGTTTCGGTTTTAGGGATGGGCCCTGAACGCCCTACATCCTGAACCAGTAGATTAGAACCCCCTAGTCTCCCCCGCAAAGTCCCCTGGACCCTGAAATAGCTCGAGGCTCTAGGTGTTGGGGTTTCGTTTAGTGAAGAACCCTCAACCCTAGTCCCAAACCCTAAACCCTAAACCCATCCTAAACCCTGACCCCCTGAACCCTGAACGCTAAAACCCACACCCTAAACCCTAACCCCTAAACCCCAAACCCTAAACTCTAAACCCCCCAAGCCTTCTTTCGCCCCAAGCCTCCTGATCCGCTGAATGCAGGCGGGCCATCATGCTGGCCAGCGGCCAGGAGCCAGGGTTTAGGGTGTAGGGTGTAGGGTTTAGGGTCTACGGTTTAGGGGTTCGAGGGCTTTAGGGTTTTTAGGTTGTACCAGGTTTGAGCTCTTTAGGTTTAGGGCTGCTTGCCGGTCTTGATTGTTACTTTGGGTGTAGGAACATGTCTTTGGACTTGTTTTTGTACGACACCGGGCTGCTCCAACATGGTGTCGAAGTACACATTCCCTTCTTCGGGGTTCGGATCACTTGTAGGCCCCCTTTGGCAGAAGGGTTTAGGGTTTAGTGTTTAGGTTTATGAATAGGTTCCTAGAATACTGAGAGGGCCCTCCCTTCGGCTGCAGGTACTATCACACAGGTCCCCCGTCCTCTACAAACCTACGTACCCAACCCAAACCCTCAGCACCACACCATAAACCTAAACCTTACACTCCAGACCCTACACCTAAACTTTCCCGATACCTTAAACTCTAAACCCTTAACCCTAAACCCTAAACCCTATCTAACCCAGCGAGGATTGAATACCGAAGCGAAACTCGTGGCAAAAATGTTGATGCTGGCTGCCTCATTCTGATGAACGGAAACAGATACGAGTAGACACAAATAGATATGCTTAGATACCGATATACGGTTTGAGACACGCGAGTCTCCTCGTCCGTACGTTTTACGAGGACGTGCCAAACTCCATCGACGCCGGCAGTGGAGTGGGTTTTTCCAGCAACGATGTTGCCCATAGACTAAGTTAGCCATAAAAATTCTTTTGTCAGGAGGTGCCGAAGTCGGGAAAACTTCACGAGTTTGTTAAACTTCGTATTGCCGACCAATTTGGACAAGAGTCAAAACGTTCTTGACTACGCTGTAGCTAAAACTGCGTGTGTCTTCGGGAAACGACGTATCCAAAGTCCTACGATTTCGGCTCGTGGATTTTCAACTCAAATTGTCCAGAACACGATATTCCAGCATTCTTCGATTTCTGGATATGGAAATATCGACGGCCTCAGCCCAAACTTCGACCAAACTTCTTCAGAAATTTCGTCAGACCCTCTGGGCAAGGAGATGGGTGTTTTGCGTGAGTTCGAGGTGATTCTTGAGGTCGGAAGCTGCGAGGCCGAATGGCTGCTGCAAGTCTTTGCTGTAAGCCTTTTCCAGGCGAATTTGGAGCGGCCAAGCTGGCCGGGGCGACGAAGCTGCAGTCAAACATCGTTCGTGCGCCTGAGCATGATCGTCGCCGCTTCGGATGAAGATGTGCGTCAGTTGATCTATCTGTGGAGCCAGCGCGACATCCTGTCACTGTTTTTTCTGTTCGAGTAACGGATTAGGAACCCCATCGTGCCTGCTGGTGGGGACGGGTGAAACCAGAAGAAGATGTTCTTTCGTCTTCATGCGTCGCAGCTGCCATAGCAAATTCAATTTATAAGGTGTTGCCGACAGGAAATGTTGCCAAGTACATGGCTCGTCCAGTTTTCGAGCTGCGTCATTTCATCATTGGTGACTTCTTCGTCGTGGACGTCGGCAGTGTGGCTCCTGGCTCAGTCTCCGGCGCGATCTACCTACCCGCCAGAGTGGCGTACAAGTGTTCGCAGAGCTGTTGCCGACAGGAAATGTTGCCAATTACATGGCTCGTCCAGTTTTCGAGCGGCGGCATTTCATCATCGGTGACTTCTTCGTCGCGGACGTCGGCAGTACGGCTCCTGGCCCAGTCTCCATCATAATCTACCCGCCCTCCAGAGTGGCGCACAAGTGTTCGCGGGAGTGTTGCCGACAGGAAATGTTGCCAAGCACATGACTGGTCCAGTTTTCGAGCGGCGTCATTTCATCATTGCGCCCGCCAGATCGAGTGGCGTGCAAGTGTTCACGGGAGCGTTGCCGACAGGAAGTTTTTGCCCAGGTACATGGCTCGTCCAGTTTTCGAGCAGCATCATTTCATCATCGGTGAGTTCTTCGTCGTGGACGTCGGCAGCACGGCTCCTTGCCCAGTCTCCAGCCGAATCTACCTATGGCGTACAAGCGTTCACGGGGTGGTCTTTGCCATGGTCCCGCCCGGAGAGGGTCTGGCTGCGAGCCTGACGCAGTGTCGCGAGCTAACGTCTGCCAAGAGGCGAATGCGTAAGCGCAGTCATGAAGACCGTCCGAAGTCTTGTCGAGTTAGCCTCAACTAGCAGCGTGCGACAGACAACAGGATCGCTTTTGCAACATTTGCAGACCCTGCCACGGGTGAGACGTGACACAACAGCCACATGATTCCATTATTTTGCGACTCGCTTCGACGAGAGGCTGAACCTGAAGGACGACTATGCAATATGGCATAGCGCGTGAAGGTGCTTCGTTCTTGTTTGGCCAGCCAAGCTGAGCTACACAAGGGCCACACGTGTGGGCGCATCCTGAAGCATGTGCAATGTGCGCGCGCGCGGACCTCGCCACGAGCGTTTGCGTTTGCAAGATGTTTTGCCGAAGCCCTCGATTGTTTGCCGCTTTGTTGTGCTTATGATTGACCAGGTCTTTGGCAGGTGCTGCGTTGCAACCGTCTGCGGATCAACCGGAAGCGCAACACGAACCGCGGCCCCGCAACAGACAATCGCACCTCTGCCGAGGACCGCGTTTGGCTTATCTGGCGGCTTGCGTGGGGAGTGGACCTCGCGCAAGCATTCATTCCGGAATGCTTGCAGAGCCCTAAATATCATCTTTTGCGGTTTTGTCCTTATATGTTTTACGTGAAAGTTGGTCTTGGGCGTGTCAGTCTGGAAACTGAACGCGACTGGCATCCTAGGCGGGTTGGAAGGCTGGCTGATTACGTGGCGATACGGACAGCTGTGGCACGCAGTTCCAAACCTGCAGTGCGATTTGCCATACTTATTTGTGCTCGATGGCTGTTTGTTATACTTTTGTGTGTTTGTTACGCTTTCGTGGGTTCCGGCAACTTTCAAATGTTTCGAGCGTTTTTAGGGTTTTGGAGCTTAGACCACTTGAGTGGCTTGCGAAGCACCACTGCCAGCATCGGAAGCCATCTCGGCTTTCATTTTTCGATACCGGACCTCTTCATATCCATGCAGTGCGCCCCGAACCCTCTCTTTGTTGATTTGTTTGTGAGTGCGTGTGATTTGGCTTTTTGCTGCAGCACGCACGCTGTCGCCCATCGGTCTGGATCCTTACCTGAGCTGCAGCAGGTACGTGGCGGCCACTGTTCTCTTTCTTCTGGCTTCGCTTGGTTGGTGGGGCTGTCCTGATTACGAGCACTGCAATGGCTGGACAGAGAGCTGAGATGCTAGCTACAAGGCCATGCATGCATGTCACAAATGCGCGGGCCTGACATGTGTGGGCTTTTAGCAAGCATCGATGGGCAGTTGGATGTGCAGTGCTAATGTTTCGCAAATTGCAATCCATGCTGCAGGGCGCATCGCAGCTTCGTCGTGCCATTTAGGGGGCAATCCCATCCAGATGAGAATGTAAATCGGCTTTGGCTTGTTTTTGGCTGGCTCTGGTTTGGATTCGTTTTGAGTAGTGTTTGGGTGGCCTTGGGGTGGGCATGTCTTCCTGCTGTGCACTTGCCAGCGCGTGACCTCCGAGCCTAAACCTTAAACCCTGAACCCGAAACCCTAAATCTGGTGCCTTACATCCTAACCCCCTGAAGCTCTCAACCTCAGGACTACCATGTGCACCCTGGCCCTCTCTCAGGCGACTGAGCAGCAACGTCGGTTTCAGATTTTTCAGGTTGAAGAACTCGGGATTTAGGGTTCAGGGTTTAGGGTTTGGGGTGTAAGGCGTGCTATGCATACAGCACGGGGGCCAACCTTAGGGGCTTAAGTTTGCTGAAGCGGGCTTTGTCGGCCTGAGGGGGCGTCCTGGGGTTCAGTGCAGACTTCAGGATTTTAAGGTGTAAGGCTTTAGGTGTAAGGTTTTGGTGTTTGGGGGAGGGCGGAGTTTCGGGGTTTAGGGTTTCAGGGCTCTGGGTCTTGGGGTCTTTCCTTGAGCAAGCCTAAATCCATAAGCACATCTAGAGGCCTTCAGTAAGCCACTAGCCCCTAACCCTGTAAACCCTAAACCCTGAACCCTAAACCGCAGCTACAAGCCCTGCAGCCCGTGGACAAGTCAATTGAACCCACTTGTTGAATTTCATTCTCCAGGGCCCTAGTGCAACTCCTTATTGCTTCAAACCCTAAACCTCCAAGCCCTAGCCCCTACCTAGACTCTAAACCCCCAAACCCTAGACTATATCCAAAACATATACATATACATATATATATATATACATATATATCTAGACCCTCAGCCCTGAATCCTGAACCCTAAAGCCCTAGAGTGTGTGTGTATATATATATATAGACCTTAAACAGCCTAAACCCGAAACCCCTAAACATCCCTAAGCCCTAAACCCTTAAAGCATAAACATAGCCAAATCCCAAACTCTATAACCCTTAAACCCTAAACATCTCCTAAGCCCTAAACCCTGAACCCCAAACATCCCTAAACCCTAAACCCTAAACCCGAAACCCCAAGCCCTAAACTCCAAACCGCCCCACCCCCCCCCCCCCCCCCCCCTCCCGCCCCCCCCCCTCCCCGGCCCCCGATTCCTCCAACTTTGTCCGCGAACCGACCTCATCGATCTCTTGTAATGAAACCCTAGACCCTAAATGCAACTCGATAAACAGCAACCCCAAACAACCCTAAACCCTAAACCCTAAAAACCCTAAACCCTAAACCCTAAACCCTAACCCTAAACCCTAAACCCTAAACCCTAAACCCTAAACCCTAACCCCTACACCCCACACCCTAAACCCTAAACCCTAAACCCTAAACCCTAAACCCTAAACCCTAAACCCTAAACCCTAAACCCTAAACCCTAAACCCTAAACCCTAAACCCTAAACCCTAAACCCAACCTTTGTCCGAGAAACCGATCTCATCGATCTCTTGTCCTGCGGCCAACCCATTGCCTGGGCCGGGCGCCGAGATGTCTAGATGAGGGTTTATGGTTTAGGGTTTAGGGTTTAGGGTTTGGGGTTTGGGGTTTAGGGTTTAGGGTTTAGGGTTTAGGGTTAGGGTTTAGGGTTTAGGGTTTAGGGTTGAGGGGGGTTTGGGGGTTGGGGAGGGGCGGGCGGGGGGGGTGGGGGGCTCATTTTCGGGCTGAGTCAGGGGCTTCAGTTGTTGAGGGATTTGCGAATGCTCCCTCTAGGGTTCATCGGATTTGTGGTTTTGGGGGGTGGTTTCTTGGTGCATTGAAGGTTTCGAGGGTTGCTGAGGGCTTTTGGAGTTTAGATTTTCATGGTCAGTGTTTTAGGGTGTTTAGGAATGTTGAGAGTTTGTGGAGCTCTTGGGGCATCGGAGCTTGGGGAGTTCGGCTTCGTCGTGTTCAGTTTTTTTTGGCTATGGGAATCAGGGCCAGTTAGGGGTTTAGGGCGGAAGACCCGAAATCCCACGCTAGCACTACACACCAAGCCATGAAAGTGAACCTTAAAGCCCACAGAGCCTGCTGGTAAAACCCTGAATGCACCAAACCCCGAAATGCCCCAAGATCGCGCACACCCGAAAAAATACCCCCAACCCCCCACTTACTCTAAACTCTACACAAGGACCAAGCATTTTGGTGTCGGGTGGCATTGTCAGGATTGTCATACATAATCCGACACTCAGCGTCTAGATCCCTCCGCCCCACCAACACATGCTTTTGCATTTTGGGGCTCAGGGTGTAGGGCTTTATGTTCAGGGTTTAGGGTTTAAGGACGTAGTAGCTCGAAGTGTTTGTTGGGCTTGAGAACGGCTGTGAACATATGTAACCTGCCCCAGGACCCGCACTCCCCTTGCCCCCAGGCAACCCTCATTGACGCCGAGTTGGGGAAAGGGTTTAGGTTGGAAAAGAACTGCCACAAAAATGCAAGCCGGCGTCTTGGGATGTTCCGCCTTATACTAACGGTCCTTAATAGGGACTATAGTACCACCCATCCCTATTAAGGACTGCTAGGAAAGGGGGGAACATCCCAACCCTAAGCCCTAAAGCGCCTGAGAGCCTAAGCACAGGTCTCAGGGGGGCTTAGACCTCTGGGATTCTACTAGGGTTTAGGGTTTGGGGTTTAGGGTTTAGGGTTTGGGGTTCAGGGTTTAGGGTTTAGGGTTTAGGGTGCAGAGGCATGCAGCAGGCTATTGAAACACGGGCCCCCAGAGTTCAGGGTTCAAGGTTGTTCAAGGGACTGAAGGACTACGAGCAGTAGGGTTTAGGCTTGAGGATTTAGGGTTTAGGGTTTGAGGTTTAGGGTTTAGGGTTGAGGATTTAGGGTTTGGGGTTTGGGGTTTAGGGTTCTCTAAAATCTGGTCCCTGTTGGGGTCCTTACTATAAGGAGGCCGCTCTTGTTTAGGGAGCCCAACCAGGGACCGCAACTTACAGAACTCACCATGTATCTATCAATCATACATATTTTGGGTTTAGGGTTTAGGGTTTAGGGTTACTAGGGGAGTAGGCCGGACTAAGCCCTAATTCAAGGACTTCAGGCGGGACCCTTATATGGGACGTCAAGGCTTCTTGGGATGTATTTAGGGGCTACTTAGGTATCTAGCGACTATATAAGGTGTCTATATATATATATATATGTATATGGGTTGTATATATACGGTTATGTAGCGGAATAAGATTAAGGGTCCCTTGGAGGGGTCCCTCCTCCTTCAGGGTTTTGGGTTTAGGCTTGAGGGTTGAGGGTTTTGGGTTTTGGGTTTAGGGTTTAGGGTTTCGGGTTTAGGGTTTGGGGTTTAGGGTTTAGGGTTTAGGGTTTAGGGTTTGGTTGAAGCCCAGGCTGTCTTCTGGAAGGACCGCATGACTGGGCAGTCCATGGGCAGCGGACCCGGACAGGGTTTAGGCTTTAGGGTTTAGGGCTTAGGGTTTAGGGTTTAGGCTTTAGGGTTTACGGTTTCTGTTCGGGCTTATGGTTTAAGCAGCAGCTGCTTGATTCGGAGGGTCCATCGGAACCAAGTTTCAGAATCCGGTCTGACTACGTTGACGGGCTTCAGGCGCGCAGTGTTGTTTGTTTGGGATGGGACTGGAGGGACAGGTCCCGTTTGGGAAGAAATCTTAAGCAGAAGAGACCGCCCGACTCTCCTGCAGAAAACAGTGGGCCCAACCCTGAATCCTGGGAATTTCGGGTTTAGGGTTTAGGGTTTAGGGATTAGGGTTTAGGGTTTAGGGTTTAGGGATTTCAGAGGGCCAAGGGGGCCAACCCAGCTAAACACTCCACGTCCCCAGAATGATACTGGGAATGTCTGCGGTGGCCTTGGGATGTGCCCCCTTCTACCAACAGCCCTTAATAGGGATTATGCGGTTTAGGGTTCAGGGTTCAGGGTTTAGGGTTTAGGGTTTAGGGTTCAGGGTTTAGGGTTTAGGGTTTAGGGTTTAGGGAGTACTACAATCCCTATCAAGTGCTGTTAGTATAAGCATCCCAAGAAGTGCCCCTGAACAGGGTTTATCTAGGGTTTGGAGTTCATGGCCTAGATGTCAGCGAGCGTGTGGCGCGAAGAGTCCTGCACACCCCTGTCATCCCCTTGGGATTGAGTTGCGACACTTGGGTGTCAAGCTTTCTTGGGTTAGACCCTTAGAAGGAACTAAGGGAACACTGGAACACCCGTGCAGTAGCAGCATTTCCTCCGAACTCAGGGTTTAGGGTTTAGGGTTTAGGGATTAGGGTTTAGGGTTTAGGGTTTAGGGTTTAGGTCTTTTTGGTGAGATGGGAGGCAGATGCCCCAAAGACTGCAGGCGGCCACATTATGATCCTCGGGGGCTGCGCCGGCGAGGGCAAGTACTGGGCTCCTTGCACGGAACTGGTTCGGGGTGAGGGTTGCAGGAGGGCGGGCCCCTAGTTTAACCCTAAACCCTAAACCCTAAACCCTAAACCCCTCAATTTAGGGACTGGAATAATGACCATAAAACACCCCAAAGCGCGAGATTCCTATCAGTTTGAGAGCCCGAATCCCCAAACCTGAGCCCTCCTACGACTCATCTGCGTGCAGGGGTTGGAAGTCTGAAACCACGAAACGAAACCCTAAACCCGAAGCCCTAAGGTTTAGGGTTTTTAGGGTTTAGGGTTTAGGGTTTAGGCCTAAACCCCTACACCCTCAAAGCACTAAGCCCTAAACCAGAGCCCCTGATCCTGAGCTTCCTGTGCGGGGGCTGAAGACCCCAACCTGAGCCCCAAAGACCCTACCCTAAACCCTAAACCCTAAACCCTAAACCCTAATTCCTAAACCCTAAACCCTAAACCCTAACCCCTTAACCCTAAACCCTAAACCCTAAACCCTAAACCCTAAACCCCCCTCCCCCCCCGGAATCCCGGTGCTGTCTTTTGCCTCCCCCTTTGTTGGCTTATGGGCTCCTTCAAGAAACCCAAACCCCAAGCCCTCAACCCCAAACCCCAAACCCTAAGCCCTAAACCCCAAACCCCATATCCCATGCAAACAACTAAACCTCACTGTGATTCGATCCCCGTCAGCTATCTTGGCATGCGTCTTGCTTTCGAGGATCTTCTTGAAGCCATTTCAGACGGTAACAACCCTAAACCCTAAACCCTAAACCCTAAACCCTAAACCCTAAACCCTAAACCCTAAACCCTAGGAAGCAGCTTCTTGCAACCGACGATGCAGGTCCACGACTCCTTGGTCAACGTCACACGCGCAGGGCTGTGGCAGGCTGGCTGCTGTTTGGGGCTTTGGGGGTTTACGGTTGAGGGGTTTAGGGGTTAGGGTTTAGGGTTTAGGGTTTAGGGGTTTAGGGTGTGGGGGTTTAGGGGTTTAGGGTTTAGGAGTTTAGGAGTTTAGGAGTTTAGGGTTTAGGGGTTGAGGGGTTTAGGGTTTAGGAGTTTAGGAGTTTAGGGTTTAGGGGCTGAGGGGTTTAGGGTTTGGGGGTTTAGGGGTTTAGGGTTTGCTAAACCCCCAAACCCTAAACCCTAAACCCTAAACCCTAAACCCTAAACCCTTAATGTTTGAAGAGCCTCCGGCTCAGGCCGTCAAGTTGCCCGTCGGCCCTCTGCCTCTCTCCCCCACTCTGGGTTTAGGGTTTAGGGTTAGGGTTAGGGTTTAGGGTTTAGGGTTTAGGGTTTAGGGTTTAGGGTTTAGGGTTTAGGGTTTAGGGTTTAGGGTTTAGGGTTCAGGGTTCAGGGTTCAGGGTTCAGGGTTCAGGGTTCAGGGTTCAGGGTTTAGGGGCCAGGTAGGGGGTTGGGTGGGGCCATTCAGGGTTCAAAGTTGGTGCGAAGTTGGTTCATGCGAAGTGGTTTCATGCCCTCATGCCCTACAAGGTTGTAGGGCTGAACCCCCCACCAGGGGTAGGAGGGGGGGGGGGGCGGGTGGCGATCGGGGGAGGGTAGGGTTGCTCGCTTAACTTTTTATAGTGGACGGTCCTTCATGGAAAGCAGGCTGGGTACCCCTAAACCCTAAACCCGAAACCCTAAACCCTAAACCCTAAAAAACACCCTCAACCCCAAACCCCAAACCCCAAACCCCAAACCCCAAACCCCAAACCCCAAACCCCAAACCCCAAACCCCAAACCTTTCATTTTGGAGGCCCTCACCTGGGAGCAGATCATGCGATACAACCCTGGCAACGATGTGGGCCGCTGGTTTTCATGTTTTTTTTTTCGGGTGGTTAAAGGGGTTTAGGGTTTAGGGTTTAGGGTTTACGAAAGTAAGGAACCCGTAATTATAATGGACCCCCAAATAGTAGGATTCCCTGAACAATAAGGACCCCAACAAGGTACGCCTAATTTCGGAAACCCCCCCTTTATGGTTTGGTTCGTTTCAGGTCTTTCCTCCAGGCATGCTCTTGGGAACCATTTTTCGGGAAATTTCACCGAGTATGAAGCTTCACTGCTAGGCGTTTGACAGGGCTAGTGGGGTTAAGCGCTGACCCCTAAACCCCTGAAGCCTCTAGGATTTTGGGGTGATATTGAGGGCTTCGGGAGAATATGATGAGGCTTGGGTTCATAGAGGGTTTTGAGCTTCGACTTTCACACCTGAAGTCTTCTCTGTTGCAAGGTTGAGGGGGAGGGGGGGTTGCATTTCCTGTTTGGGGAAAGTGCTTAGGGTGCAGGCAGCGTCCTACACAAGGCCCTAATCCCCATCTCGGAAGCACAATAATATCTGAGGTGGGCCCGCACTAATGGTAGGGTCTATGGCCCGAAACGCTAAACCTACTTGATCTGTAGACAAGCATGAACAAAAACTACGAGAATCCATCAGAGAGGGAGAAAGAGAGAAGGAGAGAAAGAGAGAAAGAGAGAAAGAGAGAAAGAGAGAAAGAGAGAAAGAGAGAAAGAGAGAAAGAGAGAAAGAGAGAAAGAGAGAAAGAGAGAAAGAGAGAAAGAGAGAAAGAGAGAAAGAGAGAAAGAGAGCGAGCAATTTGTCGGATGCGTAGTATGCGTAGTGCTAGCAGGGCTTTTGATCCTGCAGGTGTGGAGCTTAGTGTTTCCAGGGTCCTAAGCCCTTCCAGGCCCCCAAACACCCTTAGTTCGCGTAGCCGACAGACCTATTGAAATGGGGTGCTTACGAAAACATGGGGGGGGGACCCCTAGAATAGAGCCCAACTCATAGGATGCCCTTACAATAAGGACCCCTATAAGGCCCCCTAATGATACCCTAAACCCTAAACCCTAAACCCTAAACCCTAAACCCCTAATGATGGGTCCCCCGACTCTATACTACTCACCCTAGGCTCTCCCTGCCTCAGTAGCCTTTTTTAGGGCTTAGTTATCCGGAAATAGCCTTATATATGGGGCGAACCCAGGGGGGTCGTAGAGCCGGTGGCAGTAGGGGAACCCGAAGCCCTAAACCCTAAACCCTAAACCCTAAACCCTAAACCCTAAACCCGAAACCCTAAACCCTAAACCCGAAACCCGAAACCCTAAACCCTAACCCCCCCCCCCCCCCCAAATTGCAAAAAACAGACCGGAGGACCTACTCGGCATTGATACTTTTTGAGGGTTCGGATTTTTAGGGTTCAGGGTTTAGGGTTTAGAGTTTAGGGTTTAGGGTTTAGGGTTTAAGGTTTAAGGCTTGGGGTTTAGGGTTTGGGCTGGGCTTACCCTAAACCCTAAACTCTGAGGTTCGTGTTTATTCTTGAGGGTTGAGGGTGTATGGGATGGGAGTTTCACGGTTAATGGGCCATTTTGTCGTTTTTGGTGCGCAGCTTGCCTGAACCCTAAACCCTAAACCCTAAACCCTAAACCCTAAACCCTAAACCCTAAACCCTAAACCCTTGTGTCGCTCCGAGACATGTGGCCTGTCAAAAACGGGGCGTACGACCACTCGGCCACAGTTGAGGAGGCGAACAACCCCAAACAAAAAGATAAGAACCAAGCCCTAAACCCTAAACCCCAAACCCTAAACCCCAAACCCTAAACCCTAAACCCTAAACCCTAAACCCTAAACCCTAAACACTTTTTGGGGGCTCTGAAGGTGGAGTTGAGGGTTTTCCGGTAGGGCTCAGATTTTCGACTGTACAGGGTTTAGGGTTTAGGGTTTAGGGTTTAGGGTTTAGGGTTTAGGGTTTAGGGTTTAGGGTCCCTCAAGTTTGAGACGTAAGTCTATCAGGGTCTCTGGAGTCTAGGGGATGGGGCTCAAGGGATAGGGCTTAGGAGACGTTCGGTTTAGGGTTTAGGGTTTAGGGTTTAGGGTTTAGGGTTTAGGGTTTAGGGTTTAG
The DNA here is from genome assembly GCA_905221605.1 of Symbiodinium natans. Lineage (NCBI taxonomy): Eukaryota > Dinophyceae > Suessiales > Symbiodiniaceae > Symbiodinium > Symbiodinium natans. The sequence continues at coordinate 710,798 of CAJNDS010002834.1, forward strand.
GGTTTAGGGTCTAGGGTCTAGGGTCTAGGGTTTAGGGTTTAGGGTTTAGGGTTTAGGGTTTAGGGTTTAGGGTTTAGGGTTTAGGGTCCTAAACCCTAACCCCTCGACCTTAAACCCTAAACCCCCCTAAACCCTAACCCTAAACCCTAAATCCTAAACCCTAAACCCTACATATGACCAGACCCTCGAGTGGTTCGCGAACTACGGCCCCTTCGGCGAGTGGTCCATCACCTTCGTCCTGCAGCACCTTATCCGCAGAGGGATGTATTGTATATATATATATATATGTATATATATATATATATATTTATATATGTTTATATATATATATATGTATATATATGTGTATATATATATATACTCAAGGGACGAAAGGAGGGTTTAGGGTTCAGGTACCCATGAGTGACACCACATGTTTGTGGAGACCTGAAAGGTTCATTTTAAGACCGTCAGGTCCCCAGTTGCGAGCTGGGGCCATTGAGTTTCTGCAGAGCACCTGCGTGGACCTTGAGCCCTGAGCCCTAAACGCTAGGGTTTAGGGTTTAGGGTTTAGGGGTTTAGGGTTTAGGGTTTAGGGGCTAGGGTTAGGGTTTAGGGTGTAGGGTTTAGTTCAACAATCCTGCATCTTAAGACCTGCACTCGCGCTTAAAGCATGCGTTCTTGCTGGTTCTGGATTGCAGACACTAGGGGTTTTTCTGCCCTTCCTAAGGTCAACTAAAGGTAATAGGGTAGACTATTTGAACGCTCTAAGACTTCAGCCCGAAATTGCCCAAACAACAGCTCTCCACCCTAAACCCTAAACCATAATTCCTGCACCCTAAATATGTTGCTTTGCTAGGGAAAGCGATACCCTCAACCACTACATCCTGAAACCCCAAACCCCAAACCCCAACAAGGAAGACACAACTATGCAATGCAAAAGCCCAAACCCTAAACCCCAAACCCCAAGCAGATCTAAAAGCAAACCCCAAACCTGAAGATATCCCCAAACCGAATCCTCAGCCCCAAGCCACAGACCAGAACAACAACTAGGAAGAGCACCCCCGCGCCCCATATCCTAAACCCTAAACCCTAGCCCTAAACCCCAAACCCTAAACCCTAAACCCCAAACCCCAAACCCTCAACCAAGGAATTGCCTGTCCGACCTCTTGGAGAGGAGCTCCGCTGGTGGGGTTTCGGGCTTTTGCTGGCTTAGGGTTTGGGGTTTTAAGTTTAGGGTTTAGGGGTTTAGGGTTTGGGGGTTAGGGGTTAGGGTTTAGGGGTTTGGGGTTCAGGGTTTAGGGTTTACGGCCTAGGGCTAGGGTTTGGGGTTTAGGGTTTAGGTTTTCGAAAGGGGCCCAGATGTTTGATTTTTGTTTGTTTTTGGCCCAGGCCTCGTTGTTTTGAAAGGGTTTAGGGTTTAGGGTTTAGGGCCGTTTAGGGTTTAGGGGCGCAGTAATTGTATTCTCTTCGTACTAATAATAATACAGTGTGAGCAGAGTGAACACGCCCCTTAAAAATGCTAAATTACAAGTTTACACGTGAATTTAGTATGTTTAATGTGGGCGTTTTGCACGGGCTAGTAAATTTAATAAATAAAATCGCGCGGTCTTTCTGACCAAGATATGAGAGTTAGGGTCTCAAGGGCGGATTCATGGGCAAGACTGACAGGTGGGATGGATTCCAGGGTCTCAAGGTGTGATGGGTGAACAAGGAAGCAATAAGACCTGGAAATGGCTGTCACGTAGAAAGACTCATGATGGTACGGTTTCTATGTTGGGTTCCAAGGTCTGGTTCACTGTCTCCAAGCTTCTAGAACTGGTTCATTGAGTCCCGAGGGTGGGTTCCTTGTCAAGAGAGTTCCTGTCACGTAGAAAGACTCATGATGGTACGGTTTCTAGGGGCGGTTACAAAGGTGAGTTCGCAGTCTCAAGATGGTATGGGTTTTGAGAGGAGAACATGACCGGTTAGTACCAAAAGCCTAGGGTCCCGTGGTCCTGTGATCCCTCCGGCCTCTCCGGTTCCATGGTCCCGCGATCCTTGGGTGCTCTGGGTCCTCTGGTCCTTTTCTACTATTTGCTTATAAGAGCCCCAAAAACATATAAAATAATCATCCCCTATATTGCCCTTATGAGGAAAATTTTTTTTTTTTTTTTTCTCTGGGGGGGGGCGGGGTGTTCTTAAGCAACTAGTCCTTTTGTAGGGTTCCTAAGGCAGCACAGGGTTCAAGAAGTTATGTAACCCAAGGTCCCTGATCCTCCCCAAAACACCCTGAGGCTCCCTTAGCTTCCCTAAGGTTGCCTAGATACCTACCCCCATGAACCCTTGGAGGGTTTAGGGTTAAGGGCTTAGGGTTTAGGGTTTAGGGTTTAGGGTTTAAGGCCCTGAAGCATCCTATAATCCTTGGTTCTCTGGTCCTTAGGTCTCGTGGTCCTTGGGTTCTCTGGCCGTTGTGCTAAGCCGTGCAAGCTTGCTTCAAAGTACAAATTTGTGGGGGGCGGGGGGGGAGGGGCAGGAGGGGGGGGGCAGGGGGGGGGGGGGGGGGGCAAGGGAGGCAAGCTGGGGGGGGGGGGAAAGCCAGCAAAACGGGAACCGGGGGGGGGGGGGGGGGGGGGGCTCGTGCACGGCTTATGAAACTATCAGAAGCCCCTTCCCAGCGCGGGTATGCGAAGCTACCCGAACCCCGAACCCCCGAAACCCCGAAACCCCGAAACCCCGAAACCCCGAAACCCCGAAACCCCGAAACCCCGAAACCCCGAAACCCCGAAACCCCGAAACCCCGAAACCAACAAGCAAAAACGCCAAACAAATCAAAGCAGCGCATGCTTTCTAAAGCAAAAAAGAAAAGTCCAGGAACAGATCAACAACACTCCAAAGCACCTAGCTCCCCCCTGTCATGGACGCATGGAGTACGGGCTGCAACGACCACAGGCCGAGGCCCTCACTATAGCTACCCCCTCGTAGCCAAGCAGCTGAGAAATCCCCAACGAGGACGCGCACGGCCACCCAAGAAAACACCAACCCTAAACCTTCTTAAATCCCGAAAAGCCCATAACCCCTAAACCCCCCTAACCTTAACCCTTAACCCCGAAAATCCTAAACCCTTCTACTCCTAAACCGCTAAACCCCCAAACCCCTAAACCCCAAAACCCCTAACACCCTAACCTTGACCCCTAAACCCATAAAACCCTAACCCTTAACCCCCCCCCCCCCCCCCACAAACCCTATCCCTAACCCCTACCCCCTAAATCCTAACGCCTAGACCCCTAAACCCCTAAACCCCTAAACCCCTAAACCCCTAAACCCCTAAACCCCCTAAACCCCTAAACCCCTAAACCCCTAAACCCCTAAACCCCTAAGCCCTTAAACCCCTAAACCCTAAACCCTAAACCCTAAGCCCTAAACCCTAAACCCCCCACCACACCCTAGGAGGCAGAATGAGGAGGCTGCGACGTCCCCGCCCTCGCGCCTCCAGCGAACGCTGCCAAAGCCGTGGCTTGGCTTAGGGTTTAGGGTTTAGGGTTTAGGGTTTAGGGTTTAGGGTTTAGGGTTTAGGGTTTAGGGTTTAAGGGTTTAGGGTTTAGGGTTTAGGGTTTAGGGTTTAGGGTTTGGGGTTTAGGGTTTCGGGTTTGGGTTTAGGGTTTAAGGTTTAGGGTTTAGGGTTTAGGGTTTAGGGTTTAGGGTTTGGCTTTGGGCTTTGGGCTTTGGGCGTTGGGCTTTGGGCTTTGGGCTTTGGGCTTTGGGCTTTGGGCTTTGGGGTTGGGGGTTGGGGGTTGGGGGTTGGGGGTTTGGGGTTTGGGGTTTGGGGTTAAACCCTCCCCAAAAACCCTGAAGCCTGCAAACCCGAAAACCCTGAAACCCTAAACCCTAAACTCTAAGCCAGAAACCCTAAAGCCTGTAAACCCGAAAACCCCAAAACCCTAAACCCCCAACCCGAAAGCAAAGCCCTCGATTATGACTAGGACCCCAGACTGGCCCTCGTTCCCACATGTTAAGCCTTACACCCTAGCGAACCCTACACCCTAATTAAACCCTACACCCTAAACCCTAAACCCTAAACCCTAAACCCTAAACCCTAAACCCTAAACCCTAAACCCTAAACCCTAAACCCTAAACCAGGCCAAAAGTCGCCGCCCCGATGAAAGCGGAGGAGCTGAAGAAGAAGGTGCCTGTGGTTTCCGTGGCCCCAGGGGCCCCGGTGGCCCCGGCAGCTTGGCTTAGGGTTTAGGGTTTAGGGTTTAGGGTTCAGGTTTTAGGGTTTAGGGCTCAGGGTTTAGGGTTTAGGGTTTAGGGTTTAGGGTTTATTCAACAGCCAGCCCAGGCAGCCCCTGTGAAGAAGTGAGGAGCTGTATCTCGAAGCGGGGGGCCCTCTGGCTGGAACTTCGATTCTATAGGCAGTAGCACCAAGTGGTACCCTTATAAATATATAAATATATATATATATGTATATTATATATATATATTTATATTTATTTATTTATATGAATATTTATATTTATATTTATATTTAGATCTATATTTATATTTGCATATTTTTTTCGGGGGGGGTAGTTTCCCGTAGAACCTCTTGAAACAAGGGCACCCTTGTTAATCCCAGGTTACTGGGCAACCTAGTAGGGCTTTAAGGGGTCTAAGGGGGTTTCGAAGGGCTTGGGCTCGAAACGGGGGAGAGACGCGCAGACCTGACGAGTACGTATGCTTCGAGCTCATGGCCCTTCACGTGCGAATCCCTGTCGCCGTTTTGATAAGCTGCGCACAACCCCCACTAATCCTAAACCCTAAACCCTATAAACCCCATAAACCCTATAAACCCTAAACCCTAACACCCTTAGTTGTTCCTGTGGCCTGCCTCTAAGAGGGATCGGTTTCTGAGTCAGGTTTGCTTTTGCAAGCGTTCGTACAGCGCGGGGTTGGGGGGTTTAGGGTTTAGGGTTTAGGGTTTAGGGTTTAGGGTTTAGGGTTTAGGGTTTAGGGTTTAGGGTTTAGGGTTGGGGTTGTAGGGTGTAGTCGCAAACCCCCACTCAAACTGTCGCAGTTTCTTCCGGGCTCGGGGTTTGGGGTTCGGAGTTTAGGGTTTAGGGTTGAGGGGTTAGGGTTTAGGGTTTAGGGTTTAGGGTTTAGTGGCTTATAGGGCTCTTCGGGTGCAGGAGTTTGTGGTTTGGTGTTTTCGGGATTTAGGCAGTGTTTGGGGGGGGGGGGGGGGGGGGGAAGGGCACAGGTTTAGGGTCTAGCCTCCCAACCCTAAACCCTAAACCCTAAACCCTAAAGCCTAAACCCTAAACCCTAAACCCCAATGCCTAACCTCTCGACCCTAAGCCCAGCTGCGGTTTCAGGGTGTGGGGATCAGGGTTCCAGTGGCCCCATAGGGCCTAGCGCTAGGGAGGACTCTGGGGTACCTTCATGTTTTCTTTGCTTGGATTTACATGGGTCATATTAAACCCTAAACCCTATATTTTCAAATGATGCCTTGCCACTCCGTCAGCTGGGTGCCCAAGTGCTTTATGCTATCGGCCAAGAGCTGAGACTGGTGCTTGCCCGAAGAGGACACCACAAAGGAGAGGGGGGGGGGGGTGTTTAGGGTTTAGGGTTTAGGGTTTAGGGTTTAGTGTCTACTTGGAGGTTCATGGTACTTATTAGCCAATTATAGCTGTACTTGCAACCCACTTAGAAGCCCCTTAACTGCCCTAATATGGTTCTAAGTACAATTTTTAATGTACAGTTCTAAATGGTTAATACGCACCATGAACCTTTTCAGTAGACACTAAACCCTAAACCCTAAACCAAACCCAAGTAGGGTTCTGCGGTGCGACTGGTGCCTCCCCTCCTCCACCATAGTTTGATTTGAATGGCTCACGAGGGGTTCATAAACGGACCCCGCTGGAAGATGCTGACCAGCATCCTCCAGAGCTTAAGCCTAAACCCTAAACCCTAAACCCTAAACCCTAAACCCTAAACCCTAAACCCTAAACCCTAAACCCTAAACCCTAAACCCTAAACCCTGTCATCGAAACAGCAGAGCCCACAATCCTAAGCCGGCGTGAGAGTTGAGGGTAGGGGGTCCGTTTCGACACCTTGGGCATATCTTAGCTAGAGTGCACGCCAAGTGCGGGCTCCATCCGTCTGCTCATGAGTCGTCTAGGGTTCAGGGTTTAGGGTTCAGGGTTCAGGGTTCAGGGTTTAGGGTTTAGGGTTTAGGGTTGAGGGTTTAGGGTTCAGGGTTCAGGGTTCAGGGTTCAGGGTTCAGGGTTCAGGGTTCAGGGCACTAAACCGCAGCTTAGAAATAGGTGGTTACCCTTAAACTCCGAAAATGGGGTCCCTTGATGAGTCTCTACCTTATAAATCCTAAACCCCTCTACCCTAAACCCTAAACCCTAAACCCTAAACCCTAAGCCCTAAACCCTAAACCCTAAACCCTAAACCCTAAACCCTAAACCCTAGACCCTAGACCCTAAACCCTAAACCCTAAACCCTAAACCCTAAACCCTAAACCCTAAACCCAAGCCCTGAACCCTAAAAACCCTAAGCTGAAGACTCTTAAACGCCGCACTTGGAGCGTGGCTTGTCGAGGTCCGTCGTGACAAGTTTTGGAGCCAGACAGTCGACCGCCCCAAGAGCATCAGACTACCAGGAATAGCAGCAAAGCGTTTGGAGTTTACAGTGTATATCCCAGTCTTGTACCTCCATCACGGGTTAACTTTCACCTCTGGATCTAGGATATAATCATTAGACTCATCACGCACCTAACATTGAGACCCTATTATCCAACTTTGCGGGAACTCTCTTGACAAGGAAACAGCAGATTCACCCTTTCCATCTCATTCTTGGTACTAATTCTTCATGGCGGTTCACCCATCACACCTTGAGTCCCTAACTTCGCTATGTTCACCCGGGCATATATTATGTACAAGCGAAGCAACGAGCCCGGGAATTCTAATACTAATAATAAGACGTAGAGAGCATGTTTAATGTAATTATAAGCGCAATGAAGATATGAATGTAGCGCATGATTTACATTATAATTGCGAACGAAGTGTGGAGAGAATAATGTGAAGAAGTGCGTAATGTAGTGAATGAAAAGGACGAAAGCACGGCACAAAGAACATTAGGAACGAAACCAGTACAAGAAAAGAAGATAAGAAAAAGAAGTAAAATACCAAGAATTAGATGAAAGAAATGTAATGCTGCAAGAAAAAGAAAAGACAACTATGAAGTGAATCATTAAATGAATATGCGAGAATACGAAATTTTTTTTAATCTGCAAACTAATAAAAAGAGAAGATAAATAGAATGACCACAAAGTGAAGAAAATACTATATTGTGATGAAATTTCTAAATTAATAAAAGCATTTCCTAAAGATATAGCAGCATTAGATAAAAGAAGTGCATTAGCAAAAGTTAATTCACAAGGATCTGGAAGATAGAAATCTTCTCCAGGCCACATCCCTAAAGTTGGACAAGATAATAGATGAACAGATGTCCAAAAGAAGGATACAAATAATGGAGCTTCAGAAACTAGAAGACCCCCAAAAAAGAAGAAAACATATTATTAATAAGACTTCACATTTTTTAGTGAATTCTCTTAATTAATCTCTAGACCAACTATGAAAACTGTAAATTAATCCAAATCAAAGATGATAAAATAAAAAATACTTCTATGAGAAGTGAATTCCAGTCCAACAATAAATATTAAATCCTGTAAATATAAATAGAATTATAATAAGAGCAAAGATTAATAACCAAGAACTATTAATAAGAAACCAAAAGAATCTGTAACTTCTAAATGTTTAGATTTCCAAAATACCAAATAATACGTACAAAAGGGCCTCATAAAATATTACGATTTTTCTAGCCCTTGCAATTTACTATTAAATTCGGGGCTTCGTTCATATAATTATCCGGCCTTCATGCTTCATTTCCTTCATATGGCCTTATAATTATATTCACTGTGTTCACGGGCTTACAATATACTTCTTATGGCCCATGCATACAATACTAATTCGTTTGGGTTTAGGGTTTAGGCTTTAGGGTTCAGGGTTCAGGGTTTAGGGTTTAGGGCTGTAGTTGAGTGAGTACACTTTACACTTATGGGGATACTATAATCGCCTATAGAAATGAAAGTGTACACTTTTTGGGGCTTATGAACTCAGCAACTAAGACCAAGGGCACCAGACTACGAGGAATAGCAGCAAAGCGTTTGGAAATTGGGTTCTGTGTTTAGGGTTTAGCGTGTAGGGTTCAGGGTTTAGGGGTAAGGGGTTTGGGTTTAGGGTTTAGGGGTAAGGGGGTAGGGTTTCGGGTTTAGGGTTTAGGAGTTGGGGGTTGGGGTTGGATTGGCTTCAGAACTAGCCAGCATCAGTTCCCTGCACCCTGAAACTGCAACCCTTATCTGAGAGCATGTCTACTGAGCAACCGAGTCAAGCATCCCTAGGGCTTAGGGGTTTGCTTAAGGTTGGGCAGATAACGTCAGGTCCTTCCAAGGCCCCCAAAACCCTGAGCTTGAGCTCTAAACCCTCCAACGTGCTAGGATCGTAGGTAGGATAAGGGGGACCCTTAAACGGGAACCCCTTCTTAACCCTCTTCTGGTTCTCTTAAACAGGGTCCTTATTCAGAGGGTCTATATCCCCAAGGGTCCCCCTAATCCTATCCCCTTTAGGAGCATATTCTCTCATGACCCTTAAGATGGTCCCGTACCTCCTTTCTAGGGCTCGGAAGTCTGGACCCTTGGGTTGTTTTTAGGGTATATGAAGGGCCCATACGAAGAGGCCATGAAACCACCGTAAGACAAGAGTAATGGTTCAAAGCCCTAAACCCTAAACCCTAAACCCTAAACCCTAAACCCTAAACCCTAAACCCTAAAAGCTTCTTGGGGCAACTGTTTGTTCAGCGTGCTGCCGACAAAAGATCCGGCTGTTTACAGACCCGCAAAAGGTGCCACGACCGATCGCAGATCAGGGTTTAGGGTTTAGGGTTTAAGGTTTAGGGTTTAGGGTAAATAAGGGCCCCTCATCTAGACCCCCAAGCCAGCATGGCCCTGTGATCCCTAAACCCTAAACCCTAAACCCTAAACCCCCTCACCGAATGTTGGGTTCTTTCGGAGTTTTTTCGGCTTGTGGCTCAGGGTTTTCTGTACTTGACGCCAGAGGGATCCCTGAATTCTTGTGTTTAGGGTTTAGGGTTTAGGGTTTAGGGTTTAGGGTTCAGGGTTCAGGGTTTAGGGTTTAGGGTTTAGGGTTTAGGTCCGACCCCCGACCCTGAACTTAGAGGGCACGGGGATTCCAAAGGTGGCATGTACGGGTTTCGGGTTAAGGGTTTAGGGTTTAGTGGTTTAGGGTTTAGGGTTTCCAGGGGGTTTGGAGTTTTAGGGTTTAGGATTCTAAGGTTGAGGGCTGAGGACTTATCAATCCACCCCCTGCGACACGACAGGAAGGGGGACGCCTAGTCGTCGCCCTACTCACATGTCTTACCCTCAACATGACCTTGAGCCCTAAGCGATAAACCCCAGACCCCGCCAAACATAGACGTCCACTCTACGCTCTTACGTTGCTGTAGTCTATTAGAAGAGTAAACCAGCCAAACCAGTATTAGCGTTTAGGGTAGGGCGCTTGAATCTTAAGCCCTAAACCCTAAACCCTAAACCCTAAACCCCAAAGCCCTTCCGACCCAGTCCCATGCGGAGCTGATCATGGTGAATCAGACCATACCGGCTCCCTGGCGGTGAGTTTGTTGACTCCACCTCACCCAGGAGACTCCTCAAACAAGCGTTAAACTCCCAAACCCCTAAACTCCTAACCTCCCAAACCCTGAACCCAACTCCTAACCCTGAACACTAAACTCCCAAACCCTGAACCCAACTCCTACACCCTAATCTCCCAAACCCTGAACGGGAACGACCTTGACTCACCGGGTCTTACTAGGGACTCGGGAAGTTCGGTGAAACCGCCCGTGTTTAAGGATTTAGATCGGGTTTCGGCTTTGGGGCTCATATGGTACCCCGTAGGATTCCTTAAAGGGTTCCCTAGGGGAGGATACGCAAGGGTTTAGGGCCGTGTAGGGTTAGGGTTTAAAGTTTAGGGTTTAGGATTTAGGGTCTAGGGTTTAGGGTTACGGTGCGGAAGTTCCGAATTCCCAACTGAGAACTTGCAAGATGATAGGGATCGTCCGGGACGCCACCGCAGGCAGTCTACCCGCACCTAGCTACCGCCAACCGTGCATATAAGGCCCAAAACCCAAATTAAACCCCTAGTCCGCCAAACCCGAAACTGCCCGAAACCCTAAGCCGCCACAGATTTGACTGGGCCAGTCTGCTTCTGATGTCCAACACGACGAAACTGGCATTTGACACTGGAGCGGCGGGTCGTCGAGTGGCTGGAGAAGCTCGATCTCCACAGCTAACATACCGGCTTGATTACCCAGAGGGTCCATTTGCAGTACTATTATGGAATAGGGTACCCACAAAAGCATACTAAAGAGGGTTTTGGGGTACCTAATTCCATCCTAGTACTGCAAATGGACCCTCTGGGTTATGAGCAGTCCTTCACTGCAGCCCTGCATGGTTTCTATGAAGGGGCATGCAAGGGCACAAGACAAGCCACGCGACCTGTCCCCGCTCTCGTTGTGCTGTTGTTCTTGGTGTCGGCTGTTGGTTTGTCGAAACAGTTGCCAGGGGTGAACACCCCTGTGAGGATGATGGCTGCGACTTCTGGGCTAGCTTTGAAGCCCTCAAGGACATACGATTAGATAGGGCCGACAATGTCCGAAGTTTGATTCGACAGGTTGCCGGCGTCATCGGTGTGGGCAAGCTAATGGAGCTTGGGTCGGGGGGAGGGGGGGGGGTCTTAATTTCAGTTTAAGCACACTTTGCTCCTGAAACCCCTACAGCCCCTAAAGCTCCGAAAGCTGTAAACCCGTATAGAGCCCTCGGAAACCCAAAACTACTCCACGAACCTTCTAGCTTCTGATGGTCCAGATGCACAAGGTGACGTTTCTCATTTCACACAGCTCCTACTGCTAGTGCTGGTGGTAGTGCTGCCCTAAACCATGGAAAGGCCCGAGACCCTGAACTCTCAAAGGCTTCCTAAACCCAAGTCCTCGACCCCCTTGGTAGCCCAGTGGTACCCTTTTGCCTTTTTTTTGGTTCAAGGCTCCCTTCTAAAGAAACCATCCCAAAGGTTCAAGCCAAGAAAGGGTTTAGGGTTTAGGGTTTAGGGTTTAGGGTTTAGGGTTTAGGGTTTAGGGTTTAGGGTTTAGGGTTTAGGGTTTAGGGTTTAGGGTTTAGGGTTTACTGGGCCACCAAGCCCCGCAAGTTCTCCTGGCCGGTTGCCTTCCAAAACCTCAAACCTGGGCGACAGACCGCGCGGGCTTGGGAAGGTTCTGGAGTTCAAGGTTCCCTTGTAAAGTAACCATCCCAAAGGTTCAAGCCAAGAAAGGGTTTAGGGTTTAGGGTTTAGGGTTTAGGGTTTAGGGTTTAGGGTTTAGGGTTTAGGGTTTAGGGTTTAGGGTACTGGGCCACCAAGCCCCGCAAGTTCTCCTGGCCGGTTGCCTTCCAAAACCTCAAACCTGGGCGACAGACCGCGCGGGCTTGGGAAGGTTCTGGAGTTCAAGGTTCCCTTATAAAGTAACCATCCCAAAGGTTCAAGCCAAGAAAGGGTTTAGGGTTTAGGGTTTAGGGTTTAGGGTTTAGGGTTTAGCGTTTAGGGTTTAGGGTTTAGGGTTTAGGGTTTAGGGTTTAGGGTACCCCTCCAAACCCCATGCCCCCCTAAGCTACTATTTCCTTAAGAGCCCCCACAAAAGCAAATACTCATCCCTATATTGCCTTCATCAGAAGCTTCTTGTTTTTCCACCCCCTTTATTTGTTTTTTTTTTTTTTGGGGGGGGGGGGGTTCTCAAGCAATTATAGTCTATACCAGAACCCCATTGTAGCCTTATCGTTCAGAAGCATCCAGGCCCACACCCTCTAAAACAGCCAACGCCCAACACAAAATGCTTATCAGCAGCTTTCCGCCCGCCTAAACCCTCAACGCTAGACCCTAAACCCTAAACCCTAAACCCGAAACCCTAAACCCTAAACCCTAAACCCTAAACCCCCAAAGCCCTGTCCCAGGTTGTCTCCACGATGAAGAATCCCCTCCAAGTGCCGAGCTGGCTGAAAGGTGGTGGTAATCTGGAGCTCGAAGCTCAGTTTAGGGTTTAGGGTTTAGGGTTTAGGGTTTAGGGTTTAGGGTTTAGGGTTTAGGGTTTAGGGTTTAGGGTTTAGGGTTTAGGGATGTTCCCCTTACACTAGCAGTCCTTGATAGGGATGCTAAGGCCCCCTTAGCATCCCCATCAAGGACTGTTCGTATAAGGGGGGAGCATCCCAAGCTTTCGGCTTGGTACCCTTCTTCCCTTTTTTGGTTCAAGTTTGCCTTTCAAAGTAGCCAACAAAGAAAAGGTGCCCTTATTTGATAGTTTCTGTGCTACCAAGTAGGGTCTCGTCGGGGTGTTGGGCTTAGGGTCCAAGGATTTCGGGGCGGGGGGGAAAGCAGCGACGGGACACCTGACCACATATGGTCATGTGTTTCCCTGTTCTCCCCCATGACCCAAATTCCCCCGGTTTGATGTGGGGTAAGACAAGAAAGGAAATCAGCTTTGTTGACTTTTCGGTTTACTTCTCTGCTGCAAAGGTATGGTTTCAGCATCGGGCTACAGGTTGGGACACTGCCTAATAGTGTTAATCCCTAAACCCTAAACCCTAAACCCTAAACCCTAAACCCTAAACCCTAAACCCTAAACCCTAAACCCTAAACCCTAAACCCCCCCTAATATTCAACGCCCCCCTCCCTCCCTCCTACGCCCGGCGGGTGCCATGTTACGGCCCTACCCAACGAGGCCCAGGATCCTGAAATCCTTTGGTTTAGGGTTTAGGGTTTAGGGTTTAGGGTTTTTAGGGTTTTTAGGGTTTTTAGTTAGGGTATTTAGGGTATTTAGGGTTTTTAGGGTTTTTAGGGTTTTTAGGTTTTCGGGTTTTCAGGGTTTTTAGGGTTTTTAGGGTTTTTTAGGTCTTTTAGGGGTTTTTTAGGGTTTTTTTGGCGTTTTTAGGGGTTCGCCAGCTGTAACTCCCGCTTCCCAGGGCTGAGAACCGCCCGGGCGGGGATGCGCCGCTTTGGTACCTGGGACTCTTTGCTTCGTGGTTCTTTAAGTCTTTTTATGTTTAGGGTTTAGGGTTTAGGGTTTAGGGTTTAGGGTTTAGGGTTGCTCTGTGTTTCTTTACTGTAACTTTAGATCCTGAGCCTTTTTGGGTTTATTGGGTTTTCTTAAGAAGGCAGCTAAAAAGTTAATTTATAGCTACCCTCCTAAGTTCAGCCAAGTTTGTGTCGAGCAGGGGACATGGTCCCAGGGATGCTTGGGGCTCTATTTTCACTTTGATTTTTGAATCTTACTGTTTTAGGTACTATAGTTCCGAAAGCAGCTACATGATCCTGGGGGTTGAGGGTTTCGGGTTTCCGGTTTCGGGTTTGCGGATTCTGTTTCATTTTTGGGCACCAAAGTTCCCAAGGTTCCAGCAAAAAATTGGCATTTTTTGCGAGGAGTCCAAGTTCAGTATAGTGATTTGGGGGCTTTAGAGTTTAGGCTTTAGGGTTTAGGGTTTCGGTTTCATGACGGTCCGAGGTCTACTGCATGCCATCCACGGAATCATCGAGTGGCGTTGAGGGGTTTAGGGTTTAGGGTTTAGGGTCTAGGGTTTAGGGTTTAGGGCTTTCCCTACTACGTATGTTCTTCACTACTGTCAGTTTGTTCAAGCCTGCCAAACCCTAAACCCCAAACCCTAAACCCTAAACCCCAAACCCTAAACCCTTGACCTCGAAATTCAGGAGTCTGAAGGAGGAGATCAACGACAAACCTACCATTTTCAGCAGGGGCCAGAATGAATCAAGGGTAAACCCTAGGGTCCTTCAAAGTGTTTAGGGTTTAGGGTTTAGGGTCTGCGCAAGCAAGGTACTCCCGATTTGTCGCAGTTGCCATGCTCCTGGCCTGCAGTCGGTTTTTTTTTTCCGGCTTGGAGGGCCTGGTTTAGGGTTTAGGGTTTAGGGTTTAGGGCTTAGGGTTTAGGGTTTGGGGTTTAGGTTTTTTTCTCTACGCCTGGGCGTAGGCAAACCCTAGCCCTACATCCATGCAGAAAGCCGATCAGGCGTCAGGGTGGGGGAGGGGCATCGGTTACACTGGTTACACACAGTAAGTACTTTCTGAGCGCGCAAAGTAATTTCACTGGAACTCGCCTTCCACAGCAGCTTCTATCGACAACTTCTCTGCTTATCGAAGGGGTGGACCATTGGGATAAGAGCCCTCCAAAGCGAATCCGAAACAGGAAACCTTCTTCATGTTATTTCCTGGAAATCAGGCGGGGCAGGTCTTTTGAACGACTACCATGAAGGGCTCTCAACGCACATTCGTATATTGGTGAGGGTACAGATGATGGGTTTTGGGGATACTAGCAATACAAGCCCTAAAGCACTAATCTAAATCCTTAACATGAACCCTAAACCATAGCCCTAAACCCTAGCCCTAAACCCTAGCCCTAAACCCTAAACCCTAAACCCTAAACCCTAAACCCTAAACCAAGAACCCTAAACCCTAAACCCTGAACCCTAGCCCTAAACCCTAAACCCTCAACGTGGAGACTCAGCCAAGGCTCCTCATGTATGGCCTGCTTATCTTTTTCCAGCTGGGCACCCACTCGCACCTCTTTGAGGAAGAGGCGGAGGACTGGGCTTTGGGGTTTGGGGTTTAGGGTTTAGCTTTTTGGGTTTAGGGTTTAGGGTTTATAGAAACTGTATAGGCTTTGTGTCCGGAGTGTTGTCGAGTGTTGCCGGTTTTTTTGCAGGTTTTTGTCCGGTTTTGGGTGGGGTTTGTTTTTTGCTGTTGCTTGCCAGCTTCGTTGGCTGGTTTTGGAAGGTTTGGAATTGTATAGGGTTTCTGTCAAAAGTGTTGGGGGGTGTTGGGGGGAGGGGGGGGGGGGGGATTTTGCCGGGTTTTGAGGACTGAAATCTTGCCGACTTCGTTTTGGGTGGTTTTGGAAGTTTGGGAGGTTTTGTCGGTTTTTTGTTGCGGGTTTTGTGTCCGGTGCTCTTGCCTGATTTTAAGGATGACGAGCTGCTCGTAATGAAACGCGTACAATTCGTTTTTTTCCTGGCCTTGAGGGTTTATAGGGTTTAGGGTTTGGGGTTATTTTTATAGGGTTTAGGGTTTAGGGTGTAGCGTTTTGTCGGGTTTTGGGTGTGTATCCGGGAGTGCATTTTTTTGGGGCGCTTGCATAGCTTAGTAGCCCCACCCCAGGTGATGTTCTTGAATTTGGGGCTTAGGGTATAGGACCCCGAGTCCACAGCCCTGAGCCCGTTCTCCTTGCTAGCTTGCAGTTCTCAATACTTAAAAGCCCGTCAACGCTATCCAGGCTCTCCCCTCTAGCCCTCTGTCCCCTAAACCTTAAACCCTAGCCCTAAACCCTAAACCTTAAACCCTACATGCTGGCCAAGACCTCGGGAATCTTGGCCCTCTAGAGTCTTGAAAGGAACCCCCCGCCTGAGTCCCAATCCCCCTAGTTTCCTCGCAAGGGTTTCGGGTATAGGTTTAGGGTTTATGGTTTGGGGTTAGGGTTTATTGTTTCGGGTTAGTGAAGACTTGACGGCGACGGCGACGGCATGCCTTCTGGAGATTAGTCTTGTTTGCCTTCGCTGTCCGAAGGACGGGGAGGAGGAGGAACCAGGCCTGCTTCTGTGTGGGGGATCTAAGTTTCAGGCTTTGGATGTGTACCCGCAGTTTTAAGAGCCTCGCGGTGTCTTCTTATACAAAAATTCTAGCTATAGGGTCTAACCCTAAAAGGGTTTAGGGTTTAGGGGTTCTGCCCTGTACTTCCGGGGGATTGCATAAAGTAATGTACATACAAGGCAAATGGAAAATTCAAAGTAAGACCCTACACCCTAAACCCTAAACCCTAAACCCTATAAGACAAAACGGCGCATCTCGAGTTTGATGATTTGGGTGATGGAGCAAGGGGCAATGCCAACAACCACCGACCGGACCTGAAACTGCAAAGCCCTAAGTTACTGAGTCTGTAGAGCGTGAGGACAGCAGCTAAACCCTAAACCCTAAACCCTAAACCTCAAACCTTGAACCCACGCAAAACCTAACGACATGGAAGCCCCAATGGCCTGTGAAGGCACAAACCCTAAAGCAAAAGTCCTGAGAGCCTTAGGGCTGTAGTGAATTCAGGGGTTAGGATTTAAAGCCCTGAACCCCGAAACCCGAAACCCGAAACCCTGAACCCTAAACCCTAAGCCCTAAACCCTAAACCCTAAACCCTAAACCCTAAACCCTAAACCCAAAGCAGCCCGACAGGCATTCTTGGCTTCTGGGGGGGTGTGACCTGGCTGGGAATCATTACAGCTCCTCGGTCGCAGCTGGCGTTGACGGTTTTAGGGCTGGAACTCTGAGACCCCTGGGAGTTTGTAGGTTGCAAGCCCATGAGGTTTAGGGTTCAGGGCTTAGGGTTTAGGGTTTAGGGCTACGAGTGCCAAACGACCAAGGTATCTGGTAGACCCGAAGCAGTATGAGCGTCTATTGACCTTTCGCCCCGCCAGGTTTTCATCTCGATTCTGTCCCAGTGGATTGTGGACACAATCGAAGGCCCAGCGCATCAGGGAATAGTTTTAGGGTTTATAGGGTTTAGGGGTTGGGGTGTGGGGTTTGGGGTTTAGAGTTTGTTTCTTCGGCGGTGCGTTAGACCTCCACGCATATTGAAACCTCCTCACAGGGACAGGGGCCTTTCGGGGAGATGCTACTCAAAAGTTGGGGGCATAAACGGGATCCAAACCCCATACCATATCAGAATATTTTGAAACACCCTAAACCCTAAACCCTAAACCCTAAACCCTAAACACGACAAGCCGAAACCCTGCAGAGTAGGGCTGGTCTAGGCTCCAGCGGCCTACAATTGGTGGTCCATATGAAAGGGCTTGGTCCTTAAGGTTTCCTCAGGCCTTCATGGGGGCATGTAGGGTTTTGGGGCTTAGGGGGTTTCGGCGGCTTAGGGTATAGGGTCTAAGAGGCAAGCTTAGGGGGGGGGGTTTAGGGTTTAGGGTTTAGGGTGTGAGAGAGGAGAACTCGAAGCCTTGTACCATAAAGCCCAAGCCGGGGTAATGCCGCTTTGAAAGAATAAGAGGTCGGACCCGACACCGGGCTTGGGGTTTGGGGTTTGGGGGTTTGGGGGTTTGGGGGTTTGGGGGTTTGGGGGTTAGGGTTTAGGGTCTAGGGTTTAGGGTTTAGGGCCATGTAACTATACCCTTAGGGGCAGTACTAGTTGGGAAGACCCTAAACCCTAAACCCTAAACCCTAAACCCTAAACCCTAAACCCTAAACGTTTGTGAAGAGAGGTGCTGCGTCTTCCCTGGGCATGCCAATTCTCTTTATCAGCGGGATACTGGTGCCCATCGTCGGGGGCCACACCGTTATCGGCTTGTAGGCCTAAACCCTAAACCCTAAACCCTAAACCCTAAACCCTAAACCCTAAACCCTAAACCCTAAACCCTAAACCCTAAACCCTAAACCCTAAACCTTAACCCCCAGACGTCTGGATGTCTAGGTCTTTGGGGTTCTAGGGTTTGGGGCTGAGGGAATTTACGGGTGCAGGGTGTCAGGGGCCGTTACCTGGATCCGAAGTTCCCTAAACCCTAAACCTTAAACCCTAAACCCTAAACCCTAAACCCCAAACCCTAAACCCTAGAACCCTTATCCCGTTGGAGCTTGTTTGGTTGTTGTTAGATACCTCCACGAATGTGCGAAATCCCAAGCCGGCCCGAGTCGGCTGCTAAACAGCGCAATTCATCGCAACGATCCATGGGGTTCAGGGTTTAGGGTTGAGGATAGGCCACAGTCAAATCATATTATCTATACACGCAAACCAAGACAGTACAAAGACTGAGTTTTCGACAAGAAACCGTCAGGTGTCATGCAATGACATCGGTCTCCAAGAAGACCAGAAACCATCATGCATTCAAATCGATCCCCGAGAAGACAAGAAACCGTCGTGCAACGGCATCCGCGGAGAAGACAAGAAACTCACCATGCAATGAAGTCGTTCTTTGAGAAGGCAAGGAACCGTTGTGCAACGCTACTGCCTATAGGAATGAAGACAGCTCGTATGTCTTTCGACAAGACAGGAGATAGAAGAGCTGATGTAGCTCTTCCGCCTCTTACTAGGACTTCTCCAGCTGTTAATAAAGTCGTTACAGGGAACCCAGGATCCGAGGTCGAACTTTGTCCTCGAAATGGATGGGATGGTGGGCGGGGAAGCAGCTGGAATGGGTTTGGAAGGTGTTGGGGGACCGTGTGAAAAAGATAGATTCGGATCTGCTTTATCTGCTTTAGGAGCTCGGCAACTCTTCTAGGTTTTGCGAATAGCCAGGGACTTTTTGATTCTGGTTGAAGGAGCTCTCTCATTCCCTGTCAAGAAGTAAGAAAAGCACAAGTAGAGCCCAGGCAGATGGGCTCCGAAATCCAAGATATAAAAAAAAAAAAGCAAATTCAGAGCTCTCGGATTCCAGCAGGGTGTTGCGCGTATCCGTCTGCTGACTATGCTGTTTAGGGGTTTGGGCGTTTCGGGTGGCCGGGGAAGGTTTTAGGGCATTTTAGGGCGAGCTTGGTAGCCCGGTGGTACCCTTCATCCTTTTTGTTGGTTCTGGGTTCCCTTATACAGTACCCAAATCCAAAAAGGGTGCCCTGATTAAGATGGGGCTCATGGGCTACCACGCGGTGAAGTGAGGTCGGAAACGCTGCCGAGCACGCAGCCGCAGTGGTGTGGCTTTGTCAGAATCAGGCGTTTTGTGGCTAGAGGTTCATAGGATTTCAGAACCCTAAACCCTAAACCCTAAACCCTAAACCCTAAACCCTAAACCCTAAATCCTTCGAGGTTTTGTGGGTTGTCCTGTTCCGTCCTTTAGGCTGACAGGCTCAGGACTCAAGCTTGGGCTGAGGCCCCAAAGCCTGTAAGCCGCGGGTTGCAAGCAACCAACCCCAGATTCTGAACCCTGATCGACGAAAGCCTCCCCCCCCTCGGTTTGTTAGGGTTTAGGGTTTAGGGTTTAGGGTTTAGGGTTTAGGGTTTAGGGTTTAGGGTTTAGGGTTTAGGGTACGACGTGCCCGATGGTTGTGGGACTTTGGGTGTCGGGGTTGACAAGCACCCAAAAGCCGCTGCGAAACTCAGGTTCGCATACAGAAATAAGATGGAGTCCGCGCCTCAATCGCCGGGGGGATGATCAAGGCGGCATGTGGGGATTTGGGGCTTCGGGTTTGGGACTTCGGGTTTAGGGCTGAGTCAGGGTCTAGGGTTTAGGTCTTAGGGTTTAGGGTTTAGGGTCTAGGGTCTAGGGTTTAGGGTTTAGGGTTTAGGGTTTAGGGTTTGGGGTTTAGGGTTTAGGGTTTAGGGTTTAGGATGCGACAGGCCGAAGGAAGTAAGTCGAATGCAGCTGTCTCTGATTTTACCGTTAGATTGAACGCTTACATGGTCAGGGGTGCCCGATTTTAGGCAGGAACCCTAAACCCTAAACCCTACACCCTAAACCCTAAACCCTCGTCCTGAGCTCTCGTCCATGAGTCCCGGTCCCCTATATTGCGACCCAGAGTAGCCCCTTGTTCTCTTTTTTTTTTTTTGGGGGGGGGGGGGGGGGGGGGTGGGGGGTTGGGTTCCCTGTTAAGCCCTGTTTAAGCCCAAAAGGGCACCTCGCTTTTTCCTATCCGGGCTTAATTAGGATTGAGGGCTAAACCCTAAACCCTAAACCCTAAACCCTAAACCCTAAACCCTAAACCCTAAAACAAAATGGTGGCATTCAGCTTGTAGAAGTTTGCGTGTACGAACCAGGGTGAAGGGTCCAGCACGTCCAGCCACTCGGAGAGTTTCGAACCTTGTCTACCCAGGAAGTCATTAGGGTTTAGGGTTTAGGGTTTAGGGTTTAGGGTTTAGGGTTTAGGGTTTAGGGTTTAGGGTTTAGGGTTTAGGGTTTAGGGTTTAGGGTTTAGGGTTTAGGGTTTAGGGTTTAGGGTTTAGGGTTTAGGGTTTAGGGTTTAGGGTTTAGGGTTTAGGGTTTGGGGGTAACCTAGGTCTAATAAGCCCCATACGCCCTACCGAACCCAATATACCCTATCAACCCCATAAACCCTTTGAACCCTATAAACCCTATAAAGCCCCATATCCCCTACAAAACCCTAAACTCTATAATAAACCCCATACCCGAGAACCTGTAAACCCTAAATTAAGCTCTTGCTAGTGCATCTCCTTGCCGTCAGAAGAAATTGCCTTCGTAGTCCAAAACACTTTAGGCTTGTAGAGTCTAGGGCCTAAGGGTTTGGAGTTAGAGGTTCAGGGTTTAGGGTTTAGGGTTTCGGGCTTAGGGCTTAGGGCTTACGGTTTAGGGTTTAGGGATAAACCCTAAACCCGCAATCCTAAACCCCAAACCCTAAACCCCCTTCTCGCTCGGATGATTCTTCCTCACCAAGGATCGCTCTGGGCAGTGCTGTCGGGTCAGCGGTGCAGATTTCTGCCGCCCAGCCGGGTTGTTGGGATGTCTGCTAGGGTGGACTTAGGGTTTAGGGTTTGGGCTTTAGGGTTTAGGGTTTAGGGATGTTTCGGGTTTAGGGGTTTAGGGGTTTAGGGGTTAGGGGTTTAGGGGTTTAGGGGTTTAGGGGTTTAGGGGTTTAGGGGTTTAGGGGTTTAGGGGTTTAGGGGTTTAGGGGTTTAGGGGTTTAGGGTTTAGGGTTTAGGGCTTCTTGGGGTGAGGTTTTGGTTTTGGGCTTACGGTTTTGTTTTTGGCTTGGTGGTTAGGCTGCAGATTTGCCGTGGCAGATGTCAGGAGCATTTTTCTGAGGGTCCACGGGGACGGACAGTGGTTTAGGCTTTTGGGTTTGCCATATAGGGTTTAGGCTGTAGGGTTTAGGGTTTTGGGGTTTGGGGTGCACGGCTTTTTTCTCTCTCAAGGTTTAGGGCTCAGGGCTTCCAGCGCAATTAGGTTCAGAAAGCTGGGCGAAGTGCTTACGTTCCTTTGGGGGTGTGAGAGTCTGGTTGACGTGCAGAGCAGGCCACCCTAAACCCTAAACCCTAAACCCAGGCGTTGACTTCCAGACCCCAACCCTAAACCCTAAACCCTAAACCCTAAACCCTAAACCCTAAACCCTAAACCCTAAAACCCTAAAACCCTAAAACCCTAAACCCAGGCGTCGACTTCCAGATCCCTAGACCCTAAACCCTCTGGCAGCCCAGGTATTCGTCATACCTCTGTGCGTGGAGACCTCAGCCTGCGTGCATAGGGGCACTTGCGTACTCCACCTACACCTTAAGCAAGTGTAGCTACTTGGGAGTAGGGGTTCTAACCATGAAAAAAAGGTTTTTACAATGACAAGGGTTCCTTTAACAATGATAGTGGTTTAGTGGTTAACAATGATAGTGGTCTAGTGTTGCTGGCATTCGCTACATGGTCCCTTAATATTGTCCCTCACCTCCTGTAAAGGATTCTGAAGTATGGGCCCTGAATTGGCCTGTATAGGGTATATAAGGGGTACCATCATTGAGTCCCCATTTGGGCCCATACTAAGGGACCATGTAGCAAGCCTAAGACACACCTTGGTATCATGAAATCCGGAACCCTATAAACCACAACAGAGAGCACTTTCCATGTGCTACCTGTTCCCTGGGATGTTGAAGTCCGAACCCTATAAACCATACATGTCTAACCTTATCCTATGAATCTTCCACTCCTTAACCCAAGTCCTGAAAACCCCATACCCTACAAGCCTTAAGATCTAAAAGCCCAAGCCCTACCAACCGTAAACTCCCAAACCCAAAACGAACACTCAAAAATGCACCATTTTGAAGCATTGAACCCCGAACCTTCCCAAAGCCCTAAAGCCCGAACCCCAAACCCTAAACCCTAAACCCGAAACCCTAAACCCTAAACCCTAAACCCTAAACCCTAAACCCTAAACCCTAAACCCCTAACCAACCCATAGCCTTCTGAGGTTGTGCTTGGCTGGATGCTTGACAAGCCGCGACTTGCCATGCAGGGGTGCCATCAGGGCTCTTGAGTTCTAACCCTGAAGCCGTAGGGTTTAGGGTGTAGGGTGTAGGGTTTAGGGTTCAGGGTTCGGGTTTCAGGGTTCAGGGCTTAAGGGTTTGGGGTTTAGGGCTTGGGGTTTAGGGTGCTCTAAGGTTTAGGGCCCTAAACCCGGGTTTAGGTTCTGATTCGGGGGCACGGGGTGCTTGAGGTTCAGGATTTTTTGGGTGTTCGAGCTTACCGGGTTCTTAGTAGGGAATGCAAGCGGTAGGTGCCCCAGCGTGTCTTGAAAGGTTCTTGGTGGGTATGTACGGCACCTTTTTCCCTTTGAAGAACTCGCAATGCAAAATGCGCCCCTAAACCGTCATAGGCCTGCGGATATATGATGGGAGTTTACGAAAATATTTAGGGGACCCCGAATATAGACCCCCCCAAATAGTAGGATTCCCTCATCATAAGGACCCCAATAAGGCACCCCTAATCTCGTAAACCCCCCATATTTGCAGCCCTGACTAAATTGATCCCTTGCCCCGGTGGCAGTGCTGTAGGATCCATCATTGAAAACTTACATTCCTAGGGGCGGTTAAGGGTTTTTAGGACATGCAGTCAGAGGCTTGCTCCTTTAGGGGACCTGGGGGCTCTTTCCAATCATTTCCAACCCAGGAAAGCGCCCCCCCAACTTTTCCAATCCCCTGCGGGCCTTTGAAAGCCCCCAACAAAAACCCAAAAGGAACCCAAAACTTGGAATGGTTTGGGTTTTGGGTTTAGGGTTTAGGGTTTAGGGCTTAGTAGGGATCGTCGTATCCCCCCTATTGTAGTCCCCAGACAAGGACTCTTACTATAAGGGGGGAACATCCCAGTAGCCATCCCAAGATGTTCGCCCTAAGCAGCTTCGCGATAAGCTACAAAAGAAATAAGATCCCAAACAGTAACCCCCAAAAGAGCCTAAACTTTAAAGATTTGAGAGCTTAAGCTTTACAGTAAACTCCGAGTCTATCCCTATCCCCCCCTAAACTGTAAACCCTGCACCCTAAACCTTAAGCCCGAAACCCTAATGATGTGGATGCCTAGCAGATTTTCAGGATGACGATGAACTTCCACTTCTTCGAGACGGCGACCATGCTTCTCACTTCCGTTTGCATCGCCATCGTCTTGATGGATGGGAAGGCGTCGCAGCCCAACTGTTAGGACCCTTTCATTTTCGAACTCAGGGGCCTATTCAATGTAGCCAGGGTTTAGGATCTAGGGGCCAATCGCTTTAGTCGGCACTTTTTGTGGGGGGGGGGGGGGGGCAGTGTTCATTTATAAACAGATCGGGGATGATATTGGTTTGTCCCGGTTTGGCTCCCAAACCTGGTTTAGGATGCAGTTTTAGGGTTCGGGTTCGAGTACCCCTTGCAGACGCATGATGAACAGCCCTGCTAAATGGAAGAGGCTCCCGTGTTACACACAGAATAGTGGATGGCAGTGTCGCAAGTCTAGATTTTCTAGTGCCATGTGGAGGCCGAGTAGGCCCCATTCCCGTTCCCTTCTCAGCCCCTTTGAACCAAAGAAGGCCCTTTCTTATTCCTAGGTTCCTCTTGTGTCTAGTTTATGAACCCCGGGCTTATACCCTGAAGCCTAAATGCCCTCCCTAAACTCTATACCCACCCTAAACCCTAAACCCTAAACCCTAAACCCTAAACCCTTGCAACTGAACGGCTTGGCTGGCGTTTTGAAAGGCGAATTGGCTGAAAGGGGCCATGCTCATCCTCGGCTATGCGCTCATAGGCATCTCGGCATAGTTTCGGTTTAGGGTTGAGGGTTGAGGGTTGAGGGTTGAGGCTTGAGGGGGTTGAGGGTTGAGGGTTGAGGGTTTAGTTAGGGTTAAGGGTTATGGCTCGGGGTGGAACCTGTGCCAGGCACACGGTGTAAGACCAGGAGTTTTGAGGTTCCTGAGATGTCTGGTATCCGGCATCTCCCTTTGATAGGCTTCGTTCACCGCCCGTGGGTTCGAGAGAGTCATACCAGGAACCAGAGGGTTTAAAACGGCCAACCGACAGAGGACAAGTCGCAGTATCTTTAGGGTTGTTAAGGGAGGGGGGGTTCAAGCGGGGTTAGGTACCCGGGAACCTTAGGGAAGATTAGGGAGCCTTAGCGCGTAGTGGGGAGTAGTCGGGAACCTTGGGTTACACACCCCCTCGAACCCCCCTCCCTTAAGAACCCGACAACATATCTCATCACAACTTCGAGGTTGAGGTTTCAGGTCCAAAGAACCCGAGATCGTTGCTAATTGGGATCATAGGACCCCCCCTATGATAAACCCCTAGTAAGGGCTGTTCGTATAAGGGCGAACATCCCAAGGCATATCATCATGAAGTCCCTTTGAGCCTCAAAACCCTAAAGCCCTTGAGCCCTGTGAAGTGTGCCCCACAACAGGGATCACGCCGCAGCCTCCCAAACCCGCCCCTCTTGACAGCCACTCCTTATTCGGAACATTTCGGGCCCTAAGCCCTAAACCCTAAACCCTAAACCCTAAACCCTAAACCCTAAACCCTTCCCCATGTTTTTTTCTGGGGGGGGGGGGGGTGGTACTCCTTTGGGAAGGCTTCCGGTTCACAGCCCTCTGAGCCTTAAACGCTGTACGCCCTTAGGGCCGCCTGCAGGCCCATAGCCCGACCCTCTACCCCTCCTAGCATGATACTATCAACCCTGAACTCCTCCTCCCTATAACCCTTACACCCAAAACCCTGAACACCCCCCCCCCCCCCCCCCCTTCATCAAGAAACACCATCAACCCTGAACCCAAAACCCTAAACCCCTACACCCTAAATCGCCCTAAACCCACTGAACCTGGTCAGGTGCCGGCTTCTGGGCGCACGCGGATCCTACGCAAATGTCGTAGAGCACAGAGAAAGGGACGTCCAAGCCCAGCTTCGAGTCCTCAGGGTTCAGGGTTGAGGGTTGATAGGGTTTAGGGTTTAGGGTTTAGGGTTTAGGGTTTAGGGTTTAGGGTTTAGGGTTTAGGGTTTAGGGTTTAGGGTTTAGGGTTTAGGGTTTAGGGTTTAGGGTTTAGGGGATTTTGAAAGGATAATTCGTGTTTTTTCACGGTAGTTCGTGTTGAGGGTATCTAGGGCTCGAGCAGGATGGACCACTTAGAGGGGTCGGGGGTGCCGAGGTTGAGCACTTTGGGGTTTGAGGCTTCAGTGCTTTGGGGTGTAGGGCTTGGAATTTAGCTTCTGGGAGTTAGGTGCTTGGGGTTTAGGGTTTGGGGGTTTGGGCTGCGACGTGTCCCTAAACCCTAAACCCTAAACCCTAAAACCCCGGTTTCCTCTCCACATGCTTTTTTTGGTCGACGGAGGCTCTGGCTATCCGGGCGCCTATGCCTTGGGCAGCCAGCACACAGGCCGCTTCAGATCAGGGTTATTTTCAGGAGTGAGCTAGAGTTTGGAAATATTCAAAAAAGTGTTTAGGGTTTAGGGTTTAGGGTTTAGGGTTTAGGGTTTAGGGTTTAGGGTTTAGGGTTTAGGGTTTAGGGCATATAAAAGGTTGTTTATATATATATATATATATATATATTTGTGTGTGTATCTACTGTAGCTTATCTAAACTTAGCTCCTTTCTCGTTGCAGTGATAAACCCAGGGGGGGGGGGTGGATGGAAACTAGCCCCAAGAATTCTCCGTACTGAAACAACATCATCTGAGTCGAGGCTGTAGATTTGCCTTGCTCTGGGGGGGAGCTGTGAACTGTAGCTGATGCTAAACTTGCTGGCTCATGGTACTTAGTAGCAAATTATAAGTGTACATATAACCCAAGTACTCATAGCCTAGGTAACTTATAATTGGGTTATAAGTACAGTTATAATAATTAGTTACTAAGTACCATGAACCTCAAAGAAGAGGGAAAGAGGGTGATGACCACTGTGGAAGTTTGGAGTGCGTATCGCGCCAAAGATGTATCGCCTAAGGTTTACGGTCGATTTGCTTCAGGGGTTCGCCGGGAAACGCTACACTGCACCTGCACCTCGAAGCCTTACGTAAACCTGACCCTAAAGCCCTAGACCCTAAATCCCTAAACCCAAAATTGCTAAACCCGAACTCCCGAAACCCGAAACCCTGACACCCTAGTTAAACCCCAAGCCTTAAACCCTAAACCCCAAACCCCAAGCCCAGAACCCGAAAACCCTGAATCCCTGAAACGCCCATGCCATCCTTTCCGATCAGCTTACGCCGCAGCGACGGCCACGGCCTTCGGTGCCCTGGTGGGCTCCATCTCGTCCCTTGCCCTGTTGAGAGCTAGGAACCCCCTAAACCCTAAACCCGAAACCCGAAACCCTAAACCCTAAACCTTAAACCCTAAACCTTAAACCCTTCGGGTTGTTAAGATGCTGTGACACATAGGGTTTAGGGTTTAGGGGGTGAACCTGAGCCCTTGCGGTTTGGGTTTTAGGGTTCAGCCCTGCAGTACACATACAAGGCGCTCCCCCAAAAACCTGGAAAGCCTGTAGGCCTAGCAGCCAAGATCTGCTGACAGGGTCAGCCCAAACGTCCTTCAAAAAGTGACCCCCTGCCCAAAAAATGCAAAAACAAATACATATACCAACATTATTATATGCTTATTTACAATTACGATTACAACAACACAACATAAACGCAACACAAACTCAAGCTAACTCTAAGCCCAGAGCCCTGTGTGTGTGTCTCTGTGTGCTTTTTGTGTGTTTTCAAGCCCTAAACCCTAAGCCCTAAACCCTAAACCCTAAACCGTTTTTGATAAGGGGGGGGGGGGGGGGAGAAGGGGGAGGTTTTGAGTAGAGACCTCTCCAAGGTGCTTCGGAGCCATGTTCGAAGGCCGGAATCGGGCTCAGGTTTGTTTTCGGGGGGGTTTAGGGTTTGGGGTTTAGGGTTTAGGGTTTAGGGTTTGGGGCGTTTTCAGGGGGGTTTTAGGGGGTTTTTAGGGCAGGGGGCTAGGGGGGTTGAGGGGGTTGAGGGGTTGACAGGGGTTTTTGGGTGTTCAGGGGATTTAGGGTGTTTAGGGTGTTTAAGGGTTAAGGGGGCTTAGGGGTGGGGTTTAGGGCTTTGGGTGTTGGGACGGGAGAAGGGGGCCGGGGGGAGAAGCGGGTTCCAGGTTTAAGGTTGTGGGGCTTAGGCGGTTTTGGATGAAGGCTCGAGGTTGTGTGGAGTTCAGGATTGAGGGGCTTAGGGTTTGGGTGTTTTGGGCGTTTAGGGTGGTTAGGGATGTGAGGGTTTTGGCCGTGGGGAGTTCGGGATTTAGAGGTTCAGGGTTTAGGGTGCGCGGCGTAAGCTGTAGGTAGTTCAGGCTTTGGGGGTTGAGGGTTTAAGGGTTTCGTGGCATGATAGCGCACAACATATAGAATCCGTTGTGGCTTGCCTTTTTTCTTGCGTGTCTGGTCCCGTGTTTCTTCATGAAAACATGAGCATGGTCGCACTGGTTTGTAGGCAGCTTTTTTGGGGGCTTGTAGAGTTTAGGGTTTAGGGTTTAGGGTTCAGAGGGAAGTATGTGGGGTTTAGGGTTTAGGAAGGCCCCGTGTGTTTCTGTGGGAGGCGCCTCGGCCATGTGCTTCGGCTTGGATGGGGCCGTCGGCCTCAGAATGGGCTCGTTTCTTACCAAAGCTAGGTAGGCCCTTGGGATATACTACATTTTCCTTTATTGGGTTTAAGAGGATCATATTCAGGAATATTTTTCAGAGGGTTTTAAGGCCCATCCTAGAAAAGTACCCTAATCTCTAAACCCGGAACCCTAATTCGCAAGTTAAGAAGGTTACCACGAGCACCTTAATCCCTAAACCCTGAACCCCAATTCCTAGCTGTTCAAGTTTAGGACTGTTATTGAAGGGGCCCTGAACCCTAAACCCTAAACCAGTACTAGAGGATTCAGCATTGTTCTGCAATGCTCCTGAACCCTAATTTCTAAGCATTTCAGAGGGTTCGCATTGTTATGAAGGGCCTCTGAACCCTAATTCCTAAGTGTTTAAGCCTAATTCCTGAGTGTCTAGGAGGGTTTAGGATTGGGTAAGCAGGGGGGTTAGGGGCTTGGAGTTCTTCTCACCTGGCGGGAAACGCCTTTTTTCCCCCTATTGTTTTTTTTGGGGGCTTGACACTGGCCCCGGCGGTTCGGGGCCTATGTTTTTTTTTTTGTTTTTTTTTTTTTGGGGGGGGTAGGGTTTAGGGTGTAGGGTGTACGTAGGGTGCAGGGTTTAGGGTAAGGGTCCTCTCAGTCCTAGAGCCAGCACTGCCAGCACGCAAGCACAAGTCGCAAATCTCTCACCTTCGTTTCCTGAGAACGCAGAGATTGAGGACGGGATTCCTCTCTTCGCTGGCTTGGTGGTTCAGGGCCTATAAAGGCAAGCTGAAGCTTCAGGAACATGCCCTCCACGGCCAAATCCCTGGAAGCATGCTTCCGAAAAATATTGGGGGGGGGTCCCTTTGAAGCATCCGGCAAACAGGGGTGTCCTTGTTTCTGGAAACGACCTTGTTGCAAAACAACGCTGCGAAGCCCCGTTGAAAGAGCACCCAGACTGCGAAGCTGCGAAGCTGCGAAGCCCTTAGGACCCCACATCCTAAAGCCCCATATACCCGGACCTTGTTGCATCCTGCACCCCAAGGCCTTCTTCTCTATCCTAAGCCCTCAACTTTTGTTGCATCTTCATCCTGAGACCTTAAAACTTATGACGTCCCAAAAACCCTAAAGCCCAATCCCTAGACCCCAAACCCGAAATCCTAAACCCTAAGTCCTAAACCCTAAACCCTAACCCCTAAGCCCTAAACCCTAAACCCTATAAACCCTAAACCCTAAGCCCTAAACCCTAAACCCTAAACCCTAGAAACCCTAAGCCCAGAACAAAACCCTGAAGCCCACGAGGCGCTCCTGGCCTCTGCCGGGCCGGGCACCTAATCACCGGGTGGGGGGGGGGGGGAGGGGGTTTAGGGTTTAGGGTTTAGGGTTTAGGGTTTGGGGTTTGGGGTTTGGGGTTTAGGGTTTAGGGTTTAGGGTTTAGGCTGAGGGTCATTTTAGAGTTCGGGTCTTTGAAGGGGGGGTTAGATTTTTTGTTGAGCTCGAGTTTCTAGAGGGTTGTTAAGGGCCCGTACGGCCTGAGGGTTCTGAAGGATCTTCAGGTTTTGGGGTTTAGAGACCTGAGGCCTTTCGGGTTTTTAGGGCTTACTGGCTTCAGGGCCTGAAGGTTTTGGGCTTGAGGACTTTGCAGCTTTAAGTCTTTGTGGGCGGTGGGGTTTGCAGGCGCTGTGATCTTCAGGAGTGCTCAGTAGTACCCTTGTTCTCTCTTTTGGATTTTAACCCTAAACCCTAAACCCTAAACCCTAAACCCTAAACCCTAAACCCTAAACCCTATTCCGAGTTTAAGAAAGAGGGCACCCATTTCTCCGAAGCTGCTCGGGAAGCGTGACGAAACAGGGCACTTCATCCCTTTAACCCTAGATCTACGGGAAGTTGCGCGGTACCAGAATATGTTCCTTTACTTTCTTCGAAGGGTTTTGATGTATGGGCCTTTTGGTTCTGTAGGGTAAAAAAAGGCTATACATATTAAGGGCCCACATAAGCAGCCTTACCCCCGGCTCCCCTGATTCGTGACGCAGAAACTGTTGATTCACGCCTTGGAGGCTGTGGTACTAACAAGAACCTGTGGCATCCGCTTGCAGGGATACCCTCCCTCCAAAATTCAGTTTGGGGTTGGAGCTTTTTTTGCCTGCAGCTGGGGTTCAGGGTTTAGGGTTGGCGGGCTATGAAATGTAGTTGGCAGCCGTCTTTTGTGATCTGTAGTCTTCAAGGCCATACAGATACGCCTCAGGCCCCAAGCCCAAACGGCTAAATAATCCCTAAACCCTAAACCCTCAACCCTCAACCCTAAACCCTAAACCCTAAACCCTAAACACTAAACCCTAAACCCTAAACCCTAAACCCTACACCCTACACCCTAAACCCTAAACCCTAACCTTTTTGGAACCTTCTCAAGCTCCGAAGATCTCCATCGAAGTCATGAACTCTCCATGCTGACCCCAAACCCGAACTGGTATCTGTGTTTTATTCAGGGGTCATTAGGGTTTAGGGTTTAGGGTTTTAGGGTTTTAGGGTTTAGGGTTTAGGGTTTATTTAGGGTTTAGGGTTTTAGGGTTTAGGGTCTGGGGTTTTGCGGTTTAGGGTTGAGAGCTTTGGGGTTGCACAACATGTCAAAGTTGCAGACGCAATCCCAAGGGAGCGATAGCTGAGGGGGATCAACCTCGAGTGTGCATGAGATCGTCCCACAGTTTCCGGATGTGTTGCCCTGACACTTTGAAAGATGGCTCCGAAGCCCTAAACTCTAAACCCTAAACCCTAACCCTAGACATATGCGAGACCCTAGGCTGCTTTTGGGCGGCGGCAGCGACTACAGCCTTCGGAGCTTTTTGCAGGCCAACTTGGGTCCGCTACCACAGACGGAAGGGCTTATAGGGCTGGCGGTTTAGGGTTTAGGGTTTAGGGTTTAGGGTTTAGGGTTTAGGGTTTAGGGTTTAGGGTTTAGGGTTTAGGGTGTAGGGTTTAACGGTTTTAGGGTTTAGGGTTTTAGGGTTCAGGGCTTAGGGTGTCAGGTGACCCAAGTTCTTGTCCTTGTTCTTTGTAGGGAGGGGAGCGCGGGCAGGCTTGTTTGAATTGTTTTGGGTTCCCTTGCGTTTTGAGTTTTTTTTGGGATAGCCCTGCAAAACCTCCCTAAACCCTAAACCCTAAACCCGAAACCCTAAACCCTAAACCCTAAACCTTAGACCCTAAACTTCAAGGGATTCCTCTAACTTGGATCCTGATCCGTTTGGTATCTTTGGGATCATCCCCTTTGCTTGCACCCAGAGACCAGATTGCCTCTTTCTAGGGCTTGTATAGGCTCCTTGCAACGAAACGCCTTGCAGCCAAAAGGGTTAGATTCCTGGCTTCTATTTAACATTTAGGGAGACCCTAAACCTTAACCCTAAACCCTAAACCCGAAACCCTAAACCCAAAACCCTAAACCCTAAACCTTAAACCCGGTTAGCAACAGCCTCCGCGAAGGTGAGAGGCCTGTACGCAGCCATCCACATGGGCATCGACATTCTCAGGGGGTCCCTCCGGCCGATGTGGTGGTTTACGATTTTACGATACTAGGGGTGTAGTGTTAGGGTTTAGGGTTTAGGATTTAGGGTTGAGGGTTAGGGCTTAGGGTTTACGATATTCGGGGTACCTTATTGGCGTCTTCATTATAAGGGAGCGCTACTATTTGGGGTCGGGTTTAGGGGTCCCCCATTTCCCGTAAACCTCCAGGGTTAACTAAGGCGCAGAGTAGGCGTAGCATTTTAGACTTCCTAAACCCTGAACCCTAAACCCTATACTATACCCTCAACCCCAAACCCCCCTTAAACGCCGAGGGTTCGGCGTTTCCTTCCGAGAAAACTCACGGAGTAGGCAACCTCAGATCATCTTGCGTGCTATTAGCCCCCTCTCAGAAAATCCCATGGTTAGGGTTTAGGGTTTGGGGTTTCAGGTGTAGGGCTTCGAGCGCTGTATTCTTTCAAGCTCCAGGAAGTTTTTCACGCCTTCTTCTTAGGTTTCATGATGACTTTGGAGCTTCACGGGCGTCATGAAAACCATGATTCCGCCCCCAAAAACCCGAAACTCGAAGACACTGAACACCTTCCACAAGAGAATTTATCACCCGAAGCCCTGAAATCCAACGCGAAAGCAATGATCCCGAATAATTCCTGGGCACATCCCCTCCTGGGAACCCCCCCTTCCCTCAAAGGAGACTCTCATACCAAACCGGGCCCAGGGGTTGGGTTTTCGGGTTTCGGGTTTCGGGTTTCGGGTTTAGGGTTTAGGGTTTAGGGTTTAGGGTTTAGGGTTTAGGGTTTAGGGTTTAGGGTTTAGGGTTTAGCGTTCTAAGCCTATACTATATGAGCCCTAAACCCTACACCCTCCGTACGTTTAGGGACTCCGATCTGCGTTTGCCAGGTGCAGCAGCCCCTATGGCACCATCGGGAACGTCTCCCACTTGGCAGGCGGCGTTACGCATTCACAGGGTGTATTAACGGTTTACGGTTTATTTAGGGTTTAGGGTTTATAGGGTTCAATGAAGATCACATGTTTGCTGAACACCCACCAGAGAAAGGACGGTCATGTGGTGGTTAGAAAGTGCCTGGAATGGCCACAGTTTCTGCAGGGTTTAGGGTTTAGGGTTTAGGGTTTAGGGTTTAGGGTTTAGGGTTTAGGGTTCTGTACGGTAGTGCAGCTCACAGTCTTCAAAGCTTGGCAGACATGGCACGAGGAGTTACTTGGCAGCCTTCTCCTCTGCCCAGAACACCGGAGCCATAAACCCTAATTTCCAAACCCTAAACCCTAAACCCTAAACCCTAAACCCTAAACCCCGAACCCAAACCCTACAACCCAATCCCTGAACCCCAAACCCTAAACCCTAAACCCCAAACCCGAAACCCTAAACCCCAAACCCTGGACACGGCTGAAGATCTGTGAGGTTTTTTTGTTGGACCCACACCCTCTTGGAGGTCTTTGGGTTCAATGAAACGACCAGGGTTCAACTATGCCGAGTTTAGGGGGTAAACCCTAAACCAAATCCCTAAACCCTAAACCCGCAAGACAAAATGAATAGAAATTGTATGTGGTATCATTCTGAGTTTCCCAAGTTATTTGTCTAAACAGCTGACAACCTGAGTTGAAGTAAATTATTCCAAAATACTTAAACCCCCCCCCCCCCCCTCCTTCCTCCTCCCCCCTCCCCGCTGCCCCCCTCCCCCTCCCCCCCTCCCCCCCCTCCCCCCCCCCCTCCCCCCTCCCCCCCCCTCACCCCTTCGACCTCGACCCTCCCCCCTCCCTCCCCTCCCCCCTCTCCCCCCTCCCCTCCCCTCCCCCCTCCCAACTTTCGGCCAAAACGTTTCGGTCAAAACTTTCGGCCAAAATATTTCGGTCAAATCTTATTGGGACCCAAACCCTACACAGTTTCTATAAACCCTAAACCCTAAACCCTAAACCCTAAACCCTAAACCCTAAACCCTGAACCCTCTCTGCGGTCTATGCCCTGGTCTGATCGTTCGCCTCGAGCTCTAGAGCACTTGCGAGGAACACGGCAAGGACGAGTCTGGCGGCGTCGTGATCTGAGAAAGAGAGAGCGAGAGAGAGAGAGAGAGAAAGAAAGAGAGAGATGGACGAATGTCGCAGACCGACGTGGAAGACCTCTCGAACCTCTTGCCGCCCGAGCAGGAGGGAGAGAGCCAGTTTACATGTCCAGGGTTGTAGTGTGAGCGGCGATGGCTGACTTTGTCTGAATCTGCGCATCGAGCAGTGGGTCAAAGGGCTGACGCGCATGAATCCGGGCGTGGAAGGGCTCCTGATGCCGCCCGACTGCATCAAGAGCGGCGCCCTGGACGATGACGATGCCGCGCCGGTTGGTCTGGACATGTGCAAAGATTCGAACAGAATCATGGCCGAGCCAGGCTCATTCCAGATTCACAGCGATCCCTGCACACATGCAATTCGATGTGATGATCGGTTTCTTATCCAGGGCGGTTGTGGCCTCGTTGCGTAGGCTTGACGCCATCGCTGGTCACGGCGATCTGGCCGCGAATTGCATGTGTGGCGGATCCGGCGCGCCATCAACGATTGAAAGCCAAGTGGGAGGCAGGTCAATGTATCAGAGAGCACATAGCAGTGTCATGCTGTCTTCTCCTCTTGGCATCGCAGGGCATGTTGAACGAATTGAGCGCTTGGCAAGGACACTGTCTATGTAGTGTGGAGAGTCTTCCATGCAGTGTGCTGATGTGTGTCTCACTTACATTTCACACGGCGCGCGAGGGTGTATAGGGGAATTGTTATTCAGTGCGATGTAAAATACGGCGTGTCGGATCGCACCAGGATCGAGTCCACGACTCAGAAGACCGCGAGTGGCTGCGCCGACGTATTCCGCGCGGTGACGCCCGGTACCGCGTTGCACCTCGAATTGCAGCCTGCCGGAAAAACGGGCAGCATTTCCTTCTTAGGCAGGTGCCCAAAAATAGCTACAAACAGGCAAAGGCCCGGATTTCAGCACACTCCGGAAAAAACGGGGCAGACGCTCAAATAGCCAAAATGAGGCAAAGGCCCAGATTCCAGCGCCCTGCCAGAAAAATGGGCAGCATAAAGGGTTCCAGGAGGGCAAAACAGGCTTCAAGAAGCCCCAAAAGGCTGCAGGAGGCCCAAAGCCCAGAAGAGGCTTCAGAAGGGGGCCCCAAAAGGGTCTGAGAAGGCCCCGCCGCAGGAGGCCCAAAACCGGCCAGCAGTCTCCGAAAAGGCAGGCCCACGAAGGCTCAAGAATCAGAAAAGTGATTCCAAAAAAAAACTTTCGGTCAAAACTTTCGGTCAAAGCGTTAGTGGGACCCAAACCCTACACAATTTCTATAAACCCTGAACCCTAAACCGGGGTCTTCGGCCTTCGGGTTCAAAGAAGCGATCAGGGTCATCGATGCCGAGTTTAGGGGTGCAAGGTGATGATTTATTAGTAGGTCGAAGTTCATGAAGGGTTAAGGGCTTTAGTAGGCTTTAAGGATTCAGAGTTCAAGTTTTAAAATTTAAAGGGCTTATGATGGGTTCAGGCAGGGGTTTGGGAAGGGTTTGGTTGGGGCTTAGCTCGTTTTGACAATTCCACCCCTAAAGCCTCTTATTCCACCACAGAACCTCGGCCTTTCAGTAGTAAGCTGTTTTACATATAATTGGTTTTGGAGTTTATATCTTGGTAGCCCAGTGGTACCCTTTACCCCTTTTTTTGTTCAAGGTTCCCTTGTAAAGTAACCAGCCAAAAAAAGGGGTGCCCTTATCATAAGATGGTTACTGGGCTACCAAAATGTTCTCAGTGAGGTGCCCCCAAAACTCAAGGTTTTTTCGTTTGTTTTTTTGAGGGGTCCTTGAACAAACCCTAAGCCCTGAGCCCTAAATTCCCACCCGGCCTGCTTAGGCCGTACCCACCCTTTACAAGGGTGCCTGGAAGATACCCGGCAGTGATGGACCCTTTACTGGAGGGACAATGGGTGGAGCCATTGGAGAATGGTCGAATAGAGAGCCCCTAGGGCTCGCCTCGCCACTAGGCCACCAAGGTGGCACCCATACCCACACAGGAGTTGATGGGAATCCCCTAAACCCAATGACCTAGAACGACGTCGGCCAGGGGCCCCCCTAAAAACCTTCCGGGACCCTCTGGTCGTTGGCCCCAAAATCCTGAAATCTTAGGTCTGCCATGGGGGGGTACCCCTTCCGGAGCCAAAAACCGCCAAAAAAGCTTTAATGGTCGCGTGACATGCCGCCCCCCCACACGCCCTGGGTGTGTAGGGGCGCCATTTCACATGGTACTTACTGCCGCTGCGCGGCGAGATGCCCTAAACCCTAAACCCTAAACCCTAAACCCTAAACCCTAAACCCTAAACCCTAAACCCTAAACCCTAAACCCTAAACCCTAAACCCTAAACCCTAAACCTAAACCCTAAACCCTAAACCCTAAACCCTAAACCCTAAACCCTAAACCCTAAACCCTAAACCCTAAACCCTAAACCCTAAACCCTAAACCCTAAACCCTAAACCCTGAACCCTAAACCCTAACCCTAAGCCTGTGGGGGCTTGCGGCCGCAGAGAGTCCTGTCCCCGTGTCAGGATTCGTAGGCGGCTTCTGCAGCTTGGCTGGAGCGGGGAGTGGTGGTTTAGGGTTTATAGGGTTCAGGGTTCAGGGTTCAGGGTTTAGGGTTTAGGATTTAGGGTTCAGGGTTCAGACTGCCCATCAGAGCGTCCTATATCATATGTCCTGCGCAAGTGTTGTGGGTTTTCCGAGGGTGCATGTAGGAACCCTAAAGCCTAAACCCTAAACATGAAACTCTGAACCCTAAACCCTAAACCCCGAATCCTGAACCTCAAGCCCTAAGCCCTACACCCTTGCTTCTCGAGTTTTAGGAGTTTGCATGCAGCGTGCAGGGAGGATGCCGCAGATCAGCCATGAAGCTCAAGCTTTAAAGCTGGCCGGGAATAAATTCCCACTGGAGAAGATCCTGCTCCCTTCGATCCCCATCCACCGCATGGTCTTCCCGGATCATAATCGCGACTTAGGGGTTAGGGTTTAGTGTTTAGGGTTTAGGGTTTAGGGTTTAGGGTTTAGGGTTATGCACATTCAGGTCGCCGGGGGCCTGCCATGGCCTTCGCCCCACGTCTGGTGGACTGGGCCTTCCCCGTGGCGAGCACAGCTCGTGCAAAAACGGCTTCAAGGCATTTGGCAGGCTGGATGTTAGTGCTGTTTTTTTAATGTTGTCATTGTAAATATTTTTTATTCTTTATGTTATGATTTATGATTGGCAATAAATATGATTTGACATGGAGGACATTTTCAACCGACGATGTAACTAGGAAGACTTGGGTTGCAGACGGATAGCCTTGCCTCAACTCTGATCCCTAAACTCAACTCCGCACTCATAACCTCCCTAAACCATAAACCCTAAGCCTTAAACTTCATCCCGGATCACGACGAATTGTCATGATTGCAATGTTCAAGCCCTTTCCTCTAGAAACCCTACACCTTACGCCCTACATCGTTCCTCAAAGAGCAAGCACTTGTGCACTAGTTTCGTCCTTTATAAGGCCCTACACCTCAGAAACCGCATGCCCTAGCCCTAGCCCAGGACCTTAGGCTTAGTGTGCTTAGATTCTTGCAGGCTTGGGCTGCACCCCTGACAGTACATGGCTTTCAGGTGCCAATTTAGGGTTTAGGGTTTAGGGTTTAGGGTTCAGGGTTCCCCCCCCCCCCCCCCCCCCCCCCCCGGTGTCTTGCCTACTTCGCTGGGAGATTCAGATATTCAAGTCCTCATATCTACTAACTGGGTAGACTGATGCTTGCAAGCATCCTGCAGTTAAACCCTCTACCTAAAACCCCTGAAACCTAAACCTTCCAGCCAAGAGATCCCACAGAGGTTACATCCTTTTGGCCCTGCCCGAAATGGGTGGTCGGCCTGTGCTGGGGTCCCCAGGAATGTAGCCTTATGGTGGAGGATTTCTGGACAGGCTGGGTTTTGGGGTTAGGGCTTAGGGCTCTGGGCTTAGGGCTTGGGGCTTTGGCCTCAGGCCCTAGGGCTTAGGGGCTCAGGGCTTAGGGCTTAGGGCTCTGGGGTTTATGGTTGAAACGTTTAGGGCTTCGAGATTTTGAGGTGTCCTAAAGAATGATTGTGCTTAGATGACTTGGGGCAGGGCTTAAACCCTAGACCCTAAACCCCAAACCCTTAGGCAGTCTTGTGACATGAAGTTGAGAGTGTCTTACAGCATCTCGGAAGAATTTTCGTTTACGGCCAGGGTTTAGGGTTTAGTGTTCAGGGTTTAGGGTTTGGGCTTAGGGTTCAGGGTTTAGGGCTTAGGGCTTAGGGCTTAGGGTTTTGGGTTTTGGGTTTAGGTGTGTTTAGACCCGAGTCAAGGGTTCTACAAGCCTAAGTGTTAAAGAGTTCCTTCTTGTTCGCGGTGGTTGTGAGATGTTTCCAGCCTAAGACCGAGTGGGAACATAGAACACAGAAGGCAGGGTGTCATGTAGCGTTGAAACCCTAAACCCTAAACCCCAAACCCTAAACCCTTAACCCTTAACCCTAAACCCTAAACCCCAAACCCTAAACCCTAAAGCCTTAATCCTAGACCCTAGCGAAACGTTATGGCCACTTCACTACAGGAACATCCCGAGCCAAATCCCCAGATCCAGACCCAGAGTCCTCAACCCCAAACCTTACACTTGGACTCCGAGTGAGCCCCCCCTGTTTTTCATGGTTGGACCGTTCTAGGGTACCCCTAACATGCCAACAGGGCATACCTTTTTGTTGTTCGGCTTTTCAGTTTTGCTTAGGCCTAGTCATGCCTATCGTTCCTCCCCACCTAAACTCTGGAGACCTAAGTTTTAGGGTTTAGGGTTTGCTCAGGGTTGAGAACTTCGGGGTCTAGGGTTCAGGTTCAGGGTTTGGGCGCCCTAAACCCTTTCAGGGCAGGAGTGGTCATAGGATCTTAAACCCTAAACCCTAAACCCTAAACCCTACAACTTCTGCCGAAGACTCGCACCGCCGCTCACCTCTCAACAGCGTTGCAAACTTTGCACGCGGATGAGGCCTCAAGTTTTAGGGCCCTATAGAGCTGGGCCGCGAACCCTGAACCCTGACACCATACAAAAGCCCCAAAATCAAAACCTCAAAGCCTAAAACCTCAGCTAGTGAGGCCTTAACCCCGGGTGGACATCCCTGAAGTACACCCCATCAGAGAAACTCGTAGCCCGCAACTACACCAAAATGCCCTGGTAAGGCCCCGAGTTTACATGAAGTGTTTGCATTAGGACCCCGAGAAACTTCGAACTCCTAGCCCTAAGGCTGAAGCAGTGAGCCCGGAGCCACACGAAAGCCGAGCCCAAAACCACTCCAAAACCTAAAAAACCTTGACCTAGTGAACCCTAAGCCCTAACCCTTAAACCCTAATACTCTTAACGCCCAAAACCTAAAATACCTGACCTAGTGAACCCTAAAGCCTAACCCTTAAACCCTAATAATCGTAAAGGCCCAAAATGAAGTAAATGGACGGCGCCTCCCTTAGCCATGACGGTGGGCCCCTTGGCCGTGGCCGATCATCTTCCAGGAGTTTAGGGGTTTGGGGTTTGTAGGGCCTAGGGTTTAGGGTTTAGGGTGTAGGGTTTAGGGTTTAGGGTTTAGGGCTTGAGTTAGGAGGGATCTCCGACCGTAAACACCGTGCTTCCGGTCATGAATCAGTAGCCCTTTTAACCCATTTCGGGGTTTAGTGTTAAAAAATCGGGGTACCTTGTTGGGGTCCGTATTAGAAGGGGATCCTACTATTTAGGTATCTATATTGGGGGTGCCCCTATTTTCGTAAACCCCCCACGCAGCTGCAGATGCAAGCGTGTGCTGCGGTTTAGGGTTTGGGGTCTACCCGTCTTGGTGTTCCTATAAAAGGGCTATAGTATGTTGGGGTGTATAAGGGGTACTCCTATTTTCCGGAACTCTCTGGGAACGATGCATGTTTAACTTTTTCAGCTTCAAAGAACAGGCTGTGTGCATCTTCCCCTCATAGACATCAAGGATGTCACATGTGGGGGTTTAGGGTTTAGGGTTTAGGGTGTAGGGTTTAGGGTTTAGGGTTTAGGGTTTAGGGTTTAGGGTTTAGTTTAGGGCGGTTTAGGGTTTAGTGTTTAGGGTTTACGAAAATAAGGTACCCTGTATATAGGCCCCCGAATAGTAGCACCCCAATAAGGTACCCCTAATTTCGGGAAACCCCCATATGAACCTCTGGTCTTCGGCTGTGGTTTCGGAAAGAACATGTCGCAGCAATGATACCCTGAACCCCGCCCTCAACTCTACATCCTAAACTGCTTAACCGCACACCCTGTCCCCATAACCCTTTAAATTGACCCTTAACCCTTATCTCCAAGGATTGTAAACCCTAAGGCGCTCGGAACAATAGGGTTTAGCCCATGCTTCAGCACCATTTAAAGAAGGTAAGGGACCATACTAAGGGATCACGTAATGTTAGCCTAGCATTACTAAAGCCCCTAACATTAAAGTACGCCAGGTGTCCCGGCCGCAATAATAAAGCCCTGGAAATAAAGTACGCCAGTCGGGGCTTGTTTTTTTTGGGGGGGTCCGTTTTTCTTTCCTGATCCTCTCTAATTCTCTTCAAGGAAAGGAATCCTGAGTGATTCTCTCTGATCCTCTCTAATTCTCTCTAAGGAAAGGAATCCTTATTCAAAGGGGCCTCACTCTATTTGGGGGGGTTTGATTGAAGGGGGGGGTTATGATTACTAGGTCAACATTAACTTCCCCTAGAGTTTCA
Organism: Symbiodinium natans; assembly: GCA_905221605.1. Taxonomy (NCBI): domain Eukaryota; class Dinophyceae; order Suessiales; family Symbiodiniaceae; genus Symbiodinium; species Symbiodinium natans. The sequence goes on from CAJNDS010002834.1 coordinate 750,690, forward strand.
GAACCCTAAACCCGAAACCCTAAACCCTTAACCCTAAACCCTAAACCCACACCGCAGGATTCTCCGAAGCCGTGAGCAGCGGGAAGGTCACCGAATCCCGGGCCTTCAGCGCGCAGATTGTGGCGCACGTGCAGCAGCCGCCTGGCTAGGGTTTAGGGTTCAGGGTTTAGGGCTTCTAGGGTTTATGGTTTAAGGTTGTAGGGTTTAGGGTTTATGGTTTAGGGTTTAGGGCTACTAGGGTTTATGATTTAGGGTTTAGGGCTTCTAGGGTTTAGGCCTTAAAGGGTTTAGTAGGGTTTGGGGTTTGGGGTTTAGGGCTAGGGTTTAGGGTTTCCAGGGTCTAGGGATCATAGGGTCTAGGGTTTATAGGGCGTCGTTTTTAGGGTCAAGGGCTTATAGGGTTTAGGGTTTGCAGGGTTTAGGGTTTATTGTTTAGGGTTTAGGGTTTAGGGCTAGGGTTTATAGGGTTTATGGTCGACAGAGTTAAGGTTTACAGGGTTTGGGGTTTTGAGGGTTTTGGGTTTATAGGGTTTAGGATGTTGGGTTTATAGGGTTTAGGGTTTAGGGTTTAGAGCTAGGGTTTATAGGTATTGGGGTTTTTTCAGGGTTTTTCAGGGTTTTTCAAGGATTACAGGGCTTTTAGGGTTCATAGGGTTTAGGGTTTAGAGGGTTTAGGGTTTAGAGGGTTTAGGCTGTATAGGGTTTAGTTTTCTTGTTTTTTCCGGCTTATAGGGTTTATAGGGTTTAGGGCTTTGACACGCCGCTGATCATGTTGTACATTTTCACTTTGTTTTCAAGGTGCGGGGTTATTCCATGGGGAAGCCCAAAACTCTAAACCCCCACTACCCCCCCCCCCCCCCCCCTTATAGTAATATTGCTATATTGTAAAGTACCCAGGATACACATTCTAACGAACAAGGCCTGATAGTACACTGTGAAGTACACCCTTTGAATCAGAAGGGCGAGTTTTTTCCCCAAGAGAACTGAGCTGTAGGCAGCCCAATTGTAGGCAGCCCCTTCACCTTTTTGAGGTGGTAGCATGCCTGCAGAATCCCCAAATTTTCTTCTAAGCCTCCTCTGGGAACACCCCAACTTGTTAGTTTAGTAGGCATAGGGTTCGGTAGGCTTAGATGTCCCTACCAACTTCTCATGTCGCCCAAACCCTAAACCCTCAAATCCTAACCCCCTAAATACTTAAGTCCTAAAGCCCCAAACACAAAACCCTAACACCCTAAGACCCTCCACCCCCTAGCACCCGAAAGCCCTAACACACTAAAACCCAAATCCCCCCAACATCCATAAACCTAAATCGTTAAACCCCTAAACCCGAACAAATCCTTATAGCCCTGAAGCTCCAATAGCCTAAATACCCTAGCCTAAAACCCTAAAACCTAAATTCCTAAACCCCACAAGCCTAAAACTCTAAAGCCCTAGAACGCCGCAAGCCCCCCCAATACTCTAAGATTTTTACGCCCTCAAAACCCGGAATCCCTAAAGCCCTCTGACCCTCCCCAAAGCCCTTAAAGCCCAAATACTCTGAAGGAGGGTCTGAGGCATACAGACCTCAAACCCTAAACCCTAAGTCCCCAAAAAGGGGGGTCTGAGGCATGTCGACGATAGACCTCGAACACCAGACCTCGAACACCCTAATACCCTGACCCCCAAGCGGCCGAACCACATTAAAGCCCTCAAATACTCTAAAGGGGGGGTCTGAGGCATTTAGTGAACCCTAAACCCTAAACCCTAAACCCTAAACCCTAAACCCTAAACCCTAAACCCTAAACCCTAAACCCTAAACCCTAAACCCTAAACCCTAAACCCTAAACCCTAAACCCCACAAAGCCCCTAACGCCCTTGAATACTCTTGGGGGGGGGGGGTCTCAGGCATGGCTATTGCGTGCTGAACGGCCGCGGATCAGAGGCGACGACTCAGACCGGTGGTGCGCAGGGTTGACCTGAGACCCTCAACCCTAAGCACTAAACCCTAAACCCTAAACCCTGAACCCTAAACACTAAACCCTAAACCCTAAACCCTGAACCCTGAACCCTGAACCCTGAACCCTTAACCCTAACCGTACCCAAACCCTAAACCAGCAAGCCTGAACCCTCAAGTCAAAGGGGTCGCTGCGCTTTTCGGTTTCGGGTTGTATTTGGGGTTGAAAGGGCTGAAGCAGGGACCTTTATGGGGCACTAGCGGGTGTTTAGGACTTTTCTCTGTTAAACATAGAGCCTATAGTATAGGGGTTACGCAGGGCTGACCAAGGTTCAGGGTTCACAGGGTTTTTAGGGCTGATAGGGTTTATAGGGTTTTTAGGGTTTATGGCGTTTGTAGGGCTTTTGGGTTTAATTTGTGTTTAGGGCATCGGATTCAAGTGCGCTTAAAGTTGAAAGGTTCAGTGTTGAGGGATCAGGGTTTAGACGGTAAGGTTTAGGGTTTAGGTTGAACAAGGGTTTAGGGTTTAGGGTTTAGGGTTTAGGGTTTAGGGTTCAGCGAAGCTAGGGATCACACTTTTGGGCTCTAGATCTTGCATGTCTTCGCCATGCCGCGTGACATCTGAGGCTTGGGGTGTAAAGCCTAAACCCTAAGCCCTAAGCCCTAAACCCTAAACCCTAAACCCTAATCCGCGGGGAACGGAAGCCCCAAAGCCTAGACTCCCCCTTAGTGCAAGCCAGAGGCCAACCTTTGGCACCCCTAGAAAACGCAGCTCTCAACTTGGGGTTTATAGGGTCTCTAGGGTTTATAGGGTTTTTATAGAGTTTATAGGGTCTATGTAGGGTTTATAGGGTTTTTTATAGGGTTTTTATAGGGTTTATAGAGTTTGTAGGGTTCATAGGGTTTATAGGGTTTATAGGGTTTATAGGGTGTATATAGGGTTTATAGGGTTTTTTGGGTTTATAGGCTTTATGGAGTTTATGGGGTTTATAGGGTTTTACAGGGTTTATAGGGTTTATAGGGTGTATAGGGGGTTTGTACGGTTTTACTGGGTTTATAGGGTATAGAGAACTCCTCAACTCGACACTGAAATCATCCTTAAGCTCGTAAGGTCTCATAATATAGAGCTTGGGGTTGAGGTTTGGGGTGTGGGATGGTTTAGGGTTTATAGGGTTTATAGGGTTTATAGGGCTTATAGGGTTTATAGGGTTTATAGGGTTTACAGGGTTTATAGGGTTTATAGGGTTTATAGGGTTTGTGGGTTTATAGGGTTTATAGGCTTTATAGGGTTTAGGGTTTAGGGTTTGGCCCTATAAGTCCTTGCTCCAGGCTGCCCGAGAGGAAGCTGCCAGGCTCTGCGACGAGCGGAAGGACCTCCTTTTCATCGGGGTAGCCTTAAACCCTAAACCCTATACCCTAAACCCTGAACCCTAAACCCTAAACCCTGAACCCTAAACCCTGAACCGCCGACCCTCCACCCTCCCCCCCCCCCCCTCCTTTCCCAAGAGTCGACCTACCAAGTCTACTTTGGGGGCTTCAGGATCGAGCGATCTTTTGTTTGAGGGTCAGGGGGATTGGAGCCTGAGAGGCTGGCATTTGCCAATGCAGGATACATGTATTGTATCTCTTGAAAGCCTTAAGCCCTAAAGCCCCCCAAACTCCAATCGACCCGCACACCCTAAAACCTCTGGTGAGGATGCCTTCGAGCGGCCTCGGCAGGTGGGTCATGTGCCCTCGTGCCGTTTGCATGTTTTCGGGTGAGTCGCAGCATTTGGGGGGTTTATGGGTCGAGGGTTCAAAGGCTCAGCGTTGAGGGGTTTAGGGGGAGGCGGCGTTTAGAGTTTGCGAGGCTCATGGCGGCAAAGGTTTGTAAGTCGACCAAGGTACGCCATCGACCAGACCTCCAAAGCGGTAAATCCTGATTCTTGGGCCCTGGACCAAACTCCTCCTCGAAGCTTCTAAACTTCTAGGCCTCCAAACCGCGGCCGTGAACCGAAAGCCTCTAAAGCCCCCAAACTGCAGATTCTGCCCCCCCTCGCAGAAACCAAGGTAAGCGTCCAAGACTCCACGCCTCCACATCTCCACTCACCTCCAAACCTCCTAAACCCGAAACCCTACGCCCTAAACCCTAAGCTTCCAAACCTCCAAACCTCCAAACCTCCAAACCTCCAAACCTCCAACCCTCCAAACCGCCAAACCTCCAAACCTCCAAACCTCCAAAAGCCCAAACCTCCAAACCTTAAACCCCAAACCCCAAACCCCAAAACCCTGAATCACACCTGAAGCCTTAGCCTCTCACACCCCCCTAAAGCATGCCCGACCTTCTCCGTACTTTGCTTAGCAAAATACCCAAAGAATGAATAACATTCTTCCTTATGAGGGCCACAGAGGGATTTATTGTCTTAGAACCTTTCTTCCTTAGATGGGCAATCTAGTGGTTATCATCTTTCAGTTGTTGGTGGTTCTTCGGCAAATAGTAGTAGCTGATAAGGGCAATATGGGGCAGTCTAGGGGTCATAATATTCTATGTTTTCGGGTTCTTAGGCAAATAGTACATGAAATAGTAGCTTCGTCTCGTCTGCAGGAAGTGCGCGATGCACTGTTGGGCCGAGATTCCTTCTGCGGCTGGGGCGAAGTTGGGAGCAATTGTTGAGGGGGTTTGTCAGGGTTTAGGAGTTCACCGGGGAGGGTTTAGGGTTTAGGGTTTAGGGTTTATGGTTTAGGCTTTATGGTTTAGGGCTTATGGTTTAGGGGCTTGTCACTCTGAACCCTGCGCCTCTTCTGCTCCCGCGTTGCTTGTTAATTAGGGCACCTAGGAGGCCAAGGAAGCTCAAGTGACGGCGAATCTTCGCGCCCACAAACCCAAACCCTCCACTCTATGGTGCCTTTCCGGGCTTAAGGTATAGGGTTTTACTAATACCAAAAAGCTAAAACTAAAAATGAAAAAAACAACAACAAACGAACTTGTGACGGCGTGTGCCCGCACAAGGCAAGGCGTGGTTCTTCCACACCGGCGGCAGCAGCGGCGACGGCGTGCCGAGACAGCTGGAGCCGTACTTTCAACAGGCCAAGTCATGGCATCAAGTTGGTTTAGTACAAATTCCTTATGCTATTCGCATTGCTAAACCCTAAACCCTAAACCATCGCGAAGATGAAGAGTTTCACCAATATCCAAAATGTCATTCAACAGTGCCAAGTCACAGGGCGCCATGTTAAATGTTTACCTCTCTTGCTAACTGCTATGGTTCATACTGCTATAATTGTTATGTTCGTTACGTTTATTAGCATACTTTGATTTGGCTGATAATGATCATTTTAATCGTTAACATTCTTCAGATTGTTAGTTTGACCACGAATTATCATAGTCACTGCGATGATGTTGATGAGTTGATGATGATGATGATGATGATGATGATGATGATGATGATGGCTCGAGGGCGGTTGGACCATGTGTAGTTTGCAGGTGTTCCTGCTCCATCTCGTACTTGCCTGTCCCACAACACCATCACCAACTGGCTCACCCTTCACCATTGACACCGCAGCTACATCCCAAATACTCAGACCCCAAAGCTGCTTTTACTGGTGCTTAAGGGTGAGTGGGCCAGTGGAGCCCGTAAGAACCCCGTGTTCATTCCCAGATGTACCACCATCGTAGTACCTGCATTCGCTTCACAGCTTCCTGAAGCACCCTAATCCGAAGTTATCCCTAAACCCACTCGTACGTATAAGTGCCCATGAGCCCCCAGTTTTCAGCTTGACTTGCAGGTCGAAGACCTGCATGTGGCTCTTTGCATGCTTCCGGATGCCGCACCGCAGCTGCAGTTTGGGATTCCGGGATGGCGGGGGTATCGGACGCCAGCCTGGGCGGCCTCAGCTGAAAGCCCCAAACCTATAGCCCGTACTATAGACCCCTTAAGAATTAAAATGCTTTTTTTAATCTGTATTCGTAGAACAAACTCAAGGGAATTTTCAAACTAGTGTTTTATTAAGGTTCTAAGGGAAGTAAAGAAACTCCTTCCCAAAGTTGTAAGTGAGGGTCCCCCGATTGATGCCCTTGTTTAAAGTAGAAGCGCTCTGGTCCACTGACAACCACCCCCTTCCATTATGCTAAGGCGTCTGCAAGAGGTACCTCCCCCCCGCACCCCCCACGTTCTAAACGCTAGAAGTTTGCTTTGAGACGGCCGCAGCAGCATCTTACCAAGCTCGAAAACCTCAAACCCTAGACCACTACACAGAAGCCCTTAAAACCCTAAAAAACACCAAAAAATACCAGCAGCGGTTTCGTCGTCGGATGCCCAAAACCCGAAACCCTAAGCCCTCATACTTGCAGGACTTAGGAAAGCCCGCCTAGGACCTGTTAAATCCTGACACAGTATTCCCTGAACCCTCAACCCTCAATGCTAAGCCGGAAAGGTTTTAGAGTTTAGGGACGAGGGTGTGCTTGCCTTAGGATCTGGGCTTCTGCCCTCGCCGCGTGCTGGAGCCGTGGGGGGGGTGGGGGGGGGGGGGGGGGGGGAACGGTGCAGAAGGGTTTTTTGGACTTTAGGGGTATAGGTTGAGGGTTGGCTTTTGAGATTAGGGTTCAGGGTTTGGAGCCCTATGTCGGGTAATACATAAGCCCTACAAACCATACAAACCCCATAAACCCCACGACCCCCATGAACCCCCATGAGTTCCCATGAACCCCACTTAACCCCATAAGGCACATAAGCCCATAAGAAGCCCTTCCCCCCCGCTGTAGGGGGATCACCCTAAACCCTAAACCCTAAACCCTAAACCCTAAACCCTAAACCCTAAACCCTAAACCCTAAACCCTAAACCCTAAACCCGACGGCGCTGGAGTTGACGTCTTTTTGTTGGGTTGCCATCCCGGCTCCTTATTCTGCTACAAGGGGCTCAGGGGCCCAGTCCTTGATAGGCGATTATACTAACCCCCTTATTATAATCCCTTCTAAGCACTGTTCGTATAAGGGGGAACATCCCAACCCGAAACCCCAAACCCTAAACCTTAAACCCTAAACCATAAACCCCAAACCCCAAACCCTAAACCCTAACCCCAAAACTGAGCTATAGAGACTGCGTCAGTGCTCTGGAGCCCTGTCCCTTAATGAGGAGGAGAGACAGAGTTTCGGTTAGCCGGTCCCCACCCCTAAGGCCCCCCGACCTCGGGATGTTCCCCCTTGTAAACCCTAAACCCTAAACCCTAAACCCTAAACCCTAAACCCTAAACCCTAAACCCTAAACCCTAAAACCCTAGCCCTAAACCCTAAACTCTACATCCTTAATAGTGATTGTAATAGGGGGGTACTATAATCCCCATGAAGGACTGTTAGTATAAGGGGGAACATCCCAGACCCTAAGCCAGCCAGCCCTTACGCCCTCGGGTTGAGGGTTTTCAGGGCTTCGTGCGCCTGGAAGGGTTTAGGGTTTAGTTTAGGGCTTAGGGCTTAGGGCTTAGGGTTTAGGGTTTAGGGTTTAGGGTTTAGAGTTTAGAGTTTAGAGTTTAGGGTTTAGGGTTTAGGGTTTAGGGTTTAGGGTGGAGGCCCCTTCTTCCGGGCCCTGAAGCCCCTTACCACCTTGTTCTTGGCCACAAGCATTCCAACAAACAATCGAAGCACAAAGCACACGACTACTGAAGCAATAGGTACATCTCGATCAGTGTTAGTTTTTTTTACTTTTTGGGTTATGGGCTCTCTTATATATGAACAAAGGGGATCCTTTTTTCTTCCTATAGGGGAACAGGGATTAAGACATGTACGCTGAAGGTTACAACTCAAGCGAGCACCCCCCCCCCCCCCCTAAACCCTAAACCCTAAACCCTAAACCCTAAACCCTAAACCCTAAACCATCCGATGATCCAGGAGTTCCCATTGGCGCGCGCCGCCCTCGCTGGGCGGTTCGAGGCAAAGCGTGGCTCTGAGGCAATTTCCGGGGCTCAGGGTTTAGGGTTTAGGGTTTAGGGTTTAGGGTTCAGGGTTCAGGGTTTAGGGGCTCATGGGGGGTTGGGATTATAAAAGCCCGAAATTGAAGACATTTAATGTTGATTGTGAATTGGTTCTCACTATTCTGCGGGGCCCACGCAGAAGGACATACTCTGACGGATGCTCCAAGAACAGGAAAGTTTAGGGGTGTTGGGACTGTAGGTGTGTGGAGGTACTGGGCCTAGCCCTACCAACCGGCTCGGTTCTCGAAACCCCAAACCCTAAACCCTATGAAAACTACAGTATGTACCCCAAATGACCTATGAAGCTTGTAAACCCGGTCTCCCCAAATCAGACCCTAAACCCCAAATCCTATATACTCTTTTCCCTGACACCCTGTAAATCCTGGACCCCAAACCCTATAAAACCCTCTGAAACTCTATAAAACCCCATAAAACCCCATAAAACCCTATAAAACCCTATAAAACCCTATCAAACCCTATTAAACCCTATAAAACCCTGTTAAACCCCAGCCCAGGTCTCGATTCCGGAAAAATCCGCCCATCGGACTTGCGCCAGGGCCTGCTGGACAGCCATCTCAGGCCCGGGGGCTTAGGGTTTAGGGTTTAGGGTTTAGGGTTTAGGGTTTAGGGTTTAGAGAGTATGTGAAGTTTCCGAATCCTGTAAATATAAATCGCACTAGTATAGGAGCATAGACTATTTGCTGAGAACGAATAACTATCAATATGAAAGCAAAATGAATCAGTTTTCCAAGAAGCACATCCTAAAAACCCAAAGATAACAGTAATGCTGCGCGCGTCGCTTCGCTGATAGTTTTTCGGATATTTTCTACAGCCGTGTATTGTATTGACCCAAGAATATAGCCACTAAATGCCACACAGAATTCGCATGAATTATTATGTTCACCAGACATCTCCCAAATATTATTATTATTATCATCATTGTTGTGATGATTGTGCTATTAGTTTGCTTCTCCAAGCCCCCTTCTGGATGCAGCCCTAAACCCTAAACCCTAAACCCTGAACCCCAAACCCCAAACCCTAAACCCTAAACCCTAAACCCTAAACCAGGTTTGCGAAGACCCGGCGCCTTTGCATCATGCAGCCTGGCACAACCCGGGGTTGAGGTTGAAGGGACACAGGGTTCCCTCAACTGAGGGACTCAGGGTTTAGGGTTTAGGGTTTAGGGTTTAGGGTTAGGGATCCTCCCGTGGTCGGCGAGGGTTTGGGGGTTTAGGGTTTAGGGTTTAGGGTTTAGGGTTTGATGTTTGCAAGCAAGTAGAGAAAACAGAGGCTTTCTTACTGAGAATTAGCACTCAGGTTTCCCTCAACCCTGAGGGCCCCCAAACCCTCTAAGGAATTTTGTAGTTGCAGGCTGTGGGTGTAGTTTGCGAAGCTGCACCCCTCAGCACGAAACCGCAAACCCTAACCCTAAACCCTAAACCCTAAACCCTAAACCCTAAGCCCTAAACCCTAAACCCTAAACCCTAAACCCTAAACCCTAAAACCTAAACCCTAAACCCTAAACCCTAAACCCTAACCCTAAACCCTATTGCCCTGAGGTATCTTGTGCGAGGAGAGTGCACTCTCCAACTGTTCCCACGCTCTTCAGAGGCCGATTTTTTTTTTTGGGGGGGGGGAGGGGGGGGTGTTACAACCTTAGGGCAGGGCTTGGGTTTAGGGTTTAGTTTAGGCTTTAGGCATTAGGCTTTAGGGTTAAGTTTAGGCTTGGGTTCAGGGTTTAGGGTTCAGGGTTTAGGAGCTTAGAGGCCTAGAGGTCTGTGGTTTTCGATTTAGGGTTGAGTCCTTGGGGGGGGGGGGGGGGGGGGGGGAGGGGGGGGGGGAGGGGGGGGGGGAGGGGGGGGGGAGGGGGGGGGAGAGGGGGCGGGGGGAGGGGGGGGGGAGGGGGGGGGGAGGGGGGGGGGGGGGGGGGGGGAGGGGGGGGGGGGGGGAATCCAGCCCATACCCCAAACCCTAAACCCTAAACCCGAAACCCTAAACCCTAAACCCTAAACCCTAAACCCTAAACCCTAAACCCTAAACCCTAAACCCACGAAGTCTGACCATGCTTTGGGACTCGCAGGTGCATGGGTTGAGGGTTGCTTCGGTGTTCCTCGACATCAGGGCCTTCCATCTGCCTTAGGGTTTAGGGTTTAGGGTTTAGGGTTTATAAGGTTTAGGGTTTAGGGTTTAGGGTTTAGGGTTTAGGGTGTAGGGTTTAGGGTGTAGGGTTTAGGGTTTAGGGTTCAGGGAGGGTTTCGGTCCAAGGGGTCCGTAGCTGCCACATACCCAGAGGCTCCAAGACCCCTTAATTCAGGAATAATTCATACCTTACATCATATTAGGGTTCCACGTATAATTCAAGGGATATTCCTTCATTAAGGGGTTTTGGAGTCAGGGGGGTGGCTCTAGGGCTTTGGGCGCAGGGCTTAGAGATTCGGGGCAAGGCCTGAAACGTAGACACCGCACGCAACTCCCAAACCCCTAAACCCTGGACGGGTTTAGGGTTTAGGGTTTAGGGTTTAGGGTTTAGGGTTTAGGGTTTAGGGTTTAGGGTTTAGGGTTTAGGGTTTAGGGTTTAGGGTTTAGGGCCTTAAGGAAACTTGTAGGTTCAAAGGCTAGCAACCAACCGGCCCCAAATGGCTCAGTCACTTTGGGGGTGTAGAGATCTCAAACCCTAAACCCTAAACCCTAAACCCTAAACCCTAAACCCTAAACCCTAAACCCTAAACCCTAAACCCTAAACCCTAAACCCTAAACCCTAAACCCTAAACCCTAAACCCTAACCCTAAAGACCACAAGAGCCCAGGGGGGCGATGACATCCGCCTGGTCAACCTCCAAGAAGACGAGCTGCCGCTTGGTGCTGACGTGACAGCTTTGTCAGGAGTTCAGGAGTTTAGGGTTTAGGGCTTAGGGTTTGCCATAGTAGGGTAACATGTTGCATGTTTGAGGGTACTTAAACTCAATAAGGAAGAAAGAATAGAAACCTATAGGGTGCCAACTGTCCATCCCATCCCTGAGGCTAACGCTCTTGATCCCTGAACACCCTGAACATCCAGACCCAGACCATATAGCCGAAATCCTAAAGCCTAGCAGGTGTGTAGGTTCCGCCGAATTGATGGTAACTTTAGATTGAACTGTGATCACTATGATTTATTGCAGTGCGAGCGTTGGTTCAGAAAGTTGTCCACACAGTTCAGAGGTCATCACTTTCTTATGTTCTATTGTCCTTGAGTTTCGGCTCACCAGATTCACTGGTCACTCACTTTCTTAAGACCAATGCGAACAAATCCACGGTGCTTGTTTTTTCACTTGGAAAGAGAGCCCGGAAAACCAAGTCCACAGCGTTTGATTTTTTATGCTAATTTCATAGGCATTTTGATAGAAAGTAGAATGCGGTTACTCTATAACCATGGCCCAGAGAGCCCGTTCAGCAAACCGCACCTGCTACTGCGAAAAAAACAAAGGTGCTTGTTTTTACCTGGAAAGAGAGCCTGGAGCACAAAACCCACACTGTTTGATTTTGTTGTGCTAATTTGAAGGGTATTTTGCTGGAAAGTGGAATGAGGTGTCTCTAACCGTGCAATAGAATATCTTTCTTTGTTAAATAAGGCCCAGAAAGCCCGTTCAGAAAACCGCACCTGCCAATGCGAAAAAGTCCAAGGTGCTAGTTTTTCCACTTGGAAAGAGAGCCCGGAGAACAAACCCCACATTGTTCGATTTTTTGTGCTAATTTGATAGGCATTTTGATAGAAAGTGGAATGGTGTGATACACCGAATACCTAAACAGTGATTATTAAGGTTCTTAAGGGAGGGGGGGGGGGGGGGTTCATGGGGGGTAGGTACCTAGGGAACCTTAGGTAAGCTTGGCTAGCCCTAGAGAGTAGTGGGAGTATTCGGGAACTTGGGTTGCATACCCCCTCTTGAACCCCCCTCCCTTAAGAGCCCTATAAAGTGAGAGTCTGCTGCACAGAGGTTGGTCTTCGACCATCAGAACATGGGCTACGAGTGCCGGCTCAAGGGCGAGGCTTTTTGGGTTTTGTGGTCTAGGGTTTAGGGTTTGGGTTTTGGGGTTAGGGTTCAGGGTCTAATTGTTTAAGGATTTGGGGCTTAGGGTCTGCAGTTCTTCTTAGGGGTTTGGGGCTTGGGATGTCGGGTGCCGTATTACCCCGTGTATTTTAGAAAGTCATTGCAGGTTCCTTGCATAGGGTTATCATGGGCCTGCTGTATGGTTTTATAGGGTATTCGCAGGTACTCGGGCATGGGTTGTCAGAATTTAGGGCTTCAAGGCTAGGGGTTTGGGTTTCAGGTGCTCCCTACCCTCAACCCATAAGATGTACCACCACCCAAGCGCACCCGGACGGAAAAGATTCGAAAGTTGTATGTTGGGATGTTCCCCTGATACTGGCAGTCCTTAATAGGGATTATCGTGATAATCCCCATTAAGGACTGTTAGTGCAAGGGGGAACAGCCCAGGTTGCAGGGTTTTTTTCCAGACCTATCAGCAAGCCAAAGTTGAGCCACTCCCCCGCAAGGGCCGCTGCAGGGGTTTAGGGACTAGGGTCTAGGGTCTAGGGTTTAGGACTCCGCTTTGCCTGCCAAACCCTCGCGGTTCATTCCTAAACCAAACTTTGGCCTAGAACTCCAAGGCCTAAGAACTCATTCGGCTCATCCCGAAACCCCATGCCTCTTCAGGGAGAACCCTATATAGTCCTTGCCTGGAGTAACCTAGGTACCTCTTGAAAAGAGGGGGGCAGGGGGGTATAGGCCAAAAGTTTCTAGGTTGTGTTATGGTACAGAGGTACTCCTGTAATTGTCACCTAAACTTTTAAACCCTAGGCTCGAGGCCCTAAACCCTGAACGGGAAGCCCTAGACGGTAAGAACCTAAACCCTAAACCCTAAACCCCAAACCCTAAACCCTAAACCCTAAACCCTAAATCCCTAAATCCCTAAACCCGAAACTTGTCTGTGGCGACAGGAGCCGCTTGCCTTGCAGGCATGGCTCAATGCGGACGAGGCAACAGAAGGCCGGGTTTAGGGTGTAGGGTTTAGGGTTTAGGGTTTAGGGGTTAGGGTTTAGGGTTTAGGGTGTAGGGTGTAGGGTGTAGGGTTTAGGGTTTATGGCGTTTAGGGAGTTTAGGGCTTTGGCATGCGAAACCTTCCTAAAGCCCACAAAGTGATAATCATGCGGAGCCAGTTGAAGCCCTAAACCCCAAACCCCAAACCCTAAACCCTAAACCCCAAATTAAAGCACCAAACCCTAGAAATGCGCTAAACAAGCCAAACCTGCCCCAGACGCCCAGCAGCCCCACTCCCACTCAGCGGCCAGGGGCAGAGGTCCGCATGATTCTGCCGGCGGAAGAGGCGCGAACAGAGCAGAGGAGCCCGAACACTCACACCTTTCTGGATTATAGGGTTGTTCTTTATAAGTTTAGGGTTTAGGATTTAGGGTTTAGGGTTTAGGGTTTAGGGTTCAGGGTCTTTGGGGTTTTTCCAGGTGTGTAAGGTTATGCAGGGTAGGAAATCAAACTGCCGCTTTTCGGGTTTTATGGGTTGCGATGCTCCCCTTATACCAACAGCCCTTAATCGGGAATGTATTGGGGTGTATCGGATTGTTTTTTCAGTTTTCCCAGGTGTGTAAGGTTTAAAAGCGGGTTTAGGGCGGAGGGGTATGTTTCTTAAGCCCGAACCGCCAGGAGCAAATGCCCTGAACCCTAAACCCCCAACCAAGCCCAGCAAAGCAAAACCCTAAACCCTAAACCCTATAAACCCTAAACTCACAAACCCGAAGCTCTAAGCCCTAAACCCTAAACCCTAAACCCTAAACCCTAAACCCTAAACCCTAAACCCTAAACCTCAACCCTTTGAAAACAAGCTCCCTTCCGACTCAGGCTCCCACCGGACCACCAGGGCCTGGCTTGGCCACAGTCATCTCAGGCCTTGTTTGGGGCTTTTGTTGAGGGAGTTTATTGAAACCGAAACCCCAAACCATAAACCCTTTTCGGTTTAGGGTTTAGGGTTTAGGGTTTAGGGGTTTATTGAAATTATTGAGGGTTCAGGTCCGGGGAAGTTTCGAGGAGTTTCGTTCTTTTTTGGTTTTTTTTCTTGATAATTTCAAGTTACAGGGGGCTTGAGGGTTTAGGGTTTGGGGTTTGGGGTTTGGGGTTTGGGGTTTGGGTTGTGAGGGTTGGGTCTAAGGTTAGGGTTTTTTTCGGGTTCGTTTAGAGTTTAGAATTTTGGGTGCAGGGTGTTTGGGGTCTGAGAACTAAGACGTTCGTTTGGGGCTTATAGACCCTAGACCCTAGACCCTAAACCCTAAACCCTAAACCTGTTTGCTTTACAGCGCCCACCCTCAACAAACAAAACGTACAGGGGAACCAGGCAAACCTCAACCCGCAGCACCCGAGGGGTTAGGGTTTAGGTTTTAGGGTTTAGGGTTTAGGGTTTAGGGTTTAGGGTACTTGGAAATATTGTTAAAATTTTTGGGCACCAATTATAATTCCTAAAAAGCAGCAAAGATTTAATTTTTGCTAGGGTTCCAGATTCAGTCTAGGAAACCCGAAACCCTCAAAGCCCTAAAGCCCTCCTTCAAAACTAGGCTTCGCTATCCGATGCTCTGGGGGAGAACGGCCGGAGAACGTGCAGCAGATCTTCCTGACGACGCCTGGCCGGCATGGAATGCCGATGTGCATTTCCTTGGGGACTTTGGGGTGCTTAGGGATTATCGGGCTTAGGGTTTAGGGATTTTAGGGTTTAGGGTTTAGGGTTTAGGGTTTAGGGTTTAGGTTTCAGGGTTTAGGGTTTATAGGGTTTAGGGTTCAGGGTTTAGGGCGAAACCCCAATGTGTACTAGGTAGGTCCTTGGGACATCTTATATTTTCCCTGTTGGGTTTAAGAGAGATGGTTTTTCAGGGCCATCCTAGTTTGCAAGCGGATTGGCATAAATTTGGGCGCCCTGGCATGTCCTTTCCTTGACAAGATCCCTAAACCCTGAACCCTAAACCGTCATTGACCGGCTTAGGGTTTAGGGTTTAGGGTTTAGGGTTTAGGGTTTAGGGTTTAGGGTTTAGGGTTTGGGGTTTGGGGTTTGGGGTTTAGGGTTTAGGGTTTAGGGTTTAGGAGCTTGAGAAGGAGCTAGTATGGGTTTGGGGTTTACAGGGTTGCGGAAATGGTGGTCTTCGGGTTTATAGAGCAGGCAAGGCGCCGGGGAGTTAGGATAGTGAGCCCCTAAACCCTAAACCATTATGTAGAGTTTATGGGTAGGTTGTGGTTTTATTACCTTCCCTCGCTCCAGTCCAGATGGATCTGCCAGCGCTGTGTCACAGGCTTGGGGGTTAGGGTTTAGGGGGGGGGGGGGGGCAGTTTCGGGTTTAGGGTTTTTCTTTTTTTTATGAACGCCCGGCAGCAAACCTTGATTTTTTGGGGGGCTGCTTCCCTGATGTACCCAAAGCCTAAACCCGCTGGTACTTGGTAGGGGATGGGGGAGTGACGTACCCTGAAAAATCCCTTCGGGTATACATAGGGGATATAGGGGTACCTCATTCCCTCATTCCCTCCTTCCCGCATTCCCTACTAAGAACTAGCCAGTAAAGCCCTGACGATCTGGAACCAAAAAGGCCGAAGAGCCCTGCACGCATTCCATGTTTAGGGTTTTGGGGCTAGGGTTTAGGGCTTAGGGTTTAGGGTTTAGGGTTTAGGGTTTAGGGTTTAGGGTTTAGGGAGCCTACTCTTCTGGCCCAGGATTCCTGCTCCAAGCCCTAAACCCACAAACCCTATAAACCCTCCGACCGAGCCAAGGAACATTGATGGATATGTCAGGCGGCCAAAGGGCTAAGTTCAGGGTTCAGGGTTTAGGGTTCAGGGTTTAGGGATTTAGGGTTTAGGGTTTAGGGTTTAGGGTTTAGGGTTTAGGGTTTAGGGTTTAGGGTTTAGGGTTTAGGGTTTAGGGGGCCCTTCAGGAGGGAAGCTTTCGGGTACGTTTCCTTATTCAAGGGTTCTATACAGGGATATGCAAAGAATCAGGGTTTAGGGTTTAGGGTTTAGGGGTTCCTTATTCCCTTTTTTTTGCAGGCTTAGGTTCCCTGATAAGCCCCTTCAAACCGAACAAGGAAAAAGGGTACCCTATTTCTATTCCTGGGCTCGTCTTGGGTCTAGGGTTTAGGGTTTAGTGTTTAGGGTTTAGGGTTTAGGGTTTAGGGTTTAGGGAAGTTTTCCCCAAGTCGATGCCGTAAATTTGGAGCTTAGTGGCAGAAGAAAGGCCAGTGAAACCATGCCAAGCCATGTCCACTGCAACGGTTCAGACTTGGACTTGACACCATATCAGGGGTAGGTAGGGAAACGAGCCGTTGGAAGTTGCCTGACGCTCTACTTTTAGGATTTTGATGCCAAAGGCCCTGCTCAATTAGGTTCTTCTGGGGCTATTTCGGAGCCAAAGGCTTTAAGGGTTCTGGACTGGGGTTAGGGGGGCTCGTGCTTTCTGCTGTAGGCTCGAGCCTGAACGCTACACACTATCGGTTTGACGGATCTACGGTTCAGGGCTTTATAAGAGTTTAGGGTTTTGAAAATACCTAAACCCATCGAGCCCCCATGTGAGCCCCTTGAAGCTGAACCCTATCAAACCCCACGCCCTAACCCCTAACCCCTAACCCCTAAACCCTAAACCCCTAAACCCTAAATAGACCCATTTCAAAATACCTTCTACGTGGGAGGATTCCATCCGCCCGCTTCGACCTGGATGTCTACTACTCGGCCGCGGTCTCAGCTTCTCTCCGTACTCTTATTGCCAGGGCTATTTCGTATGTAACCATTATGTTCCCTTTTTGCTTTCATTTTTATTAGTAGTATTATTGAAAGGCGCATGCAAACCTTCATCTCTTCATATCATCACCATCTTCTAGTATTGTTGGTATTTGGTTGACAATGAGTGGTACCATTGTCTGTGGTATTCTTAGAATCTCACAGGATTCAAGGTTTGGGAGAATCTAAGGGTCCGCGCACCTACAAACTTTTCTTCTTGAGCCCTACAGCTACTATACAGGAACCCCTTTCAGGCCCAAGTACCTATTATACTTACCTAGCCAATAGTTGAACTTTAGAGTTCTTGGGTTAGGGTTTAGGGTTTAGGGTTTAGGGTTTGGGGTTTAGGGTTTAGGGTTTTTACCTGATTAGTCGGAAGAAACCCTGCTTCTGCGTCCAGGAAGATGGAGAGCTCGGCACGACCCGCACTCAGCGGGAGCCCCAGAAACCGTTTCGTTTAGGCTTGAGGCTTTGGGTTTGGGGTTTAGGGGTTTAGGGGTTTAGGGTTTAGGGTTTAGGGTTTAGGGTTTAGGGTTTAGGGTTTAGGGTTTAGGGTTTAGGGTTTAGGGTTTAGGGTCTAGGGTTTAGGGTTTAGGGTTTAGGGTTTAGAGTCCCCAGTTGCCTCGTTTGGTTGAGCTCTGCAAATCTATGCACAAGGCATCTAGGTTTGATTAGGTTTGAGCTTCACTGCACCATCTTTCCATCACAATACAATCCTTAAAGCCCTAAACCCTAAGCCCACCTCAAATCTCAGCCCAGGCCCTGCGAGACCTCTGAAACCCTGGCGCCTTCCAAACCACGATGCCTCTCAACCACAAACAAAACAGCACCTAATTCGGATTTCAGAGCCCTGATTCGGATTTCAGAGCATGCCGTAATTAAGAATCTACGGGCCGGGCGCGTGTCGCTTCTACCCTAAACACCTAACTTCCTACTCCGCTCAACAAAAATCTCGAACACAAGGGCCACACCTAGGGCTCTCTTTAAGCCCCTAAGGGCCTCACCAACACAGGCACAGTGGGCTGATTCCAGACTCCCTCCTCTCCTCTTTTGACCCTCGCACCTTGGACGCAGATGTCCTTGTGAGAGTATATACGAAGGGGGCTTCGGTTTTAGGGGTTTAGGGTTTAGGGTTTAGGGTTTAGGGTTCAGGGTTTAGGGTTTAGGGTTTAGGGTTTAGGGTTTAGGGTTTAGGGTTTGGGAACAGGGTTTAGGGTTTAGGGTTTAGGCTTTAGGGTCGTTCGGCGGTTTTCGTAGTTTATTGTATTTCGATGTTTGTTTTACATGTTTGGGACGGGGTCTTTTTTGGGGCGTTGGGGGTTCTGTGACTTGAGGCTTGAGGCTTTCCAGGAGCATGCTGACTATGAATCTCTATGAGACCCTAAACCCTAAACCCTAAACCCTAAACCCTAAACCCTAAACCCTAAACCCTAAACCTAAGCTCCAAAGCCCCTAAACGTGAATTCTGGACCCGGCCCGAAGCCCTCGAAGCCCGAAACTCTGAGCCCTAGGCATCCCAAAGCTCTTCAGCTCCAAACCCTAAACCCTAAACCCTAAACCCTAAACCCTAAACCCTAAACCCTAAACCCTAAACCCTAAAACCCTAAAACCCTAAACCCCTAAACCCTAAACCCTAAACCCTAAACTCCAAGTTCCCTAGAGCCCAAACTCCCTAAGCCCCCGAACGTGATGAACGCCAGACTTGGCCTTCAACAAGAGCCCAAGGGCTTGGTGGGTTTAGGGCTTGATAGGGTTTAGGGTTTAGGGTTTAGGGTTTAGGGTTTAGGGTTTAGGGTTTAGGATCCCCTGAACTTCCTGAACAAACGTGCCTTCCCAGACTTCTTTGGCATCGCCGAAGAGGAGGTTATGGAAGCTGCTAGCCTGCAGGGTTTAGGGTTTTAGGGTTTAGGGTTCAGGGTTTAGGGTTTAGTTTTTTTTGTTTTTTTGCATTGGGGTTTTGGAGTTTAGATTTCTTTCTTGGGGTCGGGTGTGGGCTCTACTTTCGGCATTAAGGCTTGCTCTGTCAGAGCCTGGGCTGGGCTGTGCCGTAGTTGGTCTATACTTCAGGTGGCCCAATGGCCTATATAAAAGCCCGAAAGCCCGGGGAGTGCCTTGGGGTTTAGGGTTTAGGGTTCAGGGTTTAGGGTTTAGGGTTTAGGGTTTAGATTATCCTCACCCAAACAAGGCCCAAATGTAAACCGTAGCGAAGCCTTATGGGGGCCCTCATTTCGGGTGGGGCTGTTTGGCGTAAGTATTGTATCCAAAGATCCCAAAATGCAAAAATCCAAAGTTTCCTGGGAGATTGTCCGGAGAACTTTGGATTTTTGGATTTTTGGGTTTTTGGATTTTTGGATTTTTGGACTGGCACATTCAAGAAGACAATATTTGCAAAACTATTGAGAAATTAGACAAAAGCACAAACAAGTGCAAAAAGTGCAAAAAAGTGCAAAAAGTGCAAGAAAGTGCAAGAAGTGCAAAAAAGTGCAAAAACTGCGAAACGTGCAAAAAAAGCAGAAAAAAACACAATAACACAACAAACGCAAAAACACACGAAACAGAAACACACAAAAAAAAAAAAAACACACAGGAAGCACAAACAACACGAAGAAGTAGACAGGAAAGCATGGCAGGGTGCAGTGTCTCGAGAACCGTAGACATGTCGATGTGGGTCCATTGGGGTTGGAGGTTGGTCCATTGCGGGGGGGGGGGGGGGGGGGGCGACCATATATATATATACA
The DNA here is from genome assembly GCA_905221605.1 of Symbiodinium natans. Classification (NCBI taxonomy): domain Eukaryota; class Dinophyceae; order Suessiales; family Symbiodiniaceae; genus Symbiodinium; species Symbiodinium natans. The sequence continues at coordinate 770,099 of CAJNDS010002834.1, forward strand.
TATATGTATATATATACCTAAACCCGAAACTCTACACCCTACCCTCAACCTGTGATTCTGGACTCGGGTAGGCCTCCACAAAACCAGCAGCCGATCCCCCAACATTTTCAGGGCCTCCCTGGACGCTAGGCATTCTCGGGCATGGTCTTTTCGGCGGGCGGGCCCCGTGGGCCCGTGGGCCCGTTGATCTTCTTTAAAGAGAGGCTTGCCCGTGGAATAGGGTATTCTCAAAATACCCAAAGCCCTAACCCCAAGCTCAACCCTAAACCCGAAACCCTAAACTCCAAACCCGAAGCCCTAAACCCCAAACCCCAAACTAAACCCCCTAAACCCTAAACCCGAAACCCTAAACTCTAAACCCTAAACCCTAAACCCAAACCAAGATGGAGCCGAACACCCGGCTCGCCATGGAAGTGGGCTACGAGTGTCTCTACCACAGCGGCCTGCGCAAGAAGGCGCCAGCAAGGGGTTGTAGGGTTTAGGGTTTAGGGCGACTCCGGAACCGCAGCTGGACTACTTCAGTTTATCCATCCCGGCAAGAGAAGGTTTCGCTCAAGCCAGGGTTTAGGGTTTAGGGTTTAGGGTTTAGGGTTTAGGGTTTAGGGTTTTCGGGTTCCATATTCTGGGAACAACAAACGTAGCCCTAAACCCTAAACCCTAAACGCTGAACCATTCCCTGGCTGGCTTTCGGTTTCCGAACTTGGCAAAATGGTTTGAGGGTAGCTTCAGGGTTTAGTTCAGGCTTAGGGTTTAGGGTTTAGGGCTTAGGCTTCAGGGTCTTGGGTTCAGGTTGCAGGGATTAGGGAGTTTGGGGTTCAGGGTTTAGGGGCTTGAGCGTTCAGGGACTAGGAAGTTTGGGGTTTGGGGTTTAGGCTTCAGGGTTTTGCGAGTTTGGGGTTTAGGGTCCAGGGTTCACGGCTTGGGGTTTAGGAAGCTTGGGGTCCTCAGGAGTTTGGTTCGGGAACCCTAAACCCTAAATCCTAAACCCTAAACCCTAAATCCTACACCCTAATTAAACCCTAAACGCTAGTGGTCAGGATGTGCAGGGGCGGCACATCTCCTACTACCTGGGGTCGACCGCCACATTGGCCGCGGGGCCGCAAGAAATTGAAATGTAGGGCCTCGGGGTTTAGGATGGTTTAGGGTTTAGGGTTTAGGGTTTAGGGTTTAGGTTTAGGGTTTAGGGTTTAGGGTTTAGGGTTTAGGGTTTAGGGTTTGGAGCGAAACTCGGTATTTGGGGCTTCCGATAACGAGCAGTGTCAAGTCTTGGGGTATGTAATAGGATGCAGCTACGCCCTCCACAAGAACCCGAAAGCCCCAAACCCTAAACCCTAAACGCTAAACCCTAAACCCTAAACCCTATATTGTTGCCTGGTAGTTCCTGTATGACCTTGCAACACTCGAAGCAGGGCCTATGATGTTGCCACAGGCCTCTGGGGGACTTGGAAGCATGTCGTAGCCCATCCCTCAACATCACGAATCGGGCAGAGTTGGGTAGGAAATCGGGCAGGGTTGGGCAGAAAATCTGGTTGAGTAATCCGAATGTGCCAGTGCTACAATATAGTAAGCAAATAATGCGTTTGCGCTTTGTTCCAGGGCTTGCCGCGTAGGTCCGTGTAGGCGCGCATCAACAACATACTCCGCGCGTAGGCCGCGTGGCTACTAAACATGAGTTCACGCGTAGGCCTGCGAGGATGTCAATGACATTACAACACCCCACACAATGAATAGCAAAATGCTCACCTAACCTTCGGTTTTGGGTTTAGGATTTGGGGTTTAGGCTTTGGGTTTAAGGAACCCTGAGCCCTCTAAACTCCAAGCCTAATCCCTCAACCCCAAAATCCCCTAAACCCTCCAAACCCAACCCCGTTCCTCAAACCCTAAACCCTAAACCCTAAACCCTAAACCCTAAACCCTAAACCCTAAACCCTAAACCCTAAACCCTAAACCCTAAACCTCGTTCCTCAAACCCTCAGTTCTTGTTGGAGACGCTAAGGCCGGGATGGTCTACGGTCGACCAGTGCACGTCAGGCCGGAGGGACGGTCAGGGGCTTTAGGGTTTAAGCTTTAGGCTTTAGGGTTTAGGTTTAGGTTTAGGGTTAGGGTTTAGGGTTTAGGGTTTGGGGGTTTCGGGCTTAGGGGGTTTAGGGTTTAGGGTTTAGGGGGTTTAGGGGGTTTAGGGTCTAGGGGGTTTAGGGTTTAGGGTTTAGGAGGGTTTGGGGCTTTGGGGGTCAGTCGAGCGTGCGGTAGTGGCTTCAAGGATCCGGCAACCGTACGGGCACAAAGACCTGTAGCCTGAATCGAAAACCTTAAGCCCTTAAACCCTACAACAGTCAAGGCTGACTTTTGGGTTCAGGGTTTAGGGTTTAGGGTTTAGTGTTTAGGGTTTAGGGCTAGATGTACAGTACCTTTTCGTTTCAGTATAGTGCGTGCTACCCAAGCCGGCAGCCAGCCACACGGACCAAGTCTCCCTCCGTACGGTTTCGGTTTGACAGGGTAGTTTCCTGTATCCGCTAGGGTTCAGGGTTTAGGGTTTAGGGTTTAGGGTTTAGGGTTTGCAGCATCTAAGGCCAAACCCCAACTAATCTCTCAACGGGGGGTTGGTTCACGTCAGATGGGCCCTTGCGGACTGTCTGTAAGGCCAAATTCAATCAGAAGGAAGATACCATGTGGACCCTTTCAGTTCCCCGCTTCGAGTTCGTGAACCCTGAACCCTAAACCCGAAACCCTAAACCCGAAACCCTAAACCCTAAACCCGAAACCCTAAACCCTAAACCCTAAACCCTAACCCTGAAGCCTAGCACTATGGGCTACTTCGGGGACCATCCCAGTAGCTCTTAGCGGGGGGATTTTGGGAAGTAGGGTTTAGGGTTTAGGGTTTCGGGTTTAGGGTTTAGGGTTAGGGTTGAGGGCTTAGGGTTGAGGGTTTCTACATCGCACTCCCTTGGAAGGCCTAGATGCTCACGTCTCTAAAACTAGGGTTCCTTTTGGGGCTACGATCATAGGCCGGCTCGTTAGTATTTCGTGTACCCAAAAAACACAACTTAGAGAACTGACCATATAGGGGGGTATGGGATACCTCGAGCTTCCTGGAACTTTAAATAAGACTGGGTCCGCAAAACCTTCAAGCCTGACTAGCCCTAAAGCCCGAGAACACCCTGAAACCCTAAGCCTGAAATCCTAAACCCTAAACTCTACCCAAAAGAGTCCTGAGGCCCTAAGCTCAAAAAAAACCTGAAGCCTGAAACCCTACACTCAAAAACCCTGAAACCCCGAAACCCTAAAGCCCTGCAACCCAAGCTTGGGCCCAGTTTGCCATTCTTCTTGGGCCTCACCGGCCCCTGCTCCTCCATCGACGCGTGAACTGCAGAGCATTGCTTGTGGTCTCCCTGTTTAGGGGTTTTATCGGGTTTGGGGTTTAGGGTTTAGGGCTTGGGGGGGGGGGGGGGGGGGGGGGGGGGGGGTTAGGGTGTAGGGTTTAGGGTTGGGTGTTTTTTAAATGTCGCAAAACCCTAAAGCACACCCTTGCGTTGTGTCCGCCCTGCAGGTCTCTGCTCCGAAGTGCAACAAGGGTTCAGGGCTGAGAGTCTGCTTTTTGGACTTTCTGATTTTTTTCCGAACACCCGAGGCCACGCTTAAAGCCTTCAACCCGGAACCCTAACCCTAAACCCTAAACCCTAAACTTTAAGCCCAAAAACGAAAAAAAAAACAAACAACCGACAACTTCCCTAACACTTTAGGCCCCAAAGCTCACCTGAATCTCTACATCCCTAAGCCCTATGAACCCTAAACCCTGAACCCTAAACCCTAAACCCGGGGGATCTTTCTCATGAGGACACCGCCTGCAGCTCTGCGCTGGTCTCCGCGGACTTGGCGCACCAGGCGGGACCCTAAACCCGAAAGCTTTTAGGGTTTAGGGTTTAGGGTTTAGGGTTTAGGGTTTAGGGTTTAGGGTTTCTGGTTGGGTGGTCTGAAATTGAGAGGTTTCGGGTTTCCGCAGGGGTTGGTAAGAAAGGGTGATGATTTTCAGGGCTTTAGGGTCGAGGACTCTAGGGATGAAGAGTGTCGAGTTTAGGGTTTTTTGTTTAGGGTTTAGGGTTTAGGGTTTTAGGCTTGACTTTGGATCCTAGGATATTGGGATTCATGGGTTTGGGGTTTGATTTAGGGTTCCATGTAGAATTCCGGGTTTCGTGTTTTTTGTGGTCTTGTGGTTCAGGGTCAACGTTTAGGATGTTCGGGGCGCAAGGCCTAACTATGGCTTACTGCTCACTTTACGGTCTCTGTTTTTTTAGATTTACCGGTTTGGGCTGTTATGGTTCAGCGTTTGGGTTTAGGAGTTGAGCGCCCAAGGGTTGGGATTTTAGGGCGCAGAGTTTTTTTTCTGATTCGGGTCTAAGGGTTCAGGCTTGTTTCAGGGTCTTCAGGAGCTCGTTGCTTCCTTGGGCTTTGCAAACCTCTCATCGCATAATCTCCTTCCCTGCTGCGAGAGTGAAATTTCTCGGTGGGCTTCTGCTCGAGCGCTGTTGCTCCGCGGCCCCATGTTGGTTCATATTAGGTTGAGCCCGTTCTGTGCTTGAGGTTCGACCTAAACCCTAAACCCTAAACCCTAAACCCTAAACCCTAAACCCTATTTAAACCCTAAACCCTCAACAACAGCCCCAAGCTGCCCCCCGAACGCCTAATTCCCAAAAGCCAAGCACCTTGTCCCGCCAGGACTGCTGCTTAGGCCGCATGGACGCTGCCATGGGCGGAGGCTGCGCGCGCTTGAGTTTGGGGCGTTTCAGGGGTTCCTAAACCCTAAACCCTAAACCCTAAGCCTTAAACCCTAAACCCTAAACCCTAAACTCTACTTAAACCCTTTGGGCCCTATAAAGCCCTTCGAAAACCCTAGACTCCTAGACCCTGAAGGGCTCCCACCCTGAAGGTGGCAGCACACTGCTAAGCCCTGAGCCCTAAACCCTAAACCCTAAACCCTAAACCCTAAACCTTACACCCTAAAACCCTAAACCTGACACCCTAAGCCCTAAACCCTGAAGGACTCAGACCCACCCTGAAGGTGTCAACACACTGCTGGAATCAATCCTAAACCCTAAGCCCTAAACTTTAAACCCCAAACCCCAAACCCCAAACCCCAAACCCTAAACCCTAAACACCCTGAAGGTGTCAACACACTGCTGGACGTCATGCCCTACATCGCCATGAGCTCAGGGCGCATGATCTCCTCGAGGGGCAGAAGCAGGAGAGGGTTTAGGGTTTAGGGTTTAGGGTTTAGGGTTTAGGGTTTAGGGTTTAGGGTCTAGGGTTTAGGGTTTAGGGTTTTCAGTTTTCAGGGTGTATGGGTTTAGGGTTTAGTCCTTAGTGTTTGTATGTACATGTATTGCTCTCAGGTTTAGTTTGTTACCTCATTACTCAAGGGTTAGAAGTTTATCTATGTTTTATGTATAAAAGTTTGTTTGCTACCTTATTAATCAAGGTGTAGCGTGTTGGGGTTTGGAGTTTAGTGCTTTCGCCTCAGGATTGCTTATTCTTGAGCGGTTTGGAATGGTTTTGCTGTTATAGGAGTTTCTCGATTAGGACGGTTAGGACGGTTAGGACGTACCACGTTTCCTTTTGCAGCTGTTAGCACCTTTTGGTCTTCGGGATTTGTGGGGTACAGCAATACCCTGATTCCCACTTTCTCAGTTGTAGGATCCCTAAACCCTAAACCCTAAACCCTAAACCCTAAACCCTAAACCCTAAACCTAAACCCTAAACCCCTAACCCCTCATCAACCTCAGCAGGAAGGATGCCTTCTTCTTTTCTCAGGTTTTTGAGGGTTTAGGGTTTAGGGTTTAGGGTTCGAATCTAGTGGTCTTTGGGGCCTCGATTGTAGCCCTGTAACACCCTAAACCCTAAAACATCCTAATCCCGATACCCGAAACCCCAAACCCCAAACCCTAAAAAATCTAAATCCCGAAGCCCTAAACCCTAAACCCTAAACCCTAAACCCTAAACCCTAAACCCTAAACCCTACACCACAGAGGACTTTTGACCACTCCGCGGACGGCTACGGCCGAGGTGAGGGCATCTTCCAGGTGCTCTTCGAACCCGCGGCCTGGCGGTTTAGGGTTTAGGGTTTAGGGTTTAGGGTTTAGGGTTTAGGGTTTAGGGTTTAGGGTTTAGGGTTTAGGGTCTAGGGTTTAGGGTCGCGAGTGCACAAAGAGTTCATGTTCAGAGTTATGCTGCTATCACATGGCCCAAGGTCTACAGGGGCCCAGGCCACCAGCAAGTTCTCTTTTTAGAAATCGCATATGTATAGTGTACAGTATGAGCACAGACGTTATAGGACACAGACTCCTATCAGAACATGTCTTTTCTGGTCTTTTGTTGTGTTGTTGCTGCCTGGTGACAAAAAGAGCCCTGCGTAACCCCGCTGTGGAGCTTCCTGCCCACGCGAGGGTTATGAGCCCAACGCTAAGTAAAAGGGCCCTGTAGAAAGTAGACCTTGCCATGGCAAACTTCCCGAACCCTTTCTGGTCAGATGCAGTACAGCAGGAATTTCGCCGTGCACAACAGGTCGTGCAGGACGACCCTGGGGAAGGAGGTGCAGCCATAAGGGAAGGCGATGAGTCAGAACGTGAACCGCCATATGAGCTTGGACCTCAAGCCCAGGAAACTCCTGAGGCCGCAGCAAGCACAGCCAGGGATGATGTGCCTCATGAACTAGCTCCGTGTCATGCAGAAGTACTTCGTATTGACCCTGTTGCGCTGGCGACACAGCCACAGGAACCGGAGGCACAAGTTGCCAGAGAAGCATCGCCTGGACATTTTAGCGTTACAGGTTACAGCGAGTTTTCGGCCATGGAACGTGGAGCTATCAAAGCGGAAGATGATCGCGAACTGGTTCCAGTACAGCCAGTGGCTACAGATCCCTTTGGCGATCTGGCGTCAATGCTACGGGTACTGATGCAAGGCCAACAGTCTTTGGTGGAGCGAATGGATAAGCTGGAGAGCTCCAAAGCATCGTCATCGTCTGCAGGTGCAAGCTCTAGTGTCCCTGAGCCACGTCCGAAGGCTGTGTTTCCTCCTCAGTTCGTTGGCACACCAGCTGTGACAGGCAAGCCGGCTAACCTTGGGGAAACTGGGACGGGGTCGGATGGGAGAGGGGGTCAAATGGGACCACCAACTGAGGCCCAGGCCCAGGCTCCGAGTGCGGGTGTGGTTGAAGTTGAAGGGTCAAAGTACGCCTGGCGAGTCACGCCCGAAGGATTGAAGCTTGAGAAACAGGCCCCAACACGACCGGCAAGAGCCGTGTCCGTAGCTGAGGTCTTGAACCCAAGGGCTAGGTCACCCTTTGTACCCGTCACTCCCGACAAAACCCCAAAGCGAGGACGAGAGCCTAGGACTCGTAGTGAAAGCCCTCAAAGAGCTCGTCAATCTGGAGGAGCTGCTGCAAGCTTGTCAGGACCTCTTGACATGGGTAACTTTGGGTATGAGAACTATGTTCAGCTGTATCAAGATGCCTTGCGTCCCGGTGAGCCTCCACCCATTCCCGAATTCTTAAGAAAGCAGCCCGGTCAGGGCAGAGGTAGAAGTAGCCCTGCTCGAAAGGCCGTAGGTGTCAGCAGTGGGTTGAAGTACCCAGTGAGCCCAGGAGGTACTGAAATTAGGCCACCCCCACCTCCAGGCCTAAGAGCTCAAGCCGAAATGCAACCTGAAGAACCCATCAAGTACGTGCCTGAGCTTCCTCAACTTGACAAGTATGATCCTACTAACTCCAGTATTACTGCAGGTGATTGGCTGGCAACGTTGGGTCCCACCATGTCGTCGTTGAGTCAGGGCGCGCGTGAGTGGTGGGGAGACGTGTTGCGTGAGGCGAAACAGTTGTACACACGTTGGCTACTCGCATCACCTCTCGACCGACTTAGTATTTACCCCGAAGCCCTCGTTGAACTTCACCAAACCGGTAGATTCAGTAGGGTAGAGCAGAAAGCAGTGCCCATGTTGCTGAAGTGTGTTGGTGCAGATTTGCGTGAGGACATAGTTACGTCTAGATTGTTTTCGACCGCTGCAATCGTGTACAAGACCATGTGTAAGTACCAACCTGGGGGAAGTGCAGAGCGTGAACAACTGCTTAACTACATTACACACCCAGGAAGCAGTGCAACTGCGCATGCCGCAGTCAAGGCTATCAGGAAATGGCGTCGTTGGATTGTCAGATCGACTGAGGTTGGCCTGAATCTCCCAGACCCGTCGTTGCAGGTGAAAGGTCTAGACAGTCTTCATCCTCCGAATTTGTCCACCTCTTCGTTGTTTCGCCTTCAAACCTTTAGGACGAATCACTTGCTTGACCAAGTTCCCAACCAGGATGCTGTCAGTAAGTACGCTGAGCTTTTGTTGGCCGAGTGCGAGGCTGCAGCATTGAGTGAGGACCCCAAGAAACATAAGGTTGCTCGGGTTGAGACGCCGGGTGGTGGGGAGTCCAAAGGGAAGGGTGCTGAGGCGAAGGGTGGTGGTAAGGGTGGAAAGGGCAATCCTAAGCCAGCATGCAAGCACTGGATGACTGAAGCTGGGTGTCACTATGCTGATAAATGTCAGTTTACGCATGCCCCCATAGGTAAGGGATCTGGCAGGTGTTTTCTATGCAGTGCCACTGGTCACATGAAAGATGCATGTCCCCGCAAAAACCCTGAAGCTGCTAGGGTTGAGGATACCCTGCCCAAAGCCAAGGGTAAGGGGGGAACCAAGAGCGCTAAGAAGGCTGAGGCTGCAAGCGCCGCGGAGTCCGCCCAAGCTGCTAGTGCAGGTTCGGGGGAGGGGCAGCTGGGAGCATCAAGCGCCCAAATGATGCAAGAGGCCACAAACTTGCTGCGGTCCCTACAGCTTAAAGCGCTCAATGTCGGCGCTGAGTTGGTGCCAGAATTGTTCCAAAACGACCGCGCGAGTTTTGAGCCGTCTGACGCAGCCCATCTGGGCGTGCCGGATGGCCCCGGCCTTAGTTGCAAGTATGGCCTGATCGATTCCGGTGCAAGCGCGTGCCTTAGACCGAAGCTTGAGGGCGAGGACTTGAGTGCTCTCAGGAGACATGAAGTGAATCTCGCGTCAGGTTCCGCGATGTTATGGGTCAACTCACTAGGCACACTTGTCACTGACCAAGAGGCTGAGCCGATCGTTTCCCTAGGACAGCTTATCGAGCTTGGATGTCGGCTAGCCTGGTCAGGTCGAAGGTGTGTGCTGGCTCACCCGCAACGCGGAAAGATTGAAGTTCTTACTACTTCTGGATGCCCCCGAGTGTCAGAAACTGAGGCATATAAGTTGATTGCCGAAATTGAGCAACATCGCATGTGGAGCTTCGCCAATGACCTGTGTGCACGAACGCTCGAAATCCGCACAGCGCACAACACTGAAATTGAGCTTTTAGACAAGATGATTCACGACGTGCGGGTTGATGGGGACGTTGGTTCGGCTTTGCATGTTGCTGCAGGACGCATGTGGCCCCAAATCCCAAATGATGTGAAGTCCGCAGTCGCAGCGTGGCCAGAGCAGTCACATGAGACCTTAGTCTGGAACCGTAGGTTTAGGCGAAAACTTAAAAAGGCTGGGAAGGTCGTTCTTAACTTGTTTGCTGGAGAGAGCCGGCGGCAGATTGAAGATGCCGTGACAGCTGCAGGAGGTGTTTGTGTGTCGGTCGACCTAAAAGAAGACCTGATGAACCCGCTCACGTATAGGTACCTCCTTGAGTTAGTTTGTTCGGGGAAAGTCGATGCGGTGCTCGGGGGTCCGCCCTGTGGTCCATTCTCGAGGTGTCGGTTTCGGGAGGGAGGTCCACCCCCACTTCGAGCTCGCGATGGCCCCCATGTGCATGGTTTGCCCGGTTTGACTCCCTCTCAGCAGTCGCAGGTGTATGAATCTGATGTCCTTTTGCATCGCATGTACATGTTGGCATTGTTGGCATCACGAGCGGTTACCTGGGTAGACGGGACAGCTGATGAGTGCGTAAAACGCGTGGGAAGCACCTTGGCAGGGGATGCCGGTACCTACACGTTCAGGAGTCGATGTTGGGTGTTGTTTGAAAATCCCCAGGACCCTCAGTCGTACCTGAGCCCTGAGGTCATGGAGCATGAGGCCCCAGATGGATACCCTTCAATGTGGGCCACTCCGAGTTACCTAGCAGTTGAGCGATTGCTGGGGTTAAAGCAAATTCATGGGGATCAAGGACCGCTTGGCCACCCTAAAAGGAAGCCAACTACGTGGGCGTCCACGCAGCCAATGAGCGCCATGAGTGTGAGGGGTCCGGGTTGGCAGGGTGAGGGAGTGGGTGATCCAAACCAATCCACTGTTGGGGAGTCTGCTCGATGGGCGGCATGGGCGCCAGGTGCATTGCGCATGGTGTGTGCTCAGCTTGAGGCCGTTGTGTCGGGGAGCCCCAAACTCAAACTTTCCAAGATTAGTTTTGAAGCACATGTAAAGAATGGACATTGGCCACCGTTAAGGACATGCAGAGATTGTGTGATCGGGACCGCTACCCAAAGGCAACATAGACGAGTCCGCGCACCACAGGCCTTTGTATTGTCGCTTGATTGTCCAGGTCCGTACAAAAAGTCGCAGGACGAACTCAGTCATCGTAGGCGTTATCTATTGACTGCGGTTTACACAGTTCCTGTTGACGTGCGTGGTCGGCCCTTGTTGGCAGAGTCCCAAACTCCGGCAAATCCTGATGAAGAGCGCGCTAGTCAGGTGGATTTGGGAAATGAGCCAGATGAACCTAGGGAGGTTGAGGCCGAGCCCGATAATCAACCAGGGTTGGATGGTGATGGCGATCCTGGAGTGCCCCGAGTTGGACCCGATGGTCAGCGAGGGAGTAAGTGTCATGAGCTTCCGGGTTCGGGGGAGGGTTCGCTGATGCCAGATGCTGGCGCGGATGCCTCGAGTGAACTTCGGGGGAGTGTTGTGTTGGGTGAGGTTCGTGAGGAGCTCGACATAAGCCGGGGAGGTCCTCAGGCCGAGTGCCCGAACGAGCCCAGCATCCCAAGTGACTGTGAGGGCTACGAGCCTTCAGTTGTAGATCCTAGTGAAGAGGATCGCGCTCTAGATGAGTGGTTCGGTGATAAGTTGTACCCCGCGCGTGGCAGCCACGCTGCAGGTCGTGAGTTGCTTGAGCGCTGTGCGGAAGATAAGGCTAAGCTGGACGATGAAGCTGATGCCGAAAACCGCCCCATTAAAATGGTTGAGCTTGTCTTTGTTGAACCCCTTGACTCCAAAGGTCCGAACGAAGTTGCGCATGCTACTGCCCGGATTTGTGCGCAGCTTGAGGTGCTGAAGTTGCCGATTGCGCGAATCCATACAGACGCAGGGTCCGAGTTCATCTCGACACCATTTAGGCGTTTCGTTGACGCGCGTGGCATATTGCACACTGCAGCTGCGCCCCAAGAGCACAACAGCAACGGCAGGGTTGAAAATGTCGTACGCCGACTAAAGCAGCAGGTTCGTACTATTCTGCTAGCTAACGCACATCCCCCCGATAAGTGGGCCTGCGCCGCAAGAGCGGTCGCCGCGAGGTGGCGGTCAGACACGCTTGCCCGCTTGGGATGGCCACAGCCCACGTTGGCACCTTACGGCGCTAAAGCACAGATACTTACTAGGACGTGGCATCGCCGACGTCAGTCAGAGTGGAAGGCCCGTGCCGAAGACAGTATTGTGTTATGCCCCGCCAGCCTTATAAAACATGGCTATGTTGTGTTGGTCGGTGACATGTTGAAGCTTGCGACGAAGTTGTTTCACGGCGACAGCCCAAACTTACAGGTAGTTGCCACCAATCCTGATGGCAACGATCCACCGTTTGAAGAGGGAGAGCTGCCAGGCCCAGTGCGCCGGCATAGTGCCAAACGGCCCGTTGTGCTTGCAAAAGTTGGTTGCGAACGCCGGGGAACACCCCAGGCCGTTGACCAATGTGCTCGTGAGCTTGCTGCTACAACGCCGTTTGATGTTGATGCGGCTTTGGCCTTTGTTGCTCAGTTGTCTCTTTCTGACCTTGACGCGTCGCGTGATAATGGCAAGCGCCTACACTCTGGCAAGCATCATGTGTTTGGTCAGTTTGTGCATGGTGGCGTGTCAGGTGTGACCAAGAACACGAAGCGTTACTCAGGTGTTGCAGCGTTGTTGACCAAGCTTGTGCGGCATGCTGTGCCACATGCTGAGTTTACTACCGTTGTTTTGAGTACTGACGCTGAGGCAGTGTTGCACCGTGATGTTCACAATCATCCGTTGTACCCAAACCACATAGTTACTGTGCAAGCGCCGTCTCGTGGTGGTGGCTTGTGGGTGCAAACTGTCAGTGGTGATGAGCAAAGTGGACCAGCGGTTTGCAAAACGCTTCCTACAGGACAAGTTGCGCAAGGACAAGTTTTTCCGTTAGGACAGCCGTTTCAGTTCAACTCGCACCGGTGGCATTGCACTGAGCCGTGGCCATGTGGAGAGCATCGAGTTGTGCTTTCTGCTTACACGGTGAGCCGCCCGGATAAGCTCAAAGGAGCGGAGCGTGCGGAGTTGACAAGCCTGGGGTTCAACGTTCCCCCACAAGAGCAGTTTTCCAATGTTGCTGTTGCACAGCAAGGGGGAGCCACCCCTCTGAAAGAGCTTGAAAATCCCAAAAACCCTAAAAATAGCATAATCCAAAACCCAAAAAAGCTTGAGAGTGAAGGCGTAGGTCCTGTTGCTGAAGAGCAGGCCGCCGCATGTACCTGTAGTTGCTGTGAGCGTGACTGTGTTGTTTGCAGCAAGTTGTTTGTGAAGCTTGACGCCGTGTGCTTTGCTGGGGTGTCGCCAGAGGCAACCGTTGAGCGTGAGGTGTCTGCCGAGCCAGACCTGTCCATGAGCGTACCTTGCTGTTGTGCGGTAGGGTGCGAGGAGTTCGAAGCACAGTTGTTTTTCGACAGTTTTCGGCCAACTAACCTTGAAGACACGCCAGACAGAGCGTGTGACGAGGAGGCCTATGAGCAAGAAGTTGAGCAGGCTCTGTTTTTAGAACCGCGCGAGCTTGAGGGTGATGCGTGGGCGCTTGAAGGGCTGCTTAACGAGCACAGTGTGGTGAGCAAGCTGATCGCCCATGAGCGACAAGAGTTCATCACAGCCTTTGAAGAGCATGGCCTAAAGGAGGCCTGTGAGGGCACCATCCTCTCTGACCTGCTCGTGAAGCGTGAGGAGTTGGAGTGCGAGTTGCGTGCCTTGAGCTTGCGTGACGAAAGTGCGGTTGCTGTCTGCGTGTGTGAAGCATCCTTTCCGGAAACTCTTGATGAGAACGCGGTTCAAGAGGACACGCCGGAGCAGGTGTTGCAGACCAAGATCGTACCGAACTGGCAAGTTCTTCAAAACTTCGAGGTGTGGCGACCAGCAGTCGTCGCAGAGTTCCTGTCCCTTACTGAGGACAAAGAGGCGCTTGAGCCTGTGACCCAGGAGAGGCTGGACGAGTTGAGCGCGAAGGGTGTGAAGGTCACTGTCATTCCCTCAAAGCTTATCTGCAGTATCAAGGCCCCCAAAGGTAGGCTCAAAGCCCGAATAGTTGCTTGTGGTAACTTTCTTGGTACGTGCCTAGGAGAGTCAAAGGCCCAGAGGAAACATGACCTCTACTCTAGTGGAGTTGACCTTACTCACCTGCGCATGTTGTTAGCATATAGTTCACGTCGTGGAATGCCTGTTTGGTCTGTAGACATCAAGACTGCTTTCCTGAACTCAGAACTGTTACCTAGGAACCGTGAGGGTGCACAAGAAGCAGTAGCTCACGCTGGAACTGCTCACGCGGTCCGCCGGGACTCGCCGGAGAGCGAGAACCCAGCCGAGTACGTTGTCCTGAACCCTCCACGTATCCTAGTGTCCAAAGGAGTCGTGCCTGTAGGTACTTTCCTCATAGTGAAAAAGGCAGTTTACGGTCTTGACCAAAGTCCAAGAGACTGGGGTTTCACGAGAGACGCTGAACTTCGTACCCTGAAAATTCCCTGGAAAAGCAAGCTTTTGAAGCTAGTGCAGTCTCTTGCTGACGAGTGCGTTTGGTTTGTTGTTGACGTTGAGACAGTTCTCGTTCAGGACCCAGACTTTCCTGTGCCTGCGCAGTCCCAGGAAGTGCTCGGGTGGATCGCTGTCTACGTTGACGATATTCTTGGGTCAGGTATAGAGGATTTAGGCGAGGGGGTCATTAGGGCAGTTTGTGAAAAGTGGGCGTGTTCTGACCCAGAGAAGGTTGGAAGTGACCCGTCGAATCCAGTTCGCTTTTTAGGACTAGAGCTGTACTGGTCAAGGGAGGGCAGGTTGGTTGTGACTCAAACCGCTTACGCAAAGGACTTGCTGAGTAGGTACACCAACGAGTTTGTCGCTTCTGTGCAGCCTCTTCCGCAAGGACTGGAGGACCCTGTTGCCGTCCCTAACCCCAACACCGAAAGCATTAGGAAGTGCCAACAAGTTGTAGGTGAACTGCTGTGGTTGTCGATTCGTACTAGGGTTGACCTTTGCTACGCCGTTTCCAAGCTTGCACAGTGGAGCACAAAGGACCCTGAGTTCACGTTTAGGCAGGCCCTGCAGGTTCTAGGTTACTTGTCTGTGACGCCGTCGGTAGGTCTTGTTTTCGCAGGCCCTAAGGACAGAGATGAGTACAACCTTGTAGGAACGCAAGACTACACGCACGTGCTGCAGGCATACACAGATGCGTCGCACGCACCAGGAGGTGATAGGTCTCATGAGTGCACCGTGCTTCGCTGTGAAGGGTCTACTGTTGGCTGGGTCAGCACAAGGCAGCCATTTTGCACGCAGTCTTCATGTGAAGCAGAACTTCTCTCCACTACTACTGGCAGTAACTATGCAGTTGCACATGTAGGACTTGCTCGTGAACTGTGGCAGCATGAACCAAGGGTGTTTGTTGCAAACGACAACCTGAGTGCTATCACAGTGATCAACAGCCCCACTGTTTCTTGGAGAACCCGTCACCTGAAAATTAGGGCTAGAGTCCTGAAAGAGAGGTCCGACGTGAAATTGCTCGTTTTCGTGCATGTAGGTGGAGACAAGAATGGTGCTGATATAGGGACTAAGGCACTTGGCCCGCAGAGGATCAAGACGTTGATGGCAGTGCTGGGAATGTCCGCGCAGGATCCGCCTGCCGAAACCACTAAGGCAAAATCCGTTCAGCACGTGAAGGATTGCCTAAGGGCAGTCATTTTGGCCTGTTGCCTGTGCAACGCCAGAGCCACTAAGGACCAGGACAGGACACAGAGTAGTGAAGACTGGTCTCTTGTAGTCTTTGCTGTGCTAATCTCAATCACGTCCATTGCAGTTTGGGAAACATGTAAGGCTTGTTTGAGGGCAGTGTTTCGTCTTGCCGAGGAACTCCTCAGGCCGAGACTCCCAGCCCCAGAACCTGAAGAGCTTTTCATTCCTGAACAGCCCGAAGATGAGTATGAAGGCCCAGATCCTGATGAGGCCCGCGTTGCTCGTGTTAGGGAACCCGTTCCCGCAATGACCCCTGAAGAAGGCTTGAGGCGAAGGCCCCCAAGACCTGTAGCGCAGCAGGAGCCTGATGTAGAGCCTCAAGGCCGCCCTATCACATTTGCCTTTGCTGATGATGAGGTTCAGGTGTTTATGCCAGGCCCAGCAGACGCGCCAGCGAACCCGCCTGAGCCTGTCCGCAGAGACGTAGTCGCCCAGCCTAGAGGCCCATTGCAAGCAAGGCCCCTACGGCTCAATCATCCACCTGATCCGCCCTATATCCTCAGGGTCGGCTGGCCCGCCCCCACGCTGCAGCCAACTATGAGGGAAATGCGGCTGACGAGGACATCATGGGGTGGAGATCTATCCACACTTTTTCAGGCACCGCCGCCAGAGTTTCAACAGGACTTCTTTCAGTACGATGCAGAGAGACCAACTGTCTTAGTACGCTGGCACGCTGTCGTGAGAGTTCGTCGCTTCGACCCAGCGCAGACCAGGTTGCCCGTTCCTCTGGGAGCACTCACAGGCCGCAGGAGGACGCTAGCCATATATGCAGCTGGTGAGCGACAGTATTATGATGACAACTGGCGAAACCCAGAAGCTGCTCGCCGGTACCATGAACACGAGTGGCGTGGTCGCACTGAACTTGAGGTCGATGTGCGACGCCTTTACCCAACAGGGTAGATGAGTTTTTTGCTTCACCCATGCCGGGGAAACACTCCAGGCCGGACTGAGGCATATCGAACCCATCTTCAACGAAGCATTTTGCTTCAACGAGGCTACACTTGACCCTGCCGGGAAAGCATCCCAGGCCGCAGGATCCAGTGAGAGCCCTATTCGACATTTGGAATGATGATGCTTTGCCTCCCGTCATACAGTTGGTGACGCGTCACCAAGGGGGAGCGCGAGTGCACAAAGAGTTCATGTTCAGAGTTATGCTGCTATCACATGGCCCAAGGTCTACAGGGGCCCAGGCCACCAGCAAGTTCTCTTTTTAGAAATCGCATATGTATAGTGTACAGTATGAGCACAGACGTTATAGGACACAGACTCCTATCAGAACATGTCTTTTCTGGTCTTTTGTTGTGTTGTTGCTGCCTGGTGACAAAAAGAGCCCTGCGTAACCCCGCTGTGGAGCTTCCTGCCCACGCGAGAGGGTTTAGGGGGTTTTGCTTACTTAGCAAAAAAAGTCAAACTTAAGACTTTTCGGGTTTCCTTATGTGGTTAGAAAAGAAAGTCTAACCTTATTTCCCTTGGCGATTGGAGAAGTACGTTTTTATGGCTTGAGGGCTTGAAATGGTTTAGGGTTTAGGGGCGTACAGAGTTTATTTAGGGTTTGTGGTTTAGGGTTTAAAAGTTGAGGGTAGGCTTGCACGCTAACGGCCAGCTGCCTGTCACGAGAGGGCCGGAGTCGCTGTATGGGTTTAGTTTCTAGGGTTTAGGGTTTAGGGTTTGGGGTTTAGGGTTTAGGGTTTAGGGTTTAGGGTTTAGGGTTAGAGACCCTCGTCCTTAGTTCGCAAACCCTTTAACCCTACGACCTAGAACCCAGTCCAATCCCCAAAGGCCCGAACCCTAAGCCCCAAACCCGAACTTTGAGTTCAGGATGGCCAGGATGGTTGGGATGACTCGGCTTAGTAGCTGAATGAGCGCTTTTTGGGATTATATAATCACCGATAGAACTGAAAGTGTACACTCTTTTTTTCTGGGGGAGGTTTACTCAGCAACTAAGTAGAGACTTTGGGGGTTTTAGGGTCTACATAGGCTAGGATGCCCAGTAGTATCCTTATGAACTGTTCTTTGAGGATTCAAACCCCTTTAAACGAAAAATGGGCACCCTTTTGATTCCTGGGGCACTCTTGGGTTTGGGGTTTAGGGTTTAGGGGTTTAGGGTTTAGGGTTTAGGGTTTAGGGTTCGTTTCATGTGCCCTCAATATGGTCCCTTACCTCCCTGAAAGGGGGTCCGAAGTGTGGGCCCTTGGGTTGTACAGGGTATAATAAAAGGGATCCCTTTTAAGGGCCCATACTAAGCGGCCGTGTCATGTAGCTAAGCCCTAAACCCTAAACCCTAAACCCTAAACCCTAAACCCTAAACCCGTTATAGGTGTCCAAACACCGGTGCACAGGGTGGGGATAAAGCCCAGGCCGATTCGAATCTCCGAAACAGCTCCTTCTCTGACCTCGGGGGGGAGCTTCAGGGCATGAAGGTTCAGGGTTTAGGGTTTGGGGTTTGGGGGTTTGGGGTTTGGGGTTTAGGGTTTTGGGTTTTGGGTTTAGGGTTTAGGGTTTAGGGTTTAGCTTGGGGTTTAGGAGGGCTTCAGGGCTTGAGGGTTTTAAGGTTTTCGGGTTTTGGGCAGATTTTGGGCTTCAGGGTTTCGAGGTTCAGGGTTTGTAGGGTATATGAGTTTAGGATTTAGGGTTGCAAGGTCTAGGGGTGACTTGCCATGAGTGAGTCAGTGAACCCTGAGCCCGAAGCCTTAAATCCCATCCCCAAGCCCGCACCGTCTGAGGCTCGGGGCCATAGCAGATCTCTATCCAACTTGAGGCACCCAGCTCTGGTCAGGGTTCTAGACCCCTAAGCCCTAAACTCTCCAAACGCTGAAGCCTTAAAGCCTAAAGCCGAAACCGTAAAGCCTAAATGAACCCTAAACCCTAAACCCTAAACCTTTTGAAGCCTGAACCCGAGGTAGCCAGGAAGAAAGCCGCATCGACTGGGGGCGGATTGCTGCCAGCATCTGGGACCCTAGAAGAGGTCGAGTTCGGCTTGCGCAACAGGGTTTAGGGTTGAGGACCTGAGGACCTAAAGATTAGAGACTCTGAGCCCGCTAAACCGCTACTTGGGGGGGGGGGGGAGGGGTTAGGGTTGAGGGTGAAGCTGTGTTTAGGGGGGATCTCTATCTCTGGGTCATTTACACCAAATGCTGTTAAACAACACATGCTGAATTAAGGCAGCAGAACACGGAAACTTGTTAATGTTGTTTTTTGTTCTTGTGTTTTATTATTATTCATTTGTTTTCTGTTGTTTTGTTTTTTGTTTTTGACCTCTCTCTCTCTCTTTGACTCTTTGGTGCCTTGTGTTTGTGTGTCCTGCTTTGTTCTAGGTATGTGTGCTTCTCTCATTTTTTGCGTCACTTGTTTTTTGAGTTCACCCGTGCTTGCTCCGCAAGTTGTGTGACTGAGATTCCACAATATCCTCAGATCCAGAGACCCAAAAGGCATAGGCAACTCCTAAGGGATATTGGAGCCGTTTAAGGATAAATACATATATTAGGCTTATTGAAGGACTAATTAGCTGACTCCGAAACACTCCTCACTCTCTCTCTCTCTCTCTCTCTCCTGTTTTGTTGTTTTTTTGTTTTTTTTTTTGGGGGGGGGGGGGGGGATCCTAGAGTTCCACAAGGCCTGGGGTGCTTTAGGGGCTGCCCCAAGTTCCCAGGCTGGATTGTGGCCTCGAATTAGCACCGTTTCTGGGACAGCTTTTGCTTGGGTTTAGGGTTTAGGGTTAGGGTTTAGGGTTTAGGGTTTAGGGTTTAGGGTTCAGGGTTCAGGGTTCAGGGTTCAGGGTTCAGGGTTCAGGGTTCGGTTCAGGGTTTGGGAACACAGCTCACACGGTTGCACCGGCGAACAGCATGAAGAATGTGCAGGGGATTTAAGCCTCCCACACAGATCACGCGGCAACCTTGGGTTATGGAGCCCTTGAGACCAGCTGTAGGACGTGTTGCTTATGACATGCGTTATTTTTTATAACATATTAACTTTGTGCATTTCGTAGTAGCTTCCCATGCTGCATGCCGTACTGAGCCCCGCCTAAACTGCAATCACCCCATGACCCCCGCCGCTCTCGTTACGATTTCGTGCTTTAGGAGAGGGTTTCGGATTTTAGGCTGTAGGGTTTTGAGAGGATCGTCGCAGATGTGTTCTGACCCCTACAGAAGTAAACTGCAATCCCTAGCCATACGCGAAGAACCCGACATAGTTTTAGTTGGGTTACCTAAGTGCCGTTGAGGAGGCTTCTACCAATAACCCACCCAACAGGACAGTGTGGGCTTAGGGCAAAGCTTGATAAATCTTTGTCATAGTGGGGGTAACATTTTTTCATCGCAAGGGTACTTGAACTCAATGCAGAATAGATCTACTATCCCAACCATGAACTAGAGAATCCTAAAGCCACAGGCAAGATGAACCAGGATGGTCGCAGCGCGCTGCTTTTCTGCACACTGTTCCCGGGTGACTTCAGTTCTGGGCGTCCCCTCAAGACCCTGAACCCTGAAAACAAACCCTAAATCCTAAACCCTAAACCCTAAACCCTAAACCCTAAACCCTAAACCCTAAACCCTAAACCCCAAACCCCAAACCCTAAACCCTATAACCCTAAACCAGGAATTTGCCTGGTACTTGTTTGTAAGGCATGGCTTAGAGCGTCGGTGGCAGTTTTTGTCAGGTCACCGAAATAGAAAACCCACAAAAATCTCCAGGTGCTAGGGTTTAGGGTTTAGGGTTTAGGGTTTAATGTTGACTTCGCATTAATAAAACCCCCCCCCCCCCTTCATTGATCAATCTCTCCGGCCAGGGCCTCCTCAATAATATCCGCCTAAATCCTGGTAGGTCTAGCTGTCCCGGTGCCACCACAGTGGGCTAAGTGAGCCTCTACTGCGAGCTTCTGGGGGATCACTTTCAGAAGAATATTCCGGGCTGGATTTTATAATTGTGGCGGGCTACATTATTGTGTTCTGGCAGCTGGATTTTATAATTGCGGCGGGAATTCCTAATGTGAAGTCAACATTAGGGTTTATGTTTCATTCCCAAGCCCACCCAGAATTCGGCCCGTTTTGGGCACCTTGTGCTTAACAAAGCCTCACAAGACTCAACCAGCGCCAGTCTCTTGCCTGAGCTGCTTGGTATCATCAGCAATCGTCATCTCAAGACCTACCTCTGTGCAGGGTTTAGGACTGAGGGTTTAGTGTTTTCCATCAGCAGCCACGAGTAGGGTTTGCAGTTTCCCAGTCGTACCCATTTCATCTCTTCACAGGAGGCTCGGTTCCACTATCATCCATGAAATTATAAGGTGCTGTTTCATTTCGATCTGCTATCAACCATAAAATTCAACGGTTCTCTTTCATGTCAATCTACTGGGGGCACCTAGTCGCCCTCAACCCCAAACCCCTATGCCCGTAAAAGCCCTAAGCCCTCAACACCTAAGCTCAAACCCTAAAACCCAGCACTGTGTGATCATTAAGTCTCTCCCGAACCCTGAACCCTAAGCCCTAAACCCCTAAACCCTAAACCCCAAGCCCTACCCCTAAACCCTAAACCCTAAACCCTAAACCCTGAACCCTAAGCCCTAAACCCCTAAACCCTAAACCCTAAATCCTAAACCCTGAACCCGAAGCCCTAAAGCCTAAAACCCTCAACCCCACCCAGGAGCATCACCGCGCCGAGTGGTCCCTCGCAGAGCGCCTGCATCCTCGCCTGCATTCGCGAGGCAACGAGCTAGGAGCTTACTCTCTTTTTGTTTTAAAGGATGTCTAGGGTTTTTTACGTTTTTTTTTTTTTACTCTTTTTGGTTTTTGTTTTGAAGGATGTTTAGGGTGTTTAGGGTTTTGTACTCTTCTTTTTTGTTGAGGATGTCTGGGTTTTTTTGGTTTTTTGGGGGCTTTTGGTTTGTTTCAGGTTTGTGAGGATGTTTGGGTTATTTTTAGGGGTTTTGGTTTGTTTTGGGTTTGTGTTGTTCGCTTTTTTAGGTTCTTTCTTAGGGCAGGTTTTGGTTTTGAGGTTCTTGTTAGGGCTGTTAGGGTTTCATTAGGGTTGTTAGGGGTTTTAGGCTTGTTTTGGGATTTGTATGGCTATGGCAGGGCTGTAGGGTAGGGTTGTTTTCATTTGTAGGTCGTCAGTCAGGCTGGTTTTTAGGGTTGTTAGTTTGTTTGGGTTCGCTTTAGGGCTTTCTGGGGCTTCCAGGATTTGTTTTAGGGTTCTGGGGGGGTTTTAGGGCAGTTTAGGGTGTTGAGGTTTGTTCTGGGGGCTTTAGGGGTGTTTAGGTTCTTCTGACGGATTTTTGGGGTTTTCGGGTTTTAGGGTTGTCGCCTGGCCTTGCGAAACACATCGGCGGGAGAGTTGACAGGAAGACCTCATGGAGCCCTGAACGGATGTCCGCGAGGGCGGGCGGAAGAACCCCGACAAGGGAGTCGGGGTTTAGGGTTGAGGGTTTAGGATTTAAGTTTAGGGTTTAGGGTTTAGGGTTTGGGGAGAAGGTGAAGGAGAGCAGCTTCTCTTCGCATTCCACGCCGCGCATTGCACCAGTTCAAGCACCAGGCGTTGTCTGGGTGAGTCCTAAACATCTTAACCCCGGAGCCCTAAACCCTAAACCCCTAAACCCCTAAACCCCTAAACCCCTAAACCCTAAACCCCAAACCCTAAACCCTAAACCCTAAACCCT
This sequence comes from Symbiodinium natans, assembly GCA_905221605.1. NCBI lineage: Eukaryota > Dinophyceae > Suessiales > Symbiodiniaceae > Symbiodinium > Symbiodinium natans. The sequence continues at coordinate 791,976 of CAJNDS010002834.1, forward strand.
AAACCCTAAACCCTAAACCCTAAACCCTAAACCCCTACACCGCAACCCCTAAACCCTAAAACCCTAAACCTTTCACTCCCAGACTGAATCCTGAGACCCCAGCTGTGGAGTCAAAGGAGTGCAGGCTTGGCTGGCGGATCGACATTCACGCATAGGAAGCCCTAAACCCTAAACCCTAAACCCTAAGCCCTAAACCCTAAACCCTAAACCCTAAACCCTAAACTCTAAACGAAGCACAAGGGCTTTGCTGCGCTCGGCAGGGCTTTCGATTCTTATGTTTTTGTTTCGGGTACAGGCGTGCGGGCCTGCAAGCCTAGTTTTTACGTGCTCTGGACCCGAACCTCAGTAAACCCTCATAGCCCTTAACCTTACCAGGTTTAGGGTTTAGGGTTTAGGGTTTAGGCTTTAGGGTTTATAATTTAGGGTTTAGGATTTAGGGTTTAGGGTTTAGGCTTTAGGGTCTCTATTGTCCAGGCCGGCTTGTCAGCCGCCGACATCACCTTCGGTGAGTGTCATGGTACTGGCACCTCCCTTGGCGACCCCATCGAGGCGGTGTGGGTTTAGGGTTTAGGGTTTGGGGTTTAGGGTTTAGGGTTTAGGGTTTAGGGTTTAGGGTTTAGGGCTACGTAGGTGTCTCCCCCTGCAAGGGCCTAGAGCATGCAGGGCCTTGCAGGGTCTAGGGCCTACTGTAGGGTCTAGGACCTAAACCCGAAATCCTAAACTCCAAGCCTTAGCAACCCTGGACCCCCCACCCCTTCTCCCAAACTCCATATAGCCCTGCAGTTTTTAGGGTTTAGGGTTTAGGGTTTAGGGTCAGCCCGAACCCCTAAACTCGACATGGTCACTTCTCAACGTTGTGGCCCCTTTGTGGGGGGTACCCCGAAATCCTAGGGGCGGCTGACAAGGGACCCGAGTTTGGAGAAGTGACCAGAAACATCCCCAACTCTAGGGAGTCATACTCGAACCCTTAAGGCTACACCCCCTGAGAGCTTCCCTTAATACACCCCCCTAGTATATCCTCTAACATGGCCCTTGTAGTTGAAAATCAAGGGGATATTCTAGCAACGGGCCCTGGAGCCCGAGACCTCTCAAAGTTTCGGTTCAGGCCTCGAGGGGGAGTTTAAGCCTTAAACCCTGGACCTTTTAGGGTTTAGGGTTTAGGGTTTAGGGGTATTTGGGCTTAGAGATGAGCAGGTTGGCTCCTCGCGGATGATCATGGACCAAGTGGTGCGCATCTCTGCAGCTTTCGATCCCAAACCCCTCTGAGCCCTAAACCCTAAACCCTAAACCCTAAACCCTAAACCCTAAACCCCTAAACCCTAAGCTCAAACCCCCAGATCCTGAGTCCCAAGCCTAAACCTTTCAGGGTTTAGGGATTAGGGGTTAGGGGTTAGGGTTTAGGGTTTAGGGTGTAGGGTTTTGGGTTTAGGGTTTGGGGTTTAGGGTTTAGGGTTTAGGGTTAAGGTTTGAAGACCCCACCCCAGACGCTTGACGCTCCTGCGAAGAGATGGTTGGTTAGCATTTGTTCATTGCAACTGTCACAGTTTAGGGTTTAGGGTTTAGGGTTCAGGGTTTAGGGTTTAGGGTTTAACTAGGGTTTAGGGTTTAGGGTCGTTGAAAACTCTAAGGAATCAACCGCAAATAAACATCTATGTATGACTGGCAGCTTGGGACGGGTGTTCCCCTACTAAACACCATACTCTAAGCTCTCAACCGAAAAAACGCCCGTGACTCAAGGGAACTGAGCACATCCCCTAAACCCCAAACCCTAAACCCCAAACCCCAAACCCTAAACCCTAAACCCTTAACCCTTAACCCTAAACTGTAAGTGAAAGCCGTGGCATCTCATCTCGGACACATGGGCGCAAAGCCCTACGCCCCAAGCCCGAAACCCTAAACCCTAAACCAAAGGACCCCCGAAGCCCTGGGGCATTTTGATTGCAGGGTTTAGGGTTTAGGGTTTAGGGTTTAGGGTTTAGGGCTTAGGGTTTAGGGCTTAGGGTTTAGGGTTTAGGGTTGAGGGTTTAGGGCTTTGAGCCATACACAAAGCTTCAGGGTGCTGTGTCTAGCCTTCGTGTAGGGAAAGCCCAGGAGATAAGCCCTACGTCATGGGTGCCGCCAAGAGCAATGCCGCTCAGTTTCAAGCTTTTAGGGTTTAGGGTTTAGGGTTTAGGGTTTAGGGGCTTCGGGTGGTGGGGCTTCAGGCTTACAGCTTGATTTGTGGTCCAAGGGGTGTCACACTGGCTAGAACTTCGTATGCCGCATGAGAGTGTGGTTTTTGGGAGGCTTCAGGATTTAGGGTTCCCTAAACCCTAAACCCTAAACCCTAAACCCTAAACCCTCAACCCTAAACCCTAAGCCTAAACCCTAAACCCTAAACCCTAAACCCTAAGCCCTGAGCTGTAGACTTCCCCTGGCCCTTCGAAGCCTGAACCCAACCTGGCCTAACTTGAGATCTGCTCAGAAGCGCATAGCAGCCAAAAGCCTACTTGCTGGCTTCCCAGGTCCTTGTTATGTCTGTAGTTCCTAATACTAGAAAGAACAACACGAACCAAACCCTTAAACCCTAAACCACCCTAAACCCTAAACCCGAAACCCTAAACCCTAAACCCTAAACCCTTACGGAGTGTAGAGGTTTGGGGTCAGGGTTGCTGGGCTAGCGCCAAGGGATCTTAGCTCGTACGCCAAAGGCTGTGCTGCCCTGAAGAGTTCCCTCAATGTTGGTGTTTCCTAGGAGAGGGTTTAGGGTGTAGAGTTTAGGGTCTAGGGTTTAGGGTGTACCCACTGGAGGGGGATTCCTTGTCTTACTTACGTTGGCGTTTTGCGGGCTCCTATGATACGACATACTATTTTTTGTCGTATTGTTTAAGGGTCTGTTTGAGGTACCCCTTCCTGGAAGCACCCAGCAACACGCCCGCAGTGGCCCCGTGTCTCCGACGCCTTCAAGGGCCCGAAAATCTACCTCACCCAGACAGCACGCAGCCATGCACTTCCCCCTAAAGTCTACACCCTGTATACACCCTGAACCGAAAACCCCTTCCTCTAAATGAACCCTGAATTTCCTAAACCGAAGTTTATCAATCTTAGCCCCTACACCACGCTAAGCCCAAAAGCCTAAACCCAATTCCCAATGATTGTCACATGTTTTGTGGTGCGCGAGGTTGGCCACTTGGAGATTGGCGCTGGCACAGTGGGCCTCGTGATGCTTGCCTGCGCTGTGCACTACCGTGGTTTCAGGGCTTGGGGGTTTAAGTTTAGGGTTTCTGGCTTACGGTTTAGGGTTTTTGGTTTTTGGTTTAGGGTTTAGGGTTTAGGGTTTAGCAATTCAGGCATCCCGAATCCCTAAGCCTGAGCCCGGAACCCGAATGCAGGGTTCGTTCAGCTTATGGCTCAAGACCCCGATCGCTCTCCTCGATCCCCCCCCTAAGAGAATAGCAGCCATAATCTTCAAGTACCCTTGTTTGCTGTTTAGGGTGGTTTTGCCCCTAGTAACCGCTCTTAACAGAAAATTCAGGCTTCGGAAAACATAGCGTGCGTTTCGGGATTGTTGACTCGTGTCTGCCATGTGCTTCTGTTTTCCAATCGGGGCCATGTCTTTTAAGCAGCGGCCAAGTACCCCTGATATGAATAGCTGAGCATGTCAAGAAGATGGGCTGTTTCTAACAAGTGCAACATCCTGAACCCTATATGCCCTATATGCCCTAGCCCAAACCCTAAACCCTAAGCCCTAAACCCTAAACCCAGGAAGATGATCTATTCCATGAACTGCACCATCCTCCTGCCCAACTGCCACATGTACAAGGAGAACGAGCCGCCCTGCTCAAAGCAAGCCTGCTGTTTTGGGGTTTAGGGTTTAGGGTTTAGGGTTCAAGGTTTAGGGTTAGGGGTTAGGGCAATGACTTACGACTCTGGGGGGGGGGGGGGGGGGGGGGGGGAAGTGTAAACCCTAAACCCTAAACCCTGAACCCTAAACCCTAAACCCTAAACCCTACACCCAAACCCTAAACCCTAAACCCTAAACCCTAAACCCTAAACCCTAAACCCTAAACCCTAAACCCTAAACCCTAAACCCTAAACCCTAAACCCTAAACCCGAAGTGTTGTGGCATCAGCTTTCCCGGAATCCAGGGGATGCGAGGAATCGGGTTGACTCTCTCAGATAGGAAGGTCGATAGCAAATCCTACCCTTAAACCTCCCTCCTACATTGGGTTTAGGGTTTAGGGTTTAGGGTTTAGGGTTTAGGGTTTAGGGTTTAGGGTTTAGGGTTTAGGGTTTAGGGTTTAGGGTTTAGGGTTTAGGGTTTAGGGTTTAGAGTTCAGGAAGGGTTTTGGGTTTAGTGTTTAGGGTTTAGGGGTTGAGGGCTAAGGGTTTAGGGCTTAGGGTTCAGGGTTCGGGAATGACTTACTATACAGTGCTGGCCATTAGGGTTTGGGCTGAGGTGTTGAGGGGTTAGGGCTTTTAGGGGCCTCGGGGTTTGGGGTTTAGGGCTTGGTAGCCCGGTGGTACCCTTTGCCTTTTTTGGGGTTCCCTTATAAAGTAGCCAACTCCAAAAAGGGTGCCCGTGTTAAATTATGGTTTCTGGGGTACCAAGAGGGCGACTAGGTTCCCTTTTGGGGTTTAGGGTGTAGTGTTTAGGGTTTTGAGTTTTGGGTTTTGGGTTTTGGGTTTAGGGTTCAGGGTTTAGGGTTTAGGGTTTAGGGCGGCGGGGCTCACGGTGTGGTGGCAGTGCCCACGAATCTGTCCCCGCACCCCGCAACTCTGAGGGAAGTCGTCCCCCACAGCCTTAGAACAGGGGGCTTTAAGGTTTAGGGTTTAGGGTTTAGGGTTTAGGGTTAGGGTGTAGGACTGACATCCTAAACCCTCAACCCAAGAATCAAGACTCTTCACCTTGGGGCTCTATGGCCTTGGGTTCTGCCAAGGCATTTTTCAACGGCCGGATTCCCTCTGCATCTTGCTTCCGCGCTCCGGATGGACATTTTTGAGGTTTGAGGACTCTGGTTCATTTAGGGTTGAGGGTTTAGGGTTTAGGGTTTAGGGTTCAGGATTCAAGCCCTAAAAACCCTCTACCCTCTAAACCCTACACCCGAAAGCGATTCAGGTCATAAGGTTGAGGGCTTTGGGCTAGGGGGGCTTCGATGTCATTTCTTTGTTATCGTGGGGCAACATCTTGCATGTTTAAGGGCACTGAAACTCAATCAGGAATAGAAATCTAGCTTTTGATATGGTCCCAACCATGAACTAGATTTGGCTCAGAGCCACCCGGATGAGCTGAACAAAAGACAGGCTGTTGGCTTGAGACCTCGGCTCTATTTAGTGCCAATGAGCTCAGGACTCGCGCCTAGAACCTAAACCCTGAACCCTACAGTGCAGGGTTACAATGGGGCTATAGTGCTTATAGGGTTTTTCGGCTTTTGGGATGACACCCCAATCTCCCACCAGCCCCCTTTCCATTAAACCTGTAACTGCTAAGCACGGGAGCTTCAGAGGGCTTTAGTTTTTTGTTGTTTTGAGTTTAGGGTTTTTAGGGTGTAGAGACTAGGGTTTGGGGTTCGGGGTATTAGCATTATTAGTCTTTCTATGACTAGCCTACAGTACCATGTTCTTCTTGCACAAAATCTGCAGAGGTATATTCCGCTTACGCCCCCAAGATGTGACCGGCCCAAACTTTGCAAACCATCCTTTGAGCTCGTATGAAGCAGGGCTTATGTTACTGTTATTGGTGGGTGTATGTAGGGTTCCTTGTGAATTTTGGTGAGTGTGTATAAGGGGTGGCCTTTAGGGGGTACGAGACATATATAAAGACCTACTCTTTACTCCCTCAAGACTCCCAAAGCCCTCAAAATCCCTCAAAGAACCCTAAGCTTTAGGATTTGGGGTCTCGGTGTTTACGGGCTTAGAGGTTATAATCGCTATGCCCTCAACTCGCCCTAAAGCCTTACAGCCGGATTCGTACAAAAGCTCAGGAAGCCTTCTTGGTCAATCAGACTTCGAACATCGGTGGCGTGTCCAGCCACTTGGGTTTTAGGGTTCAGGGTTTGGGGTTTAGGGTTTAAGGTTTAGGGTTTAGGGTTTAGGGTTGAGAGCACACTCAGAGAGGGCTTTCAGTTTCGAGGATGGGGGGATTCTGGTTTTCGCAACGGAGTTCTTGAGCTCTGCCTGCTTGGGGTTGAGGCTTTTGGGGTTTAGGGTTTAGGTTTTAGGGTTTAGGGTTTAGGGTGTCAGGAATCTAGTGTCAGCATGGAGTACATCTTCTGCGAGGCAACATAGACCCCCAAAACCTAAACCCGAGAACGGAATCGACCCAAAACCCGGAACTCTGAACAGCACTTCTGACAGGTAGTTTTTCCTTTTCTAAAATCCCAACCCTAACCTCTATTCCCAACTCCTCAGCCCTTAAACCCCTAAGCCCCTAATCGCTTGGACCCCTAAAACCTTAAACCCCTAAACCCTGAAACCCCTAGACCTTGGACCCCCAAACCCTAAACACCCTTAAACCCTTAAAACCCTTAGAACTGCCATCGGCTTCGCTTAAGACCGCAGACGCTGAGAACTGCGACCGGCTTCGCCTGACACTGCAGGAGCTGGCAGAAAGCACCCACATCCGGCAGCAAGTCGCCTTGACGACATGCTGGTCGTGGTCCAGCAGCCGTGCACTTTGATGTTTCGATGCCGCATGGAAGTTGAAGAGGGCTCTGCGCCATGTTCTTCCAGTCATCACACCCGGCTGCAGCCAGAGAAAAAATCGCAGCTCAACCAGCCATTGCTTACGTGGATGCCAGTGCCGACCGGCTTGCTCCTTGGCCCTTGGCCCTTGCAAGATTTCCTGCGGCCGCCATGGAGGGATCCCGGATGGAACGGCTTCCACGAGACCGGGATGTCCTTGCAGGGCCGGCAGCGCCAGGCACCCGCGCCGGCGCCAGGCAATGACGGTTCTGGGCTAGGCCCTGTCCCGCAGGTGCCACTTACACACTCACACACTCACTCTAAACCCTTGAACCCGGAAACCCCTTAATCCTGAAACCCTGAAGCCCCTAAACCCACAAAGTCCTAAACCCCTAAACCCTGAAGCCCTCCGACCAGCCCTTAAACCCCCATACCCTTAAACCTCTACAGCCCTAAACCCCCTAAACCCTTTAAACCCCCCAAACCCGCCAAACCCACCAACCCCCTAAACCCTAAACCCTAAACCCTGAACCCTAAACCCTAAACCCTAAACCCCCAACCACCGATGTAAACCCTAAACCCCCTATACCCCTAAACCCTAAACCCTAACCCCCCAAGTAAACCCTAAACCCCCTATACCCCTAAACCCTGAATCGCTTAGCTCCCCCGAGGTTTCGGCTTCGGCGGCACCAACGCACGCATGGAGCTTTGGTGTCAGAAGCGCCCCGTCCTGGTTTAGGGTTTAGGGTCTAGGGTCTAGGGTCTAGGGTCTAGGGTCTAGGGTCTAGGGTTTATGGGGCCTCGGTTCTTTTAGAGTGTCGGGTGCAGGGCTTACAGGCTTAGGGTGTAGGCTTTAGCATTCAAGGGTTTAGGGTTCAGGGCTTAGAGTTCAGGGTCCATATGGAGTTGTGTGTTCCTAACGCTGCTTTGGTCGGCAAACAGCCCACTGAGAGTAAGGTCTAGGGTTTAGGGTTTAGGGTTCAGGGTTTAGGGTTTACAAGGATTCTCTCTCCTTGTGTTTGATAAGCTCGTATGTCAGCGTTGAGGGCGCAAGGTGTAGGGTTGAGAGGCTGACGGGCTCTAGGGTTTAGGATGATGTGAAGGACTGAGTGCCGCTCGGCGAGGGTCGATTTAGGCCCCCTCCCATCACCCCCAAACCCCTTTAAAGCCACTGAGCCCTACCCTAATCCCTAAACCCTAAACCCTAAGCCCTAAGCCCTAAACCCTAAACCCTAAACCCTAAACCCTAAACCCATCATAACTGTACTTCTAAACCCTAAACCCTAAATCCTTTTAAACCCTAAGTCCCCGGAGTCTAGTTGCCTAGGCCATCATTGGGTCCGAAAAAAAGTTATAAGAGTTACTACGTACCATGAAACTCGAAGCTGGGCCCCCTAACAGTCTCTGCAGCGCAGATTCCTTTAATGTGTACGCGCCCTCAGGATTTCTTTATACCACATTTACAAAACCCAATAGAACAAAACCATGTTCAACTATGAATTTGGTTAACGGTGCTTGGGGGAGTATAGTGATTCAGAGTGCGCGCAAGGCTCCACTACTTGGAGGTTCGTGGTGCTTAGTAGCTACTCATAGCTGTGCTTATAACCCCATTACAGCCTAGGTAACTAGACTTAGGGGACGTCGAACTTGGGTTATAAGTACAGTCATAGTTAGTTACGAAGTACCATGAATCTCCAAGTAAGCACCCTAAACTCTAAACCCTAAACCCTAAACCCTAAACCCCACTCGAAGGGCCCAGAATTCAGATGAACCCTTCGGTGGTTTTAGATCCTCGCCAGGCGGCGAGGGTCCCCCTAAACCCCTCACATACTACTCAAACTACTATGTGCTTAAGAACCCCCCCCCCCCCCCCAAAAAAAAAAAAAAAAAAAAACATGAAATAATCATAATAGTAATAATCTTAAGCAGAATAGTCCCGAAAACGTGTTTAAGTCCTTGGTTGATTCCTACTATTTGCTTAGGAAGTCCCCCCCCCCCCGGGGAAAAAAACAAGACAAAACTTGTCCCGAACACATTTTATTTCTTTGGGGTGGTTCTTAAGCATGTAGCAGCAAAGCCCTTATAACATCCTTATCCTACACCGGCCAAGGAAGATGTTCACCAACGCCGCGCGTCGGCGGTATCTTACCAAACCCAAAGCGCTGGCTGCCGTGCAGACCTGTTCCTAGCCTGAAGGGGTTTCATGCGCCCTTAATATGGCCCCTTGCCTTCTTTAAGGCGTATATAAGGGGCATACAAGGGGTCCCCTTTAATGGCCCACATTAAGGGACCATGTAACTACCCCAAGAGGGCCTACCTAGGTCAATTTCAGTTCGCTGCCTGGCCTTTTTTTCAAAAGCTCCTCTCCTTGCCGAAAGTTAGGTGCCCATTGGGGGCAGCTGGTCCGGCCCAGGGTTTCAGCCGCAGGTGGTTAGGGATTATGGCCTGTATTGGGCTACAAAGTCTATTTTGCTGTTAGGCTTAGGGGGTGCTCAGGAGGTTAAGGACCGCAAGCAAGAAACCCGTAAGCCCAGACTCCTGAAGCCCCAGGAGGATGCCAAGTGGATGAGGGTTCAGGGTTTAGTTTTAGGGGTTCAGGGTTTAGGGTTTACTGTTCAGGGTTTCGGGTTTTGGGTTTCGGGTTTCGGGTTGGAAGCTCATTCCTGTTTTGTTCGAGGGCTTGGGGGGGGTTTGGCGTTGTTCGGAAACCTGGCTTTATCCACAAAGCCGAGGTCGAAATTGCCTGGGTGCCATGTGTGCCGCATGCGGCGAGGTGCAGGGAGGGGGCCGGCAACTTGCGAAAGAACGGTTGAGGTAGTTCTCTAAATTAGGGTCTTCTTTTGAGTTCGCGATGGGATACGGCACCTTTTTCATAAGAACCCCAAAAGGCACCCGAATTTGATATAATTTCGAGAACTACCTACCTACACTGATGATTGAGAATGGTTGAGAATTTTCTTTGCGACCCTCCCAGAATGTCCTAACTACAGGGTTTAGGGTTTAGGGTTTAGGCTTTAGGGTTTAGGGTTTAGGGTTTAGGCTTTAGGCTTTAGGGTGCTTACTTGTCAGGGGCGCTTCACACCCAAGTGGCGGTTTCCGAAATTCGGGGTCCCTTGTCGGGGTCCTCATCTATCAGGGAATCCTACCATTCGGGGGGTCTAGTGCAGAGGTCCCCTGTTAATGTTCGTAAACCCCCAACCCTAAACCCCAAACTTAAACCCTAAACCCTAGTAAGCCCTAGCCCTAAACCCTAAACTCCAAACTTAACCCCAAAACCCCAGAACCCCCGAATATGCCTGTTCTTCAGGATTTCGTGGTTTGGGTACTCGGATTTTTAAGTTTTAGGCATGGCTAGGAACCCAAAAGCCTTAGCCACCTAAGCCCTTAAGCTTTGTACAAAGCTTAGGTTTTCGGGTTTAGATTTAGGGTTTAGGGTTTAGGGTTTGGGGTTTAGGGTTTGGGGTTTGGGGTTTAGGGTTTAGGGTTTAGGGCCCTAAGCCGCCTAAGCCTTGAATCCGTCGCGACAGGCTCTGCGCAACGACGACGCCGCCCGACGGCATCGCTGCTGCACCCTCCGCGAGGCCTGGAGCTGTTGGGGTTTTCTGTAGGGTTTATAGGGGGTGGGGTTTAGGGTTTAGGGTTTAGGGTTTAGGGTTTAGGGTTCAGGGTTTAGGGTTTAGGGTTTAGGGTTTAGGGTTTAGGGTTTAGGGCTTGGAGTTTAGGGTATGGGTTCTGGATTTACTGTTTTGGGTTTCGGTTTGTTGGGTTTTGGGGTTTAGGGTTGGGATGTTGCCGCTTATACTAACAGTCTTGACTAGGGAGTATGATTGGTACCCCCTGCTATTATCCCCATGAAGGACTGTTGGCATAAGGGGGAACATCCCAAGTTTAGGGATTCAGGGTTTAGGGGTTCGGGGTGTTGGGGTTCAGGGTGTTGGGGTTAGGGTTTGGGTTTGGAGGTTTAGAGGTTTAAGGTTTTTTTGGCAGAGGGGCTTGGGCTTTGGGGCTCTTGCGTGTTTAAAAGGGTTAGGGATGGTGATGGGCAGGTTGCGAGCCTTTAGCCTCAGAACCTGAGCCAAGTCTTGGACCCCAAGCCCTACTCCCTACGCCTGAAGCTTTTTAAGGTCAACCCTGGACTCTCCAACCTAACATCCTAAACCTTAAACCCTTAAACAGCTCTTCCGGGGTTCAGGGTTTTCTGTCAGAATTCCAGGTTTCCAACCCTCCCCTATAACCCCTCAATCCTGAACCCTAAACCCGAAACCCCTGAACCCTAAGCCGATATCCCTGAACCCAAAGCATTTCCCTAAACCCTCAACCCTAAACCAATCTCTCTTAGCCCCGAACCCCTAAAGCCCTGAACCCCTAAACCCCTCCACTACACCTCTTGCTGTCCACTTTGGGAAAGGATTCTGATTCCTACGACTTCTGCAGCTTGTGCTTTGAGGGCTCTTACTCCATGGGGGCACCAGCACCTTGGTTCTATAGGGTTTGTTAGGGTGTAGGGTGTAGGGTTTTTTCGGGTTTCGGGTTTAGGGTTTAGGGTTTAGGGCCAGTTTAGGGTTGAGGGTTTAGGGTTCAGGGTTGGTTCGAGGCTTCCGTGGGGCCGAGGGAAGGGTTTGAGGTTGCAAATCAGTAGAACAGGGCGGGATGGTTCAGGCTTCTTCCATCCTAAACCCTAAGCCCTAAACCCTAATCCCTAAACCCTAAACCCTAAACCCTAAACCCTAAACCCTAAACCCTAAACCCTAAACCCTAAACCCTAAATCCCAACCCCTAAGCCCTAAACCCTAAACCCTGCTGAGTCCATGAATGTTTTGTTGTTTTGGCGAGCACACCATTTCAAAGCCCACCCAAAAAAACCTCTCAAGCCCTACTTTAGGGGTCGGACTGATGCTATTCCCTTATGGTTCCTTTATAGTTACACCCCTCAAAACCCCCAAAATCCTATTCTAGTAGGCCCCTAGGGTAGAGCCCCAAACCCTAAGCCAACACTCACACCTAAGCCCTTAGGCTCGAACGCCCTTCGAAGCGTAGCTAAAAGTCGATTTAGTAAGTTCTACCTTAGGGTTTGGGGTTTAGGGTTGAGGGTTTAGGGTTTAGGGTTTAGGCATTGTCCCTTAGTGTGGTCCCTTACCTTCTTTAGAGGGTTCTGAAGTATGGGCCCTTGGGTTTAAGGGACCGTTAAAAACTCCTGACAACCCTAACACCCTAAAACCGGAAAACCCTGGAAACCCTAAACCCTAAACCCTAAACCCTAAACCCCAAACCCTAAACCCTAAACCCTAAACCCTAAACCCTAAACCCTAAACGACCCCAAAGTCCGAAAACCAGCCCCGAGCTCTCTAAGGCACCATGGGAGGACCCAGAGATCACGGGTCCAGCCGGCGCGAGTTGGAGCTCAGGCGTTCAGGGCTTAGGGCCTTAGGGCTTAGGGTTTAGGGTTTAGGGTTTAGGGTTCAGGGATGCAGTCTTGGGATTCCATAAAGTAGGGTTTGGGGTACGGGGACTTTGGGTTTTAGGGTTCAATTCGGGTTGCGGATTTAGGCAGGACCCTGGCTCTCGCATGACTGCTGTCCCTTATTTGGGTTGAAGAGGAGCCCTAGACCCTAAACCCTAGACAAATTTTCAATAACACATCCCTAAACCCTAAACCCTAAACCCTAAACCCCAGACCTAATGAAATAGCTTAACAGAGGCAGGCTGACAGTTTTGGCATCCAGTACTTCCCAGCAGTCGGAAACCCCAAACCCGACCAACAGCCCCATATGTGGGGTTTAGTTTTTAGGGTTTAGGGATTAGGGTTTAGGGTTTAGGGTTTAGGGTTCAGGGTAAGGTTTTCCGATAAGGAGGGACCGCCAGTATCGACCAAGTAGTAGGCCCCATAAAAAGAAGGACCCCCAGAAGGTACCCCCTACTATCGTCCACTCCCAATCTAGCTTTTGAGGGACGCTTTGGGGGTGGTCCAGTAACCCTAAACCCTAAACCCCAAACCCCAAACCCCAAACCCCAAACCCCAAACCCCAAACCCCAAACCCTAAACCCTAAACCCCAAACCCCAAACCCCTAAACCCCCAACCCCAAGGTGAGGCACGCCCTGAAAGCAAACCCTGGTTCGGCCCTACTTCACCTAGAAGTTTCCTCCGAAGCCCTTGGAAATCTAGGGTGACAAGTATGGGTCCCTTGCTAGAAACATGTTATAACCCTTCCAAACACTATAGTATGATAAGGGCCCATACATTGGATCTCTATAAACAAGGGTGCAGGACCCATAGCAACCCTTTACATAAACTCCGTGCCAAGAAACAAATCCATGAAAAGCTTTTCGGCTCCAGCAATCGCCCCGTGTTTGTGCGGTTCACTCGTGCTTTGGGTCTCTTGACTTCGCGTGCCGGTTTTAACACGCAGCCTTCATGGCCCTCTCGCTGCACGTCACCCTGCTGAGCGGGGAGAAGGCCATGGTCATGTAGTTCTCCAACTTAGGGTCAATTTTTGTGCCCCCTACCCTACGTAGAAAGGCCCCCGCCCCCCCCCCCCCCTCTAAAAAAAAAAGAATAATAATAAAGAAAAGAATAATAAAACAATTTAGAGAACTACCCATGTAGCTTCGGCTTTAGGCTTTCGGCCTCAGATGGAATGTGAACCCTATCAACCCTGAGCTGAGCCTTAAGCCCGAACATGGCCAGCTGCAGCCCTAGAAACTAAACCGCCGAAACCCGCGAACATCCCCAAGCACGAAACGACACCTAACTTGCCATGAGCCCTAAAACTTAATGGTTGTTAGCCAGAAGCTAGGGAGTTGGATTCCTTAATGCGTTACGTAGGGGAGAAAAGGCACTGCCAATTTGCCTAATTCCCCGCTAGCTATATCGAGAAAGCAAACCCTAAACCCGAAACCCGAAACCCTAAACCCCAAGCCCTAAACCCTAAACCCTAAACCCTAAACCCTAAACCCTAAACCCTAAACCCTAAACCCTAAACCCTAAACCCTAAACCCTAAACCCTAGACCCTAACCCTAAACCCCGAAGGCCACGGTGTCTGCGGAGCCGAAGACGGCCCTGCTGGATGTCCGGAAGTCAGCAGAGGACAGCTTGAAGAAGCCCATCGCCTCGTTGGCCGACAAGGCGCCAGTGCGAGTTTCGAGGAAAGCCCCTAAACCCTAAACCCTAAACCCTAAACCCTAAACCCTGCTTGGATACTTAGTAACCCATGAAAAGTGTAGTTCCCACCCACCTATCAGCCCCTTGAGTACCCTAATAGGGTTAGAGGTAGGTTTTAAGTACAGTTATAGTTGGGTTACCAAGTACCATGAGCCTCCAAGTAAACCCTAAACCCTATACAAACCCTATGCAGACCCTAAACCACAAACCGGAAGCCCGACAGATATACATACATATATATGTATATACATACATAAATAGACATATATATATATATATGTATATGTATTTCCCCCAAATGCAAGGTTTTCAAATCAATGAGACCTGCAGGAAAAAAGACAAGAATAGAGGTAGGCACATGGGGGGGGTCTATGTATAGATATAGATACAGATCTATAAATATAAATATATATCTATATATATATATACACATACATGTACCCTAAACCCTGACCCCTATATTATAAACCCTATATAGACCCTAACCCCCAAACCCTAAACCCTATACATATTACATATCTATATATATATATATGAAAGAGCAGCCTTTCGGGTCTATTTTGCTTCTATGCTTGCTTGTGTATGTGAAAGTGAAAGTCAATAATTTAAATTATTTAAATAAATTATTTAATTTAAATCATAAATTCGAATATTTAAATTAATTTGAATAATTTAAATTATTTAAATAAAATAAAGGGAGTCGTTTAAATTATGTAAATTCTCGAAAAACCCTTTTGACAATTTAAATAGTTTACATAATTTAAATAATTTAAATCCTCCGGAGAGCTTCCTCAGGAAATCCAAATATTTAAACTAATTTGAATAATTCAAACAATTTAAATAGGGCCCTTTAAATTTATTTAAATTATTTACATTGTCAAAAGGGTTTTCGGGGATTTAAATAATCTAAGTAAATTAAATGGCCCTATTGAATTATTTAAATTATTAAAACTATTTAAATTTATTTAAACATTGGGATTTCCCTGGGAAGCTCTCCAGAGATTTAAACTGTTTAAATTATTTAAATTGTCAAAAGGGGTTTTCAAGGATTTAAATAGTTTAGATAATTTAAATCGAGCCTTTGTAAGGACTTCACCAAGAAATCCAAATATTTAAAATAATTTAAATAATTTAAATAATTTAAAGGTTTTAAATAGGGCTCTTTAATTTATTTAAATTATGCACATTTGTCAAAAGGGTTTTCGGGATTTACATAATTTTAAAAAAATTAAGTGAAATGGCACTATTTAAAATATTTAAATTATTTAAAATAATTTAAATATTTGGATTTCCTGGGGAAGCGCTCCAGAGGATTTAAATGATTTTAAATTATTTAAATTGTCAAAAGGGTTTTCGAGGATTTAAAAAATTTAGATAATTTAAATCGAGCCTTTGTAAGGACTTCACCAAGAAATCCAAATATTTAAATTAATGTAATTATTTTAAATAATTTAAATAATTTAAGTAATTTAAATAGGGCACTTGAATTTATTTAAATTATTTAAATTGTCAAAAGGGTTTTCGGGGATTTAAGTAATTTAAATAAATTAAAGGGCCCTATTTAAATCATGTAAATTATTTAAACTATTTAAATTAATTTAAATATTGGGATTTCCTGGGGAAGCTCTCCAGAGGATTTAAATTATTTGAATTATTTAAATTGTCAAAAGGGTTTTCGAGGATTTAAATAGTTTAAATAAATTAAATGACCCTCGTGAAATTATTTAAATGAAATAAATCATTTAAATTATTCAAATTATTTAAATTAGTTTAAATTAAATTAAATATTGGGATTTCCTGAGGAAGCTCTCCAAGGGATTTAAATTATTTAAATTATTTGAATTGTGAAAAGAGTTTTCGAGCATTACATGATTTAAATAATTTGAATCAAGCCTTTAGAAGAATTTCGCCAGGAAATTTTTAATTAACATAATTGTGATAACATTGCATTCCTTAGCCTGAGTTATCGTAGTTATGATAACTTTAGGCCCCAAGCTGAGTTATCATAGTTATGATAACTTCAGGCTCCCCAAGCTGAGTTCTCATAATTATGATAACTTTAGGCTCCCCAAGCTGAGTTATCATAATTATGATAACTTCAGGCTCCCCAAGCTGAGCTATCATAATTATGATAACTTTAGGCTCCCCAAGCTGAGCTATGATAATTATGATAACTTCAGGCTCCCCAAGCTGAGTTATCACAATTATGATAACTCTAAGCTCCCCAAGCAGAGTTATCATAATTATGATAACTTTAAGCTCCCAAGTACAGTTATCATAATTGTGAGCAGAGCAGTTTTGTCCCACCCTCAGAAGTAGGCGTGGAGAGGACTAGGGTCCCAGTATACCGCAATATATAACATTTTGAGTTCAAGTTTTCACCGCAAGCGCTACATCGCAAGCCCTGATGCCTAAGATTTTGGGTTCAAGTTTGCCTAAGCATGACCCCGGCAAAATTTGGCCAAATCGAGCCGCGCATTTCTCATCGCGCGCGACGAGCAGCCCGATTTGGCCAAATTTTACCGGGCAGCCTTCCGGCAAAATTTGGCCAAATCGGGCTGCTCTTCGTACGCGATGAGAAATTCGCGGCTCGATTTGGCCAAATTTTGCCCGAAGGCAGCCCGGCAAAATTTGGCCAAATCGAGCCGCGCATTTCTCATCGCGCGCGACGAGCAGCCCGATTTGGCCAAATTTTACCGGGCAGCCTTCCGGCAAAATTTGGCCAAATCGGGCTGCTCTTCGTACGCGATGAGAAATTCGCGGCTCGATTTGGCCAAATTTTGCCCGAAGGCAGCCCGGCAAAATTTGGCCAAATCGAGCTGCGCATTTCTCATCGCGTACGATGAGCAGCCCGATTTGGCCAAATTTTGCCTGGCAGCCTTCGGGCAAAATTTGGCCAAATCGGGCTGCTCGTCGTATGCGATGAGAAATGCGCGGCCCGATTTGGCCAAATTTTGCCCGAAGGCTGCTCTGCAAAATTTGGCCGCGCATTTCTCATCGCGTACGACGAGCAGCCCGATTTGGCCAAATTTTGCCGGGCAGCCTTCGGGCAAGATTTAGCCAAATCGAGCTGCTCTTCGTACCTGTCGTATGCGATTAGATTTTTGAGTTCCATGTGTTTGTTGGCAGGCTTATTCTCTTACGCAAAGACCACACAAAACGGCAGAGGGTAAGAACAACATTTGTGGGTCAAAATTTGCCGAGATCCTCTTGGCGCCCTGCAAAAGTCCTGCAAATACCACACAAAACGGCAGAGGGTAAGAACAACATTTGTGGGTCAAAATTTGCCGAGATCCTCTTGGCGCCCTGCAGAAGTCCTGCAAATACCACACAAAACGGCAGGGGTAGGAACAACATTTGTGGGTCAAACTTCGTCGGGATCACCTTGGCACCCTGGGACAGTCCTGCAAAATTTGGTCGGATGATGATTGGATGACGTGGTGCTCCGAACAAAACACTTCTGGCAGACAGAAGAAGGCCGATTTGCCTCTTGTCAAAGCTCGTCAAAATGAAGCTGCTTTGGTGAGAACTTGGGTCAAAAAGCGACGAGCTGCCCAAGGCAGTAAGGTCCGCAAGGTGAAGAGAACTCCTCTTCGGGTCATCCGGCGCCACACATTGCGTAGCTCTGGTGTGAAGAGTAAGCCGTAAGCTCTGACTTACAGTCGCGGACTTGATCTTCCCGCGGCAGGATTCCTGCGCGCGCAAATAAAAGAGACTTACATTTTGCTGTGCTGGTTTATAACAAGAGCAGCAAGCTTGCGTCACAGTCATGTGTGCTAAGTAAATGGTTGTATTACTCTTACGCGTCACGTGAACGTGGTGCGATCATAACAGCGGAAACACCAATGATACGTTTTTTCAGCTTGAAATTGATTTATTTTCTTTCTAACAAACAAACTCAATGGTTCGAGTAATGAGAATCTGCTAGTCACTAGTAGGCAACATTCGCAACTGATTTTTTCTGCTGGTTGAGGTGTTAATAGCATTAATGAAAGCTTGCAATAAATTTCCAGCGTCGTGCGGAAATTCAATCTATAGACATGGACATACATTCCTTATTCTCGGCATGCGTCGCAGAGATACCGTTCATCTCTCACCGTACACGTCTGAACTTATCCAAATAAAAGCAATTAATTCGAGCCGAGGATACGGGCGTACTGCGAGCCACTATCCCTTCATTATATTCGGAATGCGCCGCGCCGCCTCCCACTAATATGTAATGGCGCTATTGTGTTACTTGTGTAAACAAAATCAATCAATGCATGCCGAGGATACGAGAATACTGTGAGCAGATATCTCTTCATTTTTCCCGGAGTACGCGCCGCCACATCCCGCCTTGCCGCGTTGCTACATTTTGTTTTTATTTCTTAAATTAGTATCTTCATCACGTTTCCAAAAGTGTACTTTCGTGTTATTGAAGTAGCTGCAATGATTTGCATATTTCGGTCTTATAGTTCTATATAGTTATTTATTTATTGATGCGAGGCCTTTATGTTATTCACGCACACACTACTCGTATATTTTACTTGTTTTCTTAGTTATGTTGCGTAGACGTTTTCATACTAAATATTGACTACTTACACTACTTAGCCCAAAAAACACATTAATAATAACCACCTCATAACAAAGCATGTAACTGCGGTCTTGTTTTCTTACTTAAAGACTACTAGTGTTTTATGTTTTTGTCTACACCATGTTCCGAGCTTGGGCGGGCTTGCGTGTATATGTATCATACTAAATACTTTGCGCTGGCAATGTTTTAGTTCAAGTCTGATCCAAAACTCGACTTGCAGAAAATTTTTTCTTGCCCACCCACCTGTTTGACCAGGCCTTCATTCCTTATTTTTTAAGTAGCTTTATTTTCATGTTGTTGTCGTACCTGTATTATTTGCATAGTTCGGTCTGATAGTTTTATTTTGTTATTTGTTTCATAACGTGAGGTTTTTTATGTCTTTCAAACACACGCTTCTTATAGATACTTGTTTTTTTTATATATTCATGTTGCGTAGACAATACGTATCTCCAAAAATGTCAAAAATATTTTACTTCAAACATCCCCATTTTAGGGATTTGGATTTAGGTACTCCAAGAGTCTCTGGGCTGGGCACAGGGAGACTCCGGGGTTGAGCACTCCAGGGAGACTCTGGGGCTGCGCTCCAGAAAATTCTAGGTGGGCACTTCAGGAGACTCTGGGTTGAGCACTCCAGGGAGTCTCTAGGGTTGGGCACTTCAGGGAAACTCTGGGGTTCGGAATTGAGGGAGACTCTGGGGTCGGGCATGGGCATTTTGGGCATGGGCGCTCCAGGGAGTCTCTGGGGTTAGGCGATGATTGTTTTGCGAAAGAAATAGACGTCAAAATAGACCCGAAAGGTATAATATATTATGCATATAATAGACAATACGCATGATATATATGATGTGACCCCACCAGATCTACTAGAGTGTCGTGAAGTGCATGAGATGCGCTCTGCAGCCCAATGTTGATGTGACTTACATGGCCCACTGTATGTACATGCATAGAAGACTCAGTGACATGCTGTGGCTATGATTCTTCGCCCGTCTCGCAGACACGTTTTGCTTGGCTCACTTCACTCCTGCCACTCCTTTCGAGAGATGGCAATAGTTCGCTGCACTCTGGGACTCAGCGTGCATGCTTTGGCTGCTCTTAGCCGACGACCCAGCTTATTGATGTGCAGCAGTCGAACCAAGTCGTTGGTTATCTTTCGTGCCCTGACAGGTCTTGCGTCTTTGGCAGACGGAAGGAGTCGGGGCCTCGATCAGACCAAGCTATAGCTCTTGGCCATCCGCGCAGAAATTCTGCATTTTCCTCGCGGCGGCACAGCCAGAAGTACTTTGCCGGACTGGTGAGTTTTTGTTACCAGTCCTCAGCTGGACGACTTCTTTAAGGACAGCGTGAGGCTCATTATTTTAGTAAACCTTATAACTTTCAATAGTTCGTTGTCTAGACATGTTTTAATTTCATGCGAGAAGGTCAACATCAGACAAGCCGCAGGAAATGCTGTTTATCGAGGTAGATGCCATGGTGCCGCTTTTGTTGCTGCAAATAAATCTGTAGCAATGTCAGGGCGAAGAGGATGTCTACGAGACGGAAAACAAAACGGGGGCCTTTTCCCTTCAAGCGTATTTTCAACATTTACCAATTTTTTAGTGGTTGCAGGACTGAAGCAGTGAAGACGTGAGCCTGCGCTGAGACAGACCGGCCTTGAAAACGGGGAATGTTTTTTTTAATTCCAATACATACATTAATTGCAAAATGAGTTGAGATGGTTTCCGCGTGATATGAAGACTCTCTTTGAACCCGACTATGAGTATAGTTGTAAATAGTAGTATTGATCAATTGTGCTAAAATTGTAGTATATCTAGTTGTTGAACAATAACTCTCACTCCTTTATTGAATGTGACAAATTTGAGCCCATGTGACTCTGACAAACCGACAAACCGTCCATGCTGCGTGGGCGCATCTTGCGACGAGTTTATGTTGCAACGTAGCACTTCTGCTCGAGCCTCGAGCCTTTTCTTTGGAGCTAGTCCAACATTCCCCTTGCTTTGGTCTTTCCTCTGGTTTGCAATATTTGCATAGCCTACCTGGAACCTGCGCTCCGTTTGAGGTCATGTCAGACCTCACAATTCCAGTCTGCGAGACAGTCATCATGGTGTGGTATTTGGATAGCCACAACCAATGGCGCCAACGCCGCGTCGACGACTTGTACTTTGATTTCGAAGAGTTTGGCACGCCTTGCTCACATAATTCTTCAGTTGCACCTTGCTCACTTACTTGTTTCATTGCAGTCCGAAGTTGGAAGCACTGAAGCACCTTAACCACCAGCGAAGTTCAAGTGTTCAAAGCATCTTATCCTCTTGACGACCCTTCCCTTTCAGCACAGCCATGGTGATGATGCGAGTTCAGAATCTCAAAAAGGGGGCAGAGTGGGAAGAGAAGATGGAGGAAGTCTCCGAGACGATGACAGGTTATGAAATCACTGACGCTTTCGGGGAAGGCTTCCACAACCCTGGTTACCTGTTGCTGAAGGGCTTGGCCACGCCATCATACCATGTGTATCGTGCCTGAGGTTTATTAATCATTGCCAAGCCAGATGCGACATGTTCCCCTTCCACCACTGTCGTTTCCCTCCTGAGGAGCAGAGTCTTGGCTGCATTACAAGACAATGAGTGACGTTTCTGGAACATGAGGACGCTTACATGAGCATAACTCGAACCAAGGCCACCCAACGAGCCGGAGAAGCCAAATCCAGCACCAGAACCGGAACCTCTGGTTGTCATCTGGCTGCGTTTTCAGATAGAGTTGATATGGAAAGACACAAGTCCAGCGAAGGGATGGATTCCATGGCAGGTCTACGATTTTGAAGCCGCTGCAGCGCGTGCGCCCGTAACCAAAAAAAGGTGAGCACCCTGCGCAGGTTGTTGGATGTCACTTCTTTGTTGTCCGAAGGTTGACTACCAAACTTGGAGATTTACAAGGGTTTCCCGAGAGCAACAACCATGGCTGTAGACATGTCCCAGCGGCTAGCTAGAAATCACCACAAGCCCAGTACAGACCCTCAAACAGCAACCCGAGCAGCCTTGTCATTGAGCATTTCCAATTTCCATGGCCGTAGACATATCCTGGCATTTGCATAATACTAAGAGAAAATCTCTCGACCCGAAGTGTTTCAAACATGATTTGAAGATTTGTTGAGCCCCATTGTGATTAGAAGCAAAAACTGTAGTATCGATCAGTAATGTCAAAAATAGTAGTATATTCATTAATTGAATACTAGTTTGGAACGATTTCGACATAACATCAATTGAAATATTTAATCTCTCGACCCGAAGTGCTTCAAACATGATTTGAAGACTTTTTTTGCACCAGAATATGGTTTAGGGCGTAGGATTAAGGGTTTAGGGTTTACGGTTTAGGGTTTTGGTTTGCGGTTTAGGGAGCAAGGTTTAGGGTTGAGGGAAGAAACCCTAAACCTCAGCTTTAAACCGTAAACCCTATTGTTTTTTGGCATGTGCTTATGTCATTTTCGTATTTATGTTATTTTTCAAATGCATTCATAAAAGCCCAACAGAACCGGAAAGGTAAGGTCTCAGGCTCATACATATATTCATAAATAAATAAATATATATATATATAGATGTGTGTGGCACATATATATATATATATACACCCTGAACCCTAAACCCTGAAACCCTGAAACCCTACAAGCCCTGAAGCCCTAAACCCCTCAACCCTCAACCCTGAAACCCTAGACCCTACACCCTAAAACCTACCCCCTAAACCCTAAGCCCTAAAACCCTGAGACCCTAAACCCTAGACCCTAAACCTTACACCCGAGACCCTGACACCCTTCATGAAGTCGGTCTAAGGGTTCACGGGTTGCCCCAAAGGGGCCTCCGTGGTACCCTTCTTCCTTCCAATTGGTTGGGTCTAGGGTTCAAGGTTTAGGGTTTAGGGCATGTAGGGTTTAGGGTGAAGGGTTTAGGGTTTATTCAGGGTTTTAGGTATAGGGGGGGGGATCTGCCTTCCAGAGCCTGTGCTAACAATGAGGGGCTCCCTCCCCCCCCCCCCCCCTTCATTTTGCAATTCCGACGGTTGCTGGCTGAAGTTTTTTTACCAGGTAGGCTCTTGGGACATTTTGTATCTTCCCTTCTTGGGTTGAGGAGGACCGTCTTCAGGAAGAGTTTTCATTTTTCAGGGGGTTTCACGGGCCATCCTAGTTTATAACCCTGCCAAAATCCAACATCCTACTCGAACCGGTGAAGACCTGCTAGGCGTCTGAGCTGCAAACCCCTACTGACGCTGAGCGCCAGACTCCTCACAGTTCGGGCACAAGAACAAACCGGGGGGGGGGGGGGGGGAAGGATGGCCGCGTGCTGGATGACAAGCAGACGTTTCTGGGTTGGAATCCCAAAGGTCTTAAAACCCAAGTTTAGGGCTTGCAAGCATGGTTTTTGCCCTTGTTGTGCCAGAGCAGTAGCTAATGGCCCTTTTCTCTTGCAAGTGTACATTCTCGACATTGTACCTTCACGGAGTTCACCCCAAACCCTAAACCCTAAACCCTAAACCCTAAACCCTATACCCTAAACCCTAAACCCTAAACCCTAAGAGGTGCACAAGCCCCCCACCCCCCATTAATAGATGCTCGCAAAAACTAGTCCACCCGAAGCCCGCTTCGGGAGTTGAAGTCTGCACACCCAGGATTGCAGCCCTGAGCCCATTGGGATCTTACACGGTTTAGGGTTTGGGGTTTAGGGTTTAGGGTTTGGGGTTTAGGATTTAGGGTTTAGGGTTTAGGGCTTGCGGATTAGAAAGAACCTGTAGGAAAGGGGACGATGAAGGGAGGGCGAGTACAGGCCCGTGGTAAGCCCCTTAAAGGGCGCCCCGTTGTCTAGGCATCCTGCTGCGGGGACCCTTCCGATGTTGAGGGTTTAGGGGTTTAGGGTTTTTGGGTTTACATGTAGGGTTTAGGGTTTAGGGTTTAGGTCTTAGGGTTGAGGTTTTTAGGGC
Organism: Symbiodinium natans; assembly: GCA_905221605.1. Lineage (NCBI taxonomy): Eukaryota > Dinophyceae > Suessiales > Symbiodiniaceae > Symbiodinium > Symbiodinium natans. The sequence continues at coordinate 815,332 of CAJNDS010002834.1, forward strand.
TTAGGGATGGGTTTAGGGCTTCGGGCCTAGGGAGTTCACGGTTTCTCCTCAGGGCTTGAAAAGGAGGTCATGGAAACGTGTTCAAGGTTCTTAAACCCTAAGCCCTATAAGCCCTAAAGTTTAGGGTCTGTTAGGGTTTAGGCTTTAGGGTTTTGGGTTTTGGGTTTTGGGTTTGGGTTTTGGGTTTTGGGTTTTGGTTCAGGGATTAGGGTTCAGGTTCTCAAGATTTCGAATCGAGGGCCTGTAAGACCAAAGCCCTGCAGGCTAGTCCGGCAGAATGTGCATGCTTTGAAGCTAACCCTAATGGTCCATGCACCCTTTTAATTTTGCTTGGGCCCCAAAGTCCCTACATAGGAAGCACTTTAAAGGCCCACGTACTCCCTGTCTAAGTACATGGACCCGTAAGACAAGGCTTCTGGAAGGTTTCATGTAACAAGCGTGGCTCTGCAGCAGCAGGCTTTGTAGGGTTTCGGGCTTCTTAAGGGCTTCTCAGAGGGGTTCCTCAAAGCTAGACTCTCTTAAATTCCAGGATTGGGTGGGGGGTGGGGTGGGGGCCCTAAACCCTAAACCCTGAACCCTAAACCCTACACCTTGAAGCTCCGAGGCTGCTCGAGGCCGATCTCAAAGACGGGGACACGCTGTCGGCAGTGGTAGCGCCCCGCAGAATCATGACTCGGGCGTTGGGTTTAGGGTTTAGGGTTCAGGGTTCCGGGTTCAGGGAGGGTTCAGGGTTCAGGGTCTAGGGTTTAGGGTTAAGGGTTTAGGGTTGAGGGTTTCCGCCAGGATTTTCCGTATTTCCTTCTACCCTTCCTTCCGCCACCTACACTCCCCCTTGAAGGTATCCCCCAAAAGGGCTTAGGATTAAGGGTATTTCAGGGGGGCGGGTGAGGCTTAGGGGGAAAGGTGTAGACCCTAAACCCTCAAGACCCTAAGCCCTACATGAACTCCTCCAGGGGCGCAGGATTTGTCTCAAAGACCCTACACCCAAAACCCTAAACCCTAACCCCTAAACCCTCAACCCTCAACCTAAACCCTAGACCCCATTATGGTGCCTCCTCCACTGAGGCGGACTACAAAGAGCTTGTCCAGCGTGTGAAAGACTCCTTCAATCCGAAGACTCAGGCAAGGTTTAGGGTTTGGGTTTAGGGTTTAGGGTTTCGGGTTTAGGGTTTAGGGTTTACGGTTTACGGTTTAGGGTGTAGGGTGTAGGGTTTAGGGTTTAGGGTTTAGGGTTTGGGATTCGGAGTTTGGGGTTTAGGACTTAGGGTGTGCTTTTCAAAGTTTTGAGGTTTTGTGGTGATCTAGGTTTAGGGTTTAGGGTTTAGGGTTTAGGGTTTAGGGTTTAGGTTTAGGTTTAGGTTCTGAGTCGAAGTTCAGTCTGCCCCGTACAAGAAGAGTCGCCTCAAGACCGAAGTATCAGCGTCTCATGAAACCACTGTTGCTGCATGAGGGCACAGCCTAATTCAAGCTGCACCTTAAACAGGAACCGGCGACATACCCTGAAGCCTAAACCCGAAACCGTACACCCTAAACCCTAAAACCTAAATCCTGGTCCAGAGGTAATGAATTTCGGTACTCAGGGAATAGGCTTCGAAAGCCTGGCCCTCTTCACCTCCTGCGCCTTCACACCCTCAACATGCCACTGGGCTTCAGGCCTTACACGGATTTAAGGTTTAGTTAGGGTTCAGGGTTTAGTGTTTGGGTTTTAGGGGGATTGTTTAGCGTTTTTGCTTTTTGTTGTTTCGTAAGACTGACTGGCCCTACCAGATCGTCACTGGAGCCTCGCGAGCCTTGGCGTGCACAAAGGGCTGAGTGCTTCGAAGATGTCTTAGGGTTTAGGGTTCAGGATTCAGGGTTTAGGGTTTAGGGTTTAGGGTTTAGGGTTTAGGGTTTGCGGTTATGGTTTAGGGTTTGGGGTTTAGGGTTCAGGGTTTCGGGTTTGGGGTTTGGGGTTCCAAGAAGAGCCCTAACTAGACCTTAGGAGGGCTTAGGGTTGAGGACTTCGGGTGTCAAGGGGCTTTATCTTGGACCCCTAAGCTGGTACCCTTGGGTTTGGGGACACTTCTTGTAACTTGGGGACACTTTTTGTAAAGACTCTTAGACAATACAAGGGCCTCAAACCCTAAACCCTAAACCCTAAACCCCCTAATATCCGGAGCATTTTAAGGACGAGCCTGAGCCGCTAGAGGGTTGTTGAAAAGGGGGAGGCCTATCTAAAGCAGCCGCCCTTTGTCAACCCCAAAGCTGACAAGTAGACCCCTTTGTTGAGGGTTTAGGGTTTAGGGTTTAGGGTTTAGGGTTTAGGGTTTAGGGTTTAGGGTTTAGGGTTTAGGGTTAGGGTCTTCAGCTTCAGGGGTACATAATAAGTTTCTCTAGGCAGCAGCAACACACTGCCGCGGTCCTCTCCGTTCAGGGTAAGGTACAAGTTTGCTCTTTGGGCAAACCCTAAAACCCTAAACCCCTAAAACCCTAAAACCCTAAAACCCTAAAACCCTAAAACCCTAAAACCCTAAACCCTAAACCCTAAACCCTAAACCCTAAACCTTAGGAAGGTTTCGTTAGGCTTTAGGGTGTACATCTTCCTGAGCTGGCCGGGGTTAGTGTTTTGTCAAAGAGAACCCGAACACCAGCCCCTAAACCCTCAACCCCAAACACCCTCCATGGTTTAGGGTTCAGGGTTTAGGGTTCCCTAAACCCTCAACCCCAAACTCCCTAAACCCAGAAACCCTAAACCCTGAACCCTAAACCCGAAGGCTGCCCGTAAACCCCAGAATCCTAATCCCCGCCCCCACCCAGTGTCCCCAAGATCGTACAGTGAGACCTCTGGCGGCCCTAGGCACCCCAAACAAACCCCAAACCCAAAACCCTAAACCCCTAAGTTCCTCAGCCCTAAACCCGAAACCCCTAAACCCTAAACCCCTAAGCCCGAAATAAACCCCCAACCCAAAACCCCTAAGCCCTAAAGAATTAACCCCGAAACCCTACACCCCCAACCCTAAACCCGATGCAACTTTCCTTGCCAAGGCAAGGGCGATTGGGTCATCATCTCGACATGTGACAACCAAGATCGCAAAGAGGAGGAGCCCTAGAAGCCAAAGAGAGATGGATTGGTAGCTGAAACCCTAAACCCTAAGCCCTAAACCCTTAGCCCTAAACCCTAAACCCTAAACCCTAGACCGTAAAACCCTAAACCCTGAACCCTGAACCCTAAACCCTAAACCCTAAACCCTAAACCCTAAACCCTAAACCCTAAACCTAAACCCTAAACCCTAAACCCCAAACCCTAAACCTTAAACCCTAAACCCTAACCGCCAGTGGCTGAAGGAGAGAGGAACTTCGGATTAGGTGTAGGGTCTGTGAAGAAAAGGCTGCCCTTTTTGTACTACAGGGCCGATACGGGAACCCAAACCTAAAAAACAACGGAAAAGTTTAGGGTTTAGGCTTAGGGTTGAGGGTTTAGGGTTTTGGGTTTCAGGTTTAGGGCTTAGGGTTTAGAGTTTAGGGCATCCTACACAAGGCACGACACAAGCCATTGCATAAGGCATTGAACCCTAAACCCCAAACCCTGTAAACGTGGTATCCATGCAAGAAAAGTGGTTTGAGCTGCTTGTATCGTGACGAGGCGAATCTGCCTTTTCTTCCTGGCAACTTTTAGTCTTAATAGGGTTCGGGCTTTAGATGGGTTTAGGGTTTAAGGTTTAGGGTTTAGGGTTTATACACTTTGTGACAGGGTGGGGAATACTTGGCGGTCGTCGCTCTTGGACGTCTATGTTGCCCACACCAGTCCTCGAGGGTGTGACACTCGGGGGCCTTCCTCTGCTGCAGCGATCGTGGTAGGCCTAAACCCCAAACCCTAAACCCTAAACCCTAAGATCCTGTGGCGAGAGGTCCGAATTCGGTGACACGCAAGAAATCTTGGGGGACACAGATGACATGGAAGACCTTGACGTAGAAGAGGTAGGAGTGGACGGATGCTATTCCCCAAAAGGGACCATCATTAGAGGAAGTGACCATAGGGATCCGAATACCCACGAGTTCCAGCGTCTCAACCTGGCTACGGGTGTAAATCTCGCCCCCCCCAAATTCGAAACCGGGGACCGTCTAAAACCAAGGCCCCGAAGCCTAAACCCTGAACCCTAAACCCCATTAGGTCAGTTGTTTGGGGAGGTCGAGCTTCCCTAAGGGTCCATGTAGCTGATGATTATATATTTTGGGCATCCATAGTCATAGGGTTTAGGGTTTAGGGTTTAGGGTTTAGGGTTAGGGTTTAGGGTTTAGGAAGTACTTTACGGCCCAAGTATTCTCTAGGGCGGTACATGGACCCTTAGGGCTTTCAGTATGTGGGCAGGTACCCTAATATACTCCTATCATGGCTCTTATACTACCCTAAGGATCTTTGAGAAAGGGTCTCAAACCCCAAGGGGACAACCCCTAGTGTTGAGCTTTCAGGGGATGGATGTATTACAAGGCTTGACGATTTGGGGCTTAGTTAAGGTTTGAGTTGACTGGTGACTACTGGTGCCCCCTCTTCTGGTTTAGGGTGTAGGGTGTAGGATTTCGGGTCCTGTTTTGTGTGCGTTTTAGGTTTAGATTGGTTGAACTGGCGTTCAGGGGTTTTGGGCTTCCGTTCATGAGATTAAAGGCTCGCGGCGTGTTTCATCTTCGTTCGGATTTCATACGGCTTCGACTGGTCTTCGGAGGTTTTTAAGGTTGCGTTTCAGGGCTTTGGCGAAGCTAAATGAATTAGGGCTCGGGACCCCTGGCCCCGATCAGTTCCAAACCAGGACGACCACAACTGCTACCTGTACCCTAAACCCTAGAGCGTTCGCCCTGAACCCTAAACCCTGAACCCTAAACCCTAAACCCCAAACCCTAAACCCTAAACCCTAAGCCAGGACTACCACAACTGCTACCTGTTCTATCTGCCCACCTGGGCTCCCGGTGCGACATCCGTGAAGCGGACGAGCTGGGTAGACAACGGCTGTGGCCCGGAGAGTCGGTTTAGCGTTTAGGGTTCAGGGTTTATAGGGTTTAGGGTTTAGGGTTCAGGGTTCAGGGTTTCGGGTTCAGGGTTTAGGGTTTAGGGTTTAGGGTTCAGGGTTTAGGGAGGAGAGTCGGGGTCAAGGGACTCAAGGAGGGGCTCTTTTCAGGGACCTTAGGGGCCTCTTTAGGGTCTACAGGGACGTTATAAGGTATATATGATGCCGGCGCGGGCCTCCCCCCCCCTCCCCCCCCCTGTGGTGTGGTTGTGGGTTGGTGTTAGGGTTTAGGAAATCTCTGAGAATATGGCACATTTTGTGAAGTTTGCAATAAGGCATGGGAGTTCGTGATTCCGGCAGCAAACTGTCGTTCGGCGAGGAGGCCGTGGGCGGGGGGAGGGGGAGGGGTGAGTCCCTAAACCCTGAACCCTGAACCCTGAACCCTGAACCCTGAACCCTGAACCCCAAACCCTAAACCCTAAACCCTAAACCCTAAACCCTAAACCCTAAACCCTAAACCCTAAACCCTAAACCCTAAACCCTAAACCCTAAACCCTAAACCCTAAACCCTAACCCTAAACCTGGGGGCTGGTGGGGTGGTGGGAGGGTTGGCATCCTCACGGCTAAGACAAAGGGGCTATACTCGGCCTTGGAGTGAGGGTTTAGGGTTTAGGGATTAGGGTTTAGGGTTTAGGGTTTAGGGTTTAGGGTTTAGGGTTTAGGGGGTGCCCGTGGATTTGATATTATTCCTTGGGATGCTCGACCCCCTTATGCTCACAGTCCTTAGGGGGCTTTACGGGTTTAGGGTTTGGGGTTTAATTTAGTTTAGGGTTGAGGGTTGAGGGTTGAGGGTTGAGGGTTGAGGGTTGAGGGTTTAGGGTTTAGGGTTTAGGGTTTAGGGTTTAGGGTTTAGGGTTTAGGGTTTAGGGTTTAGGGTTTGGGTTTAGGGTGATTATAGTACCCCTTGTTATGATCCCCATTAAGGACTGTGAGTATGCGAGGGAACATCCCAAACTATTCCCATTAATCTGATTGTTGTTCTTCTGACTTAGAAATTTTTTATCACGACAATAACCCGCTAAGTCCCTGGTGCCCACGCAGCTCAGCCAAAGCAGGGCGCGCCTTCTTCAGGTGCCCAGTAGTTTGGGTTTAGGGTTTAGGGTTTTGGGTTTAGGGTTTCGTGTTTAGGGTTTCGGTTTTAGGGTTAGAGTTTCCATAGTCGAGCGGAGCGTTTGCAGCGATCAACTTCCCGAACAAACCGCATGAAGCCAAAAGAAAGCTCTAGAAGCCCTATAACGCCCCGTGAACTGTACATCTTGTCTTCCCCGTAAGCCCTCTGTTTTTTTTGTTTGTGGGGGGGGGGGGAGGGGGCGGGGAGAGGGTTAGGGTTTAGGGTTTAGGGTTTAGGGTTGGGGTTCATAGGGGGCGTTTCGGGTCCCGGATAAACCCCTCGAAGCAAGCACGGCAACCTTGTTTATCCTAATTAGGTTCTTGGGCAACCATATCCAGACCCCGAAAACTACAGAGCTCCGTTCTTAGCTAAACCCCAAACCCCCTAAACCTCCCGAACACAAAAAGAGTTCAAGCCGAAAGATCCCAAAAGCTCCATTTATTCAACCTCAGCCCTAAACCCCAAATTTTCAACCCCAAACCCTAAACCCCAAAACCCTAATCCCCGAAAGATGTCCATCCCTAGTAGCCACCCTGGCCAGGGCCAGCTGTTGCAGCGAGATGCCGGCTGGGACAAGGTTATCGAGACCTTCGACCTAGAGACGCTGAAGCCATGAGGGCTCGAGCCCAGAGGGCTTTTAAGAGCATACGTAGGGATTGAGGGGTTTAGGGTTTAGGGTTTAGGGTTTAGGGTTTAGGGTAGACAGCGGCTGTGGCTCGGAGACTCAGTAGCCCAGCAACCTGTTGGGGGGGCATGATCTAACTTTACCATACTTGGTAGCCCAGTGGTACCCTTACCCTCTTTTTTTGCTTATGGTTTCCCTTATGAAATAAACAACCCAAAACAGGGTGCCCTTATCATAATATGGTTACTGGTCTACCAAGCATAACAGAAAGGTAAACCTTTTTCTTTTGGCCCAGGGTGCTCAGCAACTAGGTTGAGCATAGGGATTTAGGGCGTCAGGGGTTTAGTGTTTTGAGGGTTTAGGGCTCTAGGGGCTCAGCGTTTAGGGTTTAGGCCCTAGGTTTTTGGGGCTTTCGGGCTTTTGGATGAGGGCTTAGGAAATTATATAAGGCCTTTTGGATTTTGAGGTTTTAGAGTGTTGGGGTGTAGGACTTAGACTTTCGGGTTTGTAGGGCTTAGGGCTTGCAGACGGCGTAGAGGGTTTAGGACTCACTTGTACGGGATCTAGCCTAGCAAGTCGTCGCTTGGGTTTATATCAGCATGTGCGCGGTTTCAGTAGGGTTTGGGGTTTAGGGCCTATAGGGCTTAGGGTTTAGACAGGGTTAGTGGCCTTACATTGAGTTCATATAGCAAGGGGGTCGGCACCCCGAACGGATAGCGTTGCATGGGATTTGGGTTGGGCACTTGCGTGCCTGAAGCCTAAGCCAGCCAACTTTTCCACAGTCATCTTAACTTCGAGGGTTTAGGGTTTAGGGTTTAGGGTTTAGGGTTTAGGGTTTAGGGTTTAGGGTTTAGTGTTTAGGGTTTAGGGTTTAGGGTTTAGGGGTAGAGTTCGGTGCTTTAGCATTTTCAGGGTGAGGGGTTGCGGAGGTGTAGGCTACATTCACCTGTGCTCCATGCAATGTCCGCATGAGCTCCCGTGTGACGAACCCTCCTTGAGGGCTCAAGCACCGGAAGTCGAGCAGCGTTTAGGGTTTAGGATTTAGCGTTTAGGGTTTAGGGTTTAGGGTTAGGGTTACTCGAAAACTAGCACCCTAAACGTTCAGAACCCCGAACCCCAAAAGTCCTAAACCCCTCAAACCCGAAACTCGTAACCCTAAAATAACCCTATTCTCGACACCCCAAGCCGCTATAAACCCGAAATCCTTAACACCCAATAGCCGGAACTCGCCAGCTCCTAAAGAAGCCTCTGGCGGGTGCTTGGGCCCTTTCCAGGAGAATACACTGCTTTCACCGGAGAGCTGCTGCTAGCCGAAAAGGAATGTTGCTGCCAGGGTTTAGGGTTTAGGGTTTAGGGTTGAGGGTTTGGGATTTAGGGTTTAGGGTTTAGGGTTTAGGGGTGCTAGGACCCAGGGCAGCCCTTATTCCCCTTGAAGGGGTTTAGGTTTCCTTATACCAAAAAGGGCACCCTTTTATTCCCAGCTTACTCTTGGGCCTACGTAGGTCTAGGGCGTCTAGGGCTTACAGGGCTACTGGGTAGGGGTGAGGGCCTTTGGCTTTCGTGCATTCAGTTTGTACGAGTATGGCTCTAGGCCAGAGGCTTGTAGCGCGGGGTACCTTGCTGCTGATTCGAGACTGGAATTATTTTTTTTTCCGACCGACCTTCTTGGGTTAAGTGAGGCGGATACAGAACCCTCGTTGCTGATAGAAGCCAACTTGAACCCTGCGACTGCATAGAGCTTGTATGGGCTGTAGGCCTCAGTTTTCTTTGTCTGTAGACCACCCGAAACCCCTGAACTTTAAACCCTAAACTTTATAGGTTTCCTGCAGGGCAATTAACTACGAAGATGAAGTCGATGCCAGGACAGCTCTTCCTCACCGGCTCTTGGGACGACTTCGCTGGTCTGCAGCTTCTGCGGCCCATTGGAGGTGGGTTTAGGGTTTTGGGTTTGGGGTTTAGGGGTTAGGGTTTGGGGTTTAGGGTTTAGGGTTTGGGGGTTGGTTTCAGCCCGAAGCTTATAAACTTAGGGTTTGGAGTGCAGGGCGCGCCAAGTCATAAAATGAACCCCTGGGCCCGAAGGCCCCTCACTTCCCCCCAAGGTTTCCTTGTTGATGTCGACTCTTTCAAGAGGGGGGTGGGTGGGGCACTCCCCTACCACAGATGCCTTTAGACCCTATGGCCCTCAATTCCTACTTTAGAGTTCATGGTTCAGAACTTAGGGCTTTACCCAAAATTCTGAACATCTTAGGCAGGGTCTAGGCTAAAACCTAAACCCGAAACCCTAAGCCCTAAACCCTTTGAGCTGTCAGCCTTCTGCTCGAATCTTCCCTTACCCTAAGCCCAAAACCAAAGCCAACCTTACTAGCACCCAAGCCCTGGCAGCCCTCCGTAAAACCTAAACCCTACACCTTAAAACCCTAGACCCTAAACCCAAAACGACACCTTAAACCCAAAACACGAAAATGCCCGGAGCTTCGCAAACCTGAATCCTAACCCATCCGACCGAGTCCATGTACTTAGGGATTGTAGGGTGTGGATGTACTTAGGGATTGTAGGAGCGTGTGGCCCCAAAATGGCTGTATAGTCCTTTGTTTAGGGGTTAGGGGGTTTAGGGTTTAGGGTGTTAGTATCAAGGGGAACATCCCAAGCCTCCCAGCCCTAAACCTTAAACTCTAAGCCCTAAAAGGGTTTAGGGTTTAGGGTTGAGGGTCTGGATTCAAATCCGGGCCCCGCCACTGTAAGCATCAGCACCCATGCAGATCTTCCTACCACAAGATATCACTCAGCCCCAGGTTTAGGGTAGAAACCTTAGGGGTTCAGGGTTTAGGGTTTAGGGTTTAGGGTTTAGGGTTTAGGGTTTAGGGCAGGCGAGGCTTGGGCAGCTTGTGAAACTGTATGGGGGTTTACGAAAATTGGGGACCCCAAACAGTAGACCCCCAAATAGTATAGGATTTCCATATAATCAGGATCCCAGTAGGTACCCCGCCCCCCCCCCCCCCCCCCCAAGTCGGAAACCCCGTATGTAAACTCGGGTGACAGAAGCTGCATGGCTTTTTGTTCTTGTCTTTCTGCTGTGGCCGTGTTGGCCCTGTTATGCGTTTCTTAAGCGAAGGGGGGTTTACCTAGCTTGGGGTTTGGGGTTTAGGGTTTATGGACCATGTAGGAAGCCCCAAAAGCCCCGCGCAGGCGAGTACATCTTCAGCGTCTCCCTTGGCCCGAGCCTTTCCGCGCGCTTCGCCTTCCTCGTGGACGGCGACCGGCGGCGTGCCGTGCATCCGGTACCTGGTCGCTTTAGGGTTTTGGGGGGAGTTTAGGGTTTAGGGTTTAGGGTTTAGGGTTTAGGGTTTAGGGTTTAGGGTTTAGGGTTTAGGGTTTGGGGCGGGGTTCGGGGTTAGGGAGTCTAGGGTCTAGGATTCAGGGTTTAAGGGGTTTGGAGGGTGTCAGGTTTTGGGGCTCAGGGTTCAGGAGTTGGGGGGTTTAGGGAGGTTTCAGTAGTTGGAGGGCTTAGGGGTTAGGGTTCAGGAGCTGGACTTGGGGGGGGGGTGGGGGGGGTGGGGGGGGGCGGGGGGGGGGCGGGGGGGGGGGTGGGGGGGGGGGCGGGGGGGGGGGGGGCGGGGGGGGGTGGGGGGGGGGGGGGGCGAGGGGGGGTGGGCGGGGGAGGGGGGGCGGGGGCGGGGGTGGGGCGGGGGGGGGGCGGGGGGGGGGCCGGGGGGGGGGAGGTTATCGAAACGGGTTTAGGGTTGTAGGCTTTTAGGGTTTAGCTGTTCCGGCACCGTGAACAGCTGAGGGCTTTCGCTTGGCTTCTACGGGTTTTTCTGTGTCTTGCGGCGTTCTCGGGTTTTGGGCTCAGTGCTTAGGGGGCTACTTATACGGTGAAGGGGCCAGTGAGTGGGCGTTGTTGATTGAGAAACACTAAACCCTAAACCCTAAATTCGAAATTTCGGGCTTAGGGTGTGCGAGCGAGCATGCAGGGCATGTCGGTCGCCTTGGTAGAAGACAAAACCCCCCAAATTCCTCACGTGTCACACTTCCTACGGAATCCACCGAGCTCCAGAAGGCCAGAAGCCCAAACCCTAAACCCTACTGAAGACGCAGAGAGCATGAGCGTCATAGAGTGTGAGAGAGCAAATCCCAAGGCCAGGAGGAGGTTCAGGTTTAGGGTTTTTAGGGTATAGGGTGTACACGGTTTATAGGGTTTAGGGTTTAGGGTTTAGGGTTTGGAGTTTATAAAGGGTTTAGGGTTTGGGGTTTAGGGTTTAGGGTTTAGGGCCATGGGGTTCAGACTTATTTGCTTTGTGGTCTTGGGGGTCTATCACCCAACGCTTGTCCAGGCCCAGCTTGTGACGACCATCCTAGACGCCTGAACCCTAAGCACTAAAAGGCTTAGGGTCTAGGGTTCAGGGTTTAGGGTTTAGGGTTTAGGGTTTAGGGTTTGATTAGAGGGTTGAGGGAAAGCTTAGAAACCCTAAACACCCAATAAACAACGAAGGAAAAATACCCTTAACCCAAAGCACCCTAGTAACCTTAAAACCCTGAGCCCCCCCAACAAAACCCTGAAAACCCCAAACCCTCAACCCTAAACGCTAAACCCTAAACCCCCTAAACCAAGTCAGTTTGCTTGAGTCGTAGGGGCCTCGGATGCTGCTGTTTTGCAAAACCCTAAACCCTGAGCAACAAAACAACAACAACAACAACCTAAACCGCAGCCCTGTGACAACTCAAAAGAAGAGTTTGCGGGATTTGAGTGAAATCAAAGGTGGCTTATCGTTTTTCGAGATAAACCCAAACAGATACATTCTCGCTCGCTTTCTCGCTCCCTCGCTCTCTCTCGCTCTCTCGCTCTCTCCGCTCGCTCGCTCGCTCTCTCTCTCTCTCTCTCTTTCTCTTTGTTGTTCTCGCTCTCTCTGTCTCTCTCCCCATCATTTTTTGAGATCATTTCGTTGACAATATTCGACAAACAAGAAAATTGAAAACATCAATTGACGGGTGCCAATGACGTCTCAGCAGCGCAATTTGTTTTTTTTTCTGGGAAAAAAGACGGAGAGAGTTAGCCAGGGGGATTCTGGGGGTTATAGGGTCTGGGATTTAGTCTGGGGTTGAGGGGTTTTGGGGTTTAGGGTTTCGGATTTAGGGTTCCTGAACCCCAATGGTTTATAATGATGTATGAACACTAAACGAGGCACTAAACTTTGAAGAGTTGGATGAACTCCTGTAAATATCATGAATCCCCAACTGCAGGTTTTCATCAGGGTTTAAGTGGGGCTAACCCTAAACCCGAAGCCCTGAAACCCCGTCGTCCCACGAGCCTTGAACACAACCCAGAAGGTCCATTTGTAGTACTCTTATGGAATTAGGTACCCAAAAACTACACTAAATGGGGTTTTGGGGTACCTAATTCCATAATAGTACTACAAATGGACCCTCTGGGCAAAGAAGAGTTCAGGTATGTGATGGCGCGGGGCAGATGCTTTGCCAGCAAGCCTTGCGGGTGTTTTTGGGGTTTAATGTTCGGGCTTCGGGCCTGGGATTTAGGGTTGCACGTTTGGGATGCCGTGCTTGTTTTTGGCAATCATAGAGTTTGGGGCCTAGAAGCCTCCGAAAGCCCAAACCCTAAGCGTCCAAAAACCAGCTCGCTGGTGACTTAAACCTGGACCGAACTAAGCCCTAAACCCTAAGCACCAAACCCTAAACCCTAAACCCCCCCACATTCAATACTAAACCTTGAATGACCGTTCAGGCGAATGGAGATCCTTATGCTCTACTTTTCCCCAACGACATAGGCTTAGGGTGTAGGCTCAGGGATGGATTGAATATTTATCGGGGGTGGGGGGGGGGGGGGGGGGGGGCTTCCGAAATCATGGGTACCTTCTTGCGGCATATGATCCGGGAATCCTACTATTTGGGGGTCTATTTTAGGGGTCCCCTTTTTTCGTAAACCGCCATAGGGCTTAGGGATTCTTAGGGTGAAAGTGCTTGGCTCAGTGTGTCAAAGCCACCCAAGCACCGCACTCCTAAACCCCTGAACCTCAAAACGCCCGAGCCTTAAGAATCCCAAAGGTCACTGTCC
>CAJNDS010002834.1:830673-968173 GCA_905221605.1 Symbiodinium natans
TAAGAAACTCCCTGGCTGTTGCTGAAGTATGGGGCCCTGGGTCTACTGAATTTGAGGGACCCTAAACCCTAAACCCTAAACCCTGAACCCTGAACCCTAAACCCTAAACCCTAAACCCTAAACCCTCTTTGTTGCTGAAGTATGGGGGCCTGGGTCGACTGAATTTGAGGGATTTGCCAACCCCAAGCCCTAAACCCTAAACCCTAAACCCTGACCCCTCCTAAATTCTAGACTCTAACACCTGAAACCCCAAGCCCCTGCAACTATCCTGCCCTTTACCTTAAACCCTAGAAGGCCCAGAGGGATCAAGCGATTCGGGTCAAGCTTGCCGGGTTTTCTGGTTGAGGCTGTGTGGTTTTGGGTTTTGGGTTTAGGGTTTAGGTTTTAGGTTTTAGGGTTTAGGGTTTAGGTCTCAGGGTTTAGGGTTTAGGGTTTAGGAGCGCTGGGTTCGGATCTAGGGTGTAGAGTTTGAGTTCAGGAGCTCTGAGTTAGGGTCCAGGGTGTAAAGCTTGGGGTTGTGTATAGTCTAAGAGCAACTTGGACTTGGTAGTCCCGTGGTACCCTTCTGCTCTACACAAGAAGCTACCATTCTCGCCTCGTATCACCCTTTTGTTGCCCTTTTTCGGGTTCCCTTGTTCCCTTTTAGGGTGTGGGGCTTAGGGTTTAGGGTGCCTTTTTGCTCCCCTTTTTTGGGGTTCTAGGTTCCTTTATCAAGTAACCGTTAACCAACCAAAAAAAAGGGTACCCTCATTGTATATATTCTTTTCTGGGCTACTAAGTGGAGGTGCTTCCGCAGCCGAGACCCGACTTCCTGGAGGACGCGTTAAGTGCGTCTTTTTGCGGGGCTTAGGGTTTTAAGAGTTTTTTTTGTTTGTTACCCTAAATCCCTGGAAGTCTAAAGCTAAAAAGCCTTCGAGCCCCAAGCCTGAATCCCTAAGCCCTATTCCCTTATGGCCCCTACGTAGTTACACTATAATAATAGCTCCCAAAACCGTATTCCAATTATTCAGGCCCTAAACCCTAACCCTAAACCCTAAACCCTAAACCCTAGACCCTAGACCCTAGACCCTAGACCCTAGACCCTAAACCCTACCCCTATATTCAGCCCTTGGTTCGTGGGGAGGGTGAAGGATTTGGTACCCTCAACCGAAAACCAAAAACCCGAAGCCCTGAAAGCCGAACGCACGAGCCCTAGCACCGTAAAACCACAAAATTCGGATGTTCCCCCTTATACTAACCGTCCTGAATAGGGATCATAGCACCCCCTACTATAGTCCCAATTAGGAACTGCTAGTGTAAGGGGGAAACAAACCAACCCCAAAACCCCCAAACCCCTACCACGAAGCCTTCACAAACCCTGGGCGCCCTAAGCCCGAGGTTCACAGCTGCAATGGCCTCGTATATACATATTAGATATATATATATATATGTATACATACATATGTATATGCTTTATTTAAGTATATGTCTATTTTCTTTTGCATTATCGCAATGTTTTGTCATGTTCGTTAGTATGTTTTTTGGGGTGGTTCGAGTCTGTTGGCTCTGAGTAGGATAGTTGGTTTCCTATTTTTGGCCCTTAAAGGGTTGTCTAGGTGGACAGAACAGGACCTCATTCCCCTACTTCAAAAGCGTTACCCTACGACACTTCCAAAAAGATACTGGAGCCTGGCCTGAGGTGGGAAATAGCCCTAAGCCCTAAACCCTAAACCCTAATCCCTAAACCCTAAACCTAAGGCAGAAGCCCGAGTAGGACCATCTTTGGGATGGTGGGCGGGGAGCCAGCTTACATGCAAGCACAGCTTGGTGGGGGCGACGTGCAGTTGGCAGGGCTTGGGGCTCTTAAATGACCCCCTCTAGGGTTCTGGGCTTAGGCTTGTTTTGGGATTTTGGGTTTCGTGTTTAGGTTTTAGGGCTTTAGGGCTTTTAGGGTTTTTAGGGTTTTAGGGTCTTTAGGGTTCAGGGCCTAAGGCTTAGGGTTTTTGGGATTTTGGGCTTGGGGTTTCGGGATGAACAGAAACAACATGAGCGTGGTGTTGTTTTTAGGTTAGAGCCAAGGGCTAATAGGGTCTTCTGACACACGTACGGTTTAGGATGTCGGGTTCAGGGCTTAGGGTTAACATGTATGGTTTAGGGTGTAGGGTAGCCCCAAAACCCCTGAACTCCAAACCCGAACGTTTACTTCTGCATCATGAACAAAACTGCTTGCCGCACCATTGCACCAGGCCAACACCCCCAAACCCTATGAGGTCTAAGCTCTAAGCCCCAAATCCTGAAAGCCTCAAACTTCAAGCTGCATACCCGACACACTCCAAACCCTAAAGATCCTGACCTGAAGAAGCCCACACCGTGACAGGAGTTTCCGGAGCAGGCGCGGTATTTGGGGGCATGAAGCACCCAGAGTCTGCTTTCTTTCACTAGATGTCCTGGCTCTAGGGCCCTAACAAGGGGTTTGGGGGTTGAGGGCTATGAGCTGCTTGGGGTGTTAGAGGGTGTCAGGGTTGAGGGTTAGACATATTTTGAAACAGGGTGTAAGGGTTAGGGTTTAGAGCCTACACCTGACCTTCCTTCTGTGCATCTTGTGAAGCGTCTTGTAGATCCTGGTAGCTCAGCGGCAAAATCGGTTTTCTGGGTCCTTATATGGTATGAGCTGAGGGCAGGTGTGTGCGCGTCTGTCCTTGAGACTAGCAACGCCGGAGCAACAAGACTCCGTTTGATATTGCAGTTTGTCTGAAGCTCTGCAACCAAGCAAAAGAGGAACCTTGGTAACCTTACCATGAATGACACCAATTCGATCCTGCTTCCCGAATCCTGCGACATTGTTTGCTGAGGCTCCTGGACTCCCCTTGAGGCCCCGATATATGGGGCGCGTTGAGGTGGTTGGGTCTGTTAGGAATGGTCCCGTTTTTCCTGTGCGAATGCAGGCTCTCATTTCCAGTGCTTCCCGAAAATAGACCATAGCTTGGTCAAAGGGTATAGGTATATGGTCCCTCAATGTGGTCCCTTACCTTCTTTTAAAAGGTTCTGAAGTATGCACCCTGGTGTTTTACAGGGTATATAGGGGCCCAGTTTAAAGGGGCCATCTTAAGGGACCATGTAACTACCCGAAGACTTGGGGAACCATCAGAGGAAGATGAAGTGAACACCCTAAACCCTAAACCCGAAACCCTAAACCCTAAACCCTAAACCCTAAACCCTAAACCCTAAACCCTAAGCCCTAAGCCCTAAACCCTAAACCCTAAACCCTAAGCCCTAAACCCTAAACCCTAAACCCTAAACCCCCTAAAGGCTCGACTCCTGGAGCCTTCGCTTCGCGACTTCCCCGTGCCGGAGGGCAGGCTCTTCGGGAAGGCGCGGGGAAGGGTTTGGGATTTTCATAGGGTTTGGGGTTTAGGGTTTAGGGTTTAGTGTTTAGGGTTTAGGGTTTAGGGTTTGGGGTTTAGGGTTTAGGGTTTAGGGGTAGTTTCAGGGGCCTTTAACGTGGTCCGCCCAACCTCCTTGAAAGGGTTCTGATGTATGGCCCCTTTATTCGTGCAGGGTATATAAAGGGGCACATAAGGGGTACCCATTTCAGGGCCCATACTAAGGACCACGTAACTACCCTTAAAGAGTCGTCTATACACCCAATCCCCCAAAACAAGCCCTACACCCTAAATCCCTAAACCCTAAACTCCTACGAGCTCTGGCACCGGATTCGTCGCTCCATCGGCCGCTGCAGTCTGACAAGACAATGGGGAATCCAGCAGGCCATTGCTGGCACAGTTGCATGGTCCGTCATCACTTCCGTAGCCTGGCTGTTTGTGACGGCTGCAATGAACGTGTGTGTTCCTTGATGCACCAGATCTTGGACGAAGATGCTACGTTGCCTGCGCGCCGCGTCGCGCAGCGGTTGCAGCTGCGTGGAGCCGGAGTAGAATGCTTGGGAGGCATTCGTCTAGGTCCTCTAAATCAGTAAGCCCTACCCTCGAAAGCCCTGAACCCTAAACCCTAGACCCTAAACCCTAAACCCTAAACCCCAAAGACTGCTCGAGGACGGCAAGATGAAGCTACTGTACCTCCACGGCGGTGGCATCAACCTGAAGATCGCCCAGATGCAGCAGCCTTGCTGCAGCTTCACAAGATGGGTTCGGGATGAGTGTTTCGGGTTGGGGTTTAGGGTCTAGGGTCTAGGGTTTAGGGTTGAGGGTTTAGGGTTTAGGGTTAGGCTGCTTAAGAGTGCTTTGGTGCTCTTGTTGCCGGTGCTTCGGGGCAAAAACAGGGGTCGAGCGCAGGTGGGCACCGTTTGTTTGCGAAGTGATGTACCCAAACTCAACATGGCCTGGACTCGCCAGCCCCAAGCCCCAAGCCCTAAGGGAGGTTTAGGGTTTAGGGTTTAGGGTTTAGGGTTTAGGGTTTACTGTAGGGTTTAGGGTTTAGGGTTTAGGATTTAGGGTTTAGGTCTTAGGGTTTAGGGTTTAGGGTTCTAAACCCCAAGCCCTGAACCCTGAACCCTAAATCCCGAAATCCCTTTTAAGGACATCCTCTAAGCCTCAGAATCACGGAGCCACCGCATGCTCTGCAAATTGTTCTGCCTTCTTGAGTTGAGGATTGCAACTTCCGGGGTTTAGGGTTCAGGAGTTGAGGAGTTGAGGAGGTGAGGAGTTGAGGAGGTGAGGAGTGTAGGAGTTCAGGAGTTGAGGAGGTGAGGAGGTGAGGAGTTGAGGAGGTGAGGAGTGTAGGAGTTCAGGAGTTGAGGAGGTGAGGAGTGTAGGAGTTTAGGAGTTGAGGAGGTGAGGAGTGTAGGAGTTTAGGAGTTTAGGAGTTTAGGGTTCAGGGTGAAAGGATGAAAAGGGTGCTGGGTATAGGGTTCAGGGCTTTTCGGTGCGCCCTACCACGCCAAACCCCATGCCGTAAACCCTAAACCCTAAACCCCAAACCCTAAACCCTATAAACCCTAATTTCAGGACAAGCAGCTTGCTCCGCGACCTGCCAATGCGAAAGGACGACCGTTGGACAATGTTGGGTTTTGCAGGGCTTATATAGGATTTCTACAAGTTTTACATAGGGTCTGTGTTGGGGTTTTTGAAGTTTTTTTCGGGGTGTGTCTTGCGTTTAGCGAACCCGAAGCCCATAACCCAGAAGCAGTTTTCTGAATCTGCGAAGGGTGAGGCCCCCCTCAAGCTCCAGGACATTGAATGGGTCCAGTGGACTGGGCCGCACCGTGGCAGGATTTAGGGTTTAGGGTTTAGGGTTTTGGGTTTTGGGTTTTGGGTTTAGGACCCTGTAACCCTCTAGAGCCCGAAATGCCCTCAGCCTCAATTCCCCAGGTCCCGAACTCCGAAACGCAAGATCTCCTGGTGTTAGGGTCTACTGCAGCATTTAGGGTTTAGGGTTTAGGGTTCAGGGTTTAGGGCTTCCGAAGCGCCAGAACCCTGACTACCGCACACACCCCAAGAAGACCACTCCCAGAACACCCCCCCCCCCCCCCCAAAAAAAAAAAGTCCCTAAACCCTAAACCCTAAACCCTAAACCCTAAACCCTAAACCCAAAAAAGACAAAAGTCTGCAACAAAACCAAGAAAGACGCACTGCCCATACCCCAAGCCCTTGCCATTAAACGCAACGCTTCAGGCATCACGTGCCGCTGGGCTAAACCCTAAACCCTAAACCCTAAACCCTGAACCCTGAACCCTAAACCCCGAGCCCAAACGCCTTAGGCATCACGTGCCGCTGGGCTGGAATGCTGACTGGTCTCTGGAAGCCTTCGGCCCGGACTTCAACGCACCTGGGCGGCTCTGAGTTGGGCCTTTTTGGGGTTTAGGGTTTAGGGTTTAGGGTTTAGGGCTTGGAGGGCTTTGGGACTGTTTAGGGCTTGCAGGGCTCATCAAGGCGAAAGAAGCCGGGCTTCTAAGCGCCTAGAAGGGGTGCAGAAGGGCCTATCAGAAGACCCTATCAGGGCTTATAAGCTGTTGTTTGGGTGCTGTGTTGCAGGCCTCGAGGTGGTCTTTGGGGTTGTAGGACCAGGTTTATCGCTTCGGAAGCTTGAACTCCATACATCCGGAAAGCCCTGGTTAGTAGTTCTACCCCAAGCCCCAAGCTATGAAACCTACACTCGGATCCCTGAACCAAGTCGAGCATGAACCCCCTAAACCCTAAACCCCAAACCCTAAACCCTAAACCCTAAACCCTATAGTGCCTAGCCTCTATACCCTAAGCCCTGCCATCCCTTGCTCCGAAGCAGCGTTTCTTAGGGTTTAGGGTTTAGGGTTTAGGGTTTAGGGGGCTTGCAGAATTGGGGGTACCGCAGGGAATCCTACTATTTGAAGGTCTGTTTTAGGCTTAATAGCTGGGTGGATACACTTTACACCTTTTTGGCGGGCTTATGAGAACTCAGCTACTAAGAGTTCATTCCCTTATAGTGGGCTCCGGACTCCGGACCCTGAGGCCTACTTCGAGCGCCTGCCCTACAACAACTGCCAGTTCGAGACCTGGGATGGACATGATGGGCGGCGGGGGGAGGGGGGGGGAAGGGATTTGGGGTTTAGGGTTTAGGGTTTAGGGTCTAGGGTTTAGGGTTTAGGGCAGTTCGAAACTCTGGGAAGGTCATTCGCTTGCAGGCGGCTCGGGCGTTTTAATGGATGGCAGGCGTATGGTGTTGATAGGGTTTCCCGACATCAAGGTTAAGGGCTTTGGGGTTGAGTATGGTCAACCTAAAACCTAAACACAGACCCTAAACCCTGCCCTTCCCAAAGCCCTCAACCCCAAATTCCTGAAGCCACAACAGCCATCTGTAACAGCCTTTGGCCCTAAAGCAAGCCTAACTCACCGAAACCACGAAAGCCCAAGACATGAATCTCAGCTCCTTTTGAAGCGAAAGCGCCTGACCGTTTTCCGAAAAATGATCAATCGGCTTAGGATTTAGGGTTTGGGGCCTAGGGCGCCGTTCCATGCAGGATTTGATGAGACCTTGGCAAAGTTCAAGGTATTCCTCGAGGAGAGACTTGGCATCATTGCGTCACCCTCAGCCCCAAACTCTCAGCCCGAAACTCCAATCCTTCCAGCACAGGCTCGGTCGATCAAAAGTGCCTTACACTATGGCTCAGGGCAAATCTCTACCGTGATTCTGAAGTGCGCCAAGCATACCCAGGTTTTCTCTCGGCCTTTACATCCTTTACATTCACAACCCTCAGGCTGTGTGGTGTTTTAGGGTGCGGGCAGGAGGGCTGAACCATAAACCCTAAACCCTAAGCCCTAAACCCTGAGGGCCTCTCCCGGTAAGGCGCTGTTAGGGCCGCCCTGTCGATTTCCGAGGGGAAGTGTGCTCATTTTGAGTGAGGTTCTTGATCATCTTGCTTAGTTTGCCCACGAGCGCTTGCTGCACCCTTTTCGGCTGTTGTGGTCCCACCCGAACCCGGAGAGACTTATGGATCCTAGAGCCGTTCTGACAAACAAACATCCCTAAACCCCAAACCCGAAACCCTAAACCCTGAACCCTGAACCCTATACCCTAACCTGCAAGCTGCACTATAAGGAATGGCCCTTTCGACGGCGTCGTCGGATTTGATCAAGGGGGTGAGTTCATTGCCCAGGCACGGCGGAGAACTTTTTGTGGTGGAGCTTTCGTTGCTTCTTCTCTTGGGGCCCAGAGTAATATCGGGGTCGGAATAGTTACTGATAGTATACCCTTCTGGCCCCTAATAACCCTTCAAAGCCCTGTTCTAAAGATTTTTACGCCCCTTTGTTTGGCCCCTTTATTTCCCCTTTTTAAGGCTTCAGGTTCCCCTTATCAACCCCATTAAACCAAAAAAGGGGGCACCCTTTCATTTCCTACGCTACTCCTGGGTCTCCCTAAACCCTAAACCCTAAACCCTAAACCCTAAACCCTAAACCCTAAACCCTAAACCCTAAACCCTTTTTTGCTTAAAGGCAAACATGGTGTGCTTTTTACCACCCAAGCCCTCGATTCGACTCTGGATCACAGAGTCTTGAGGTCTGGGTGGGCTTTGGATCGCAAAGCCCAGGGCTTCGGGGCAATTCCCGTAGTATTCACTAGGAGCCGGAGTAGGCTCTTGTTTCCTTGTTGTTAGAGTTGGGTTTCCCTTAAAGCAAAACAGGTACCCTTTCATTCCTAGGATACTCCTGGGTTTACGTAGTTCAATAGTCCCCATGAATGTTTCTAAGTTTGACAGGATACTGGGAGTATCCAGGAATCTGGTATTAGGGGCAGGGAAGGGGTGAATACTTACTTTGGAGGGAGTATCTACTATTCGGGGGCAGGGGAGGGGGTGAATATTTGTGGGAAGGAATGTACAGTTTCTTGCTGAGGGTCTTCAAGTGGAGCTGTTTCCTGCCTACATGCATCGCCCCAACCCAAACAGCAACCCTAAACCCTAAACCCTAAGCCCTAAGCCCGAAACCCTAAACCCTAAACCCTACAGTTCTGAAGGCATACCCCGAACCCCACATGTGTTGATGTAGTTCGAGGCCAGAACCATCATCCGAAGGTCACTCTAAACCCAAACCCCAAACCCCAAACCCCAAACCTCAAACCCCAAACCCCAAACCCCAAACCCCAAACCCCAAACCCCAAACCCCAAACCCCAAACCCCTAACCCCTAACCCCTAACCCCTAACCCCTAACCCCTAACCCCTAAACCCAAACCCCTAAACCCTAAACCCTAAACCCCAAACCCTAAACCCTAAACCCTAAACCCTAAACCCTGAACCCTGAACCCTGAACCCTGAACCCTGAACCTTAATCTCTCATCCTAAGGGTATTTGGGCCCTCAACCCTAGAGTCGACGTCACAAAGCATCAGCCGATTCCTCTGCGACGTTGGGTGGCGGTTTTGGGTTTACTCAGGGTTTAGGGTTTACTCGCAAACAAAGGTTAGGGGGTTTAGGGTTTAGGGTTTAGGGTTTAGGGTTTACGTTTTTGGGTTTAGGTTTTAGGGTTTAGGGTTTAGGGTTGAGGGTTTAGGGGCTATGGTTCAAGGGTTTTAGGGTTTACAGGTACAAAAAATAATCGCAAGAAGGGGCTATGGTTTAGGGTTTAGGTTTTTTGTCAAGGAGTTCCATAGCCATTCCGCCTCGCTTTGGGTGCTGCCTCGATTTTGGGTGCTGCTTCAGCGCGTGGGCTTCGCGCTGAAGCAGCACGCTGAAATTGAGGTGGAACGATAGTCGAGGTGGCACGCTGTGAAAATCAACTGGGTTTCGCTAGAAAGGCTATTTTGCTTGAGAAGAAACATGCCAGGCCAAATTCCCGTGCCAAATGCATGCTGCCTCGATTTGGGTGCTGCCTCGATTTTGGGTGCTGCTTCAGCGCGTGGGCTTCGCGCTGAAGCAGCACGCTGAAATTGAGGTGGAACGATACTTGAGGTGGAATGGCTAGGGGAACCCTTGATTTTGGGGAGGGCGAAAGCCTACTAGATAATTGCGTGCAGGTGAAGCCTCTAATGGTTGCGAGCTTAGGGTTTGCCCATTCAGGGTTTTGGGGTTTAGGGTTTATTAGGGTTTAGGGTTTAGGGCTTAGGGTTAGGGTTTAGGGGACTCTTGGCAGCCTCCAAAAGTAGGTGTTCTGTCATACATAGAACAACCATTCCCTCCCGGCCCTTAACCCCCTTGCCCCCCAAAAAAAGAAAGCTAAACCCAAGAACCTTGGCCCTTTGACGTGCCCTTGAAGCCTTGGAGACTTTAACCCTGTAGCCCTTTTGAGCCCTCAACCCTGGATTTCACAGCCCTAAACCCCAAAACCCCTAAAGCCCCCAAAGCCCCCAAAGCCCCTAAACCCTAAACCCCCTGAAACTATTGAACCCTGAAAAGAACAACCCCTAGCCCCCCTTCCTTCCCCTTCCCCCCCACCCCCCCCGCCCAGCCATAAACCCCAAACCCTAAACCCTAAACCCTTCTAAAAGAAGCTAAAAACCTAAGCCGGGAGGTGGCCTGCAGGGCAAGCGAGGGAGACACCTCCCTGGCGGAGGCCACAAAGAAAGCCCAGCAGTGTAGGGTTCTGTTGAGGGTTTAGGATTTGGGGTATAGGGTTTAGGGTTTGGGGCCGTTCAGGGTTTAGGGCCTAGGGTTTAGGGACCCTAAAGCCCCAAAAATCCTACAGTAAACTGCAGAAAGTTGGAACTTGGGCTTGAGGATGACTGGAGCTGGGATTCCCTTTAGTCTACCTTTTGGGGTATCGGGGATAAGGATGTTCCAACTTTTTTGGAGTTTAGGATAACCCTTCAACCTCCGGGGATCATCCCCCTCAAGCCTGGAAGACTCCAACCCGCAACCCTAAACCTTAAACCTAAACCCTAAACCCTAAACCCTAAACCTTAAGCCCTCCCCCAATCAAAAGAGGAGTCCTTTCAGCCAATGGCTTCATGGTGAGTTCTCTACATTCGGGTACTTTTGTTATCATTTTAGTTATTTGTTTTTTTAGGGTTTAGGGTTTAGGGTTCAGGGTTCAGGGTTTAGGGTTTATTTATTTTTATTTTTTTTTTTTTTTGGGGGGGGTCTTTTGTTTTTGAATAGTAAGGTGCCGCACTTCTTTTTATTGCCACCCCAAGAGGGAGCCAAACTTAGAGAACCCTCAGCCCCAAACCCCAAATCATAAGTCACAAATTGTCTCAATGCCCCAAATACCCTAAGCCCTAAATCCCCTAAATCCAATAGCCTCAATACTCTTAAACCCCAAATACCCCCAATGGCCCGAAATGCCCCAAACCCTAAACCCTGCACACCTTAAACCCTAAATACCCCAGAGGCAAATACCCAAAAACCCTACACACCCTAAACCCTAAATACCCTACACCCCAAAGGCTACATATCCTAAATACCCCCAAATACCCCAAATACCTTGGGAGGTTCCCGTGTATACTGACAGTCCTTGATAAGGGAATCCCTATGAAGGACTGCTAGTATAAGGGCGACATCCCAACGGTTTGAGTTGAGTTGAGAGAGCTGAACCCTTCTTCCATGCAAGCGTCCAGGCCTTCCGCTTCCTGATCTTGTTCACCTCGACAGCCGGGGGCCCAACTGTGGTTGGGGAGTTTACAGCGTGGAGGGATGGGGTTAGTTTTGGGTTTAGGGTTTCGGGCTTTTGGGTTTAGGGTTTGGGGTTGTGTTGGGTTGTTTAAGAGTTTTTAGGGTTGTTTTGGTTTGTTTTGGGCTGTTTAGGGTTGTTTGGGGTTGTTCAGGGTTGTTTGGGGTGTTCAGGAGTGTTTAGGGTTGTGTTGGGTTGGGGGACAAGCTGGCAGACTTGAGGGTGTGGGAATCGGGTGTTGTGTTTTGGGGGTGTTTGGGCTGTTCCAGATGTTTGGACGCGTCTTGCATATGAGGGCATGAGTGCTTGGGGCCGTTTTGTTCGCATTTTTGCCCTAAACCCTAAACCCCAAACCCTAAACCCTTTCTTCTAGAATGGGGCTTTTTTGTGCCGCGATATGGAGGCCAGCACAGCCCATGGACGTGGAGCGGCGCAGTTTGAAAAACCTGCGGCCCTCGAGAATGGGCTCCCGTAAAGTGCTCCCGTTTAGGGTTTAGGGTTTAGGGTTTAGGGTTTAGGGTTTAGGGTTTAGGGTTTAGGGTTTAGGGTTTAGGGTTTAGGGTTTAGGGTGACTAACCAGCAACTTGAGCGCGAGAGAGAGAGAGAAGAGAAAATCAAGGGAGGCTCTTCCCAGCATTCTCCTTAAGCTTAGGCCCCTTTTGGGACCCACCAAGTAAGCCCAACCTACAGAGCCCGAGCCCCAAACCATTGTGAAGGGCTTTCCTGCTAAACCCTAAACCCTAAACCCTAAACCCTAAACCCTAAACCCTAAACCCATTGACAGCTATATTCTGTAGTATCCCACGAAGCCTTAAACCCCCAAACCCAGAACCAGATCATCTTCTAAACCCTTCAACCCTAAACCCTGAGCCCCAAACCCCGAACCGCAAACCCTAAACCCTAAGCCCCAAACCCAAGCCCGAAACCCTAAACTCCAAACCCCAAACCCCAAACCCTAAACCCCAAACATTAAAGCCTAACCCCTAAAAGCTCCCGGAAGACCCTAAAAGCCCTCGAAGCCCCTCAACTTCCCACAGGCACCAAAGCACCTGGCACCCTTGGGCCCGCGCCGCCCTGCGGCCCCGCTGCGGCTGCCGGCGCTCTTCAGCTCCGTGGCCTATTTCGGCTTTAGGGTGTTTTTTTGTAAAAAAAAACAAACTTTTTTCTGTTTAGGGTTTGTTCGGGTTTTTAGTTGTTTTTTGGGCCTTTTCTTGGTTTTGGGGTTTTTGGAGTTGTTGTTGGACCATTTTTTCGGGTTTAGGGTCTTTTAGGGTTTTTAGGGTTTAAGGGTTTAGAGGTTTAGTGGGGTTAGGGTTTATGGTTTAGCGGCAACCCCCAATCCCAAAAACTTCTCAACCCGTAAATTTTCAAACCCACAACACAAGCAACCCCCAACCACCCACAGCCCAATCCCCCGACCCCCCCCCCCCCCCCCCCCCCAAACAAAACGAAAAGAAGAGGCAGAACCGTAAACCCTAAACCCTACAAACCCTATAAGCCCTAAACCCTAAACCCTAAACCCTAAACCCTAAACCCTACAAACCCTACAAACCCTATAAACCCTATAAGCCCTAAACCCCAGACCCTAACTACAAGCCGAAGGCTGGTGTGACGGGGACCCGAACCACCCTCACCAGGCGATGGCTGCGCCATCTACCATCAAGACTTGAGGGTTGGGCTTTTTTGGTCCCTTTTACACTAGCAGCCCTTAGTAGGGATACTAGGGTTTGGGGTTTAGGGTTTAGGGTTTAGAGTTCAGAGTTCAGGGTTTAGGGTACCCCCCCCCCCCCCCTATTATACTCCCTATTAAGGGCTGCTAGTATAAGGGGGAACATCCCGACTTTGAGGGCGATCCAAACCCTAGGCTAGGGACCCAAGCAGTCAAGATCTAGAAGCCCCAAACCCTAAACCCTAAACCCTAAACCCTAAACCCTAAACCCTAAACCCTAAACCCCCTCGATAGTCCTAGGCTTTCTCGGGTCAGAGCATGAAACCTTACGAACCCCGGCCCGTGCCGGTTTCGGACACCTGGCTAAACCTCAAACCCTAAACCCTAAACCCTAAACCCTAAACCCTAAACCCTAAACCCTAAACCCTAAACCCTAAACCCTAAACCCTAAACCCTAAACCCTAAACCCTAAACCCTAACCCCCAAACCCTAAACCCTAAACCCTAAACCCTAAACCCTAACCAACAAAAGACCTCAAACCCCAAGCCCTAAACCCTAAACCCTAAACCCCAGACCACACCAAGCCCTAAGGCTCCTAAACCCGGTAAAACCCTAAACCCATGTAAACCCATCAAGCCCTGGTAAACCCTAACCCCCCACCCCCCCCCCCCAAAAAAAAAAAAAAAAACAACCCTCTTAAGCCTTATTGTATAAGCCCACTAACCTATCCTACACCCCCAAATCCATCAACTATGAGAGCCGCAAATAAGGAATGAACCTAAGTTTTCAGTTTAAGGTTCTAGGGGGTTTGCTGGCATGAAGGTTTCCCAGACATTTCAGGGCTTTCTTCGCACCCTAAACACTGAACCCTAGACCCTGAACCCTGAACCCTGAACCCTGAACCCTAAACCCTAAACCCTAAACCTGTTGGGGTTTGAGGGGTTCCAGAGCCCCCTAAATATGCTCAACCCCCATTGTTCCCGAGAGTCTCCTTACCCCGGAGGAGTACGAGGAGCTCCCTCTCTTCTTCCATCGGGACTTTCGGGAAGCACCCTGGGCCGGATTGGTACCCTTTTCCCTCTTTTTCTGGTGGTTTAGGGTTTAGGGTTTAGGGTTTAGGGTTTAGGGTTTAGGGTTTAGGGTTTAGGGTTTAGGGTTTAGGGTTTAGGGCTGCTAGGACCCAGAGTGGACCCTTATTCCCCTGTCGGGGGCTTAGATTCCCTTATTATCCCCTTGCCTTTAAACCAAATAGGGCACCCTTTTTATTCCTAGCTTGCTCTTGGGTCTAGCTTCAGGGCGTGTAATTTCTAGGCCTTGAGGTTTAAGATTGTATGGCTGTTGGGGTTTTCGATCGTTTGTTTATAGTTGATGTCAGTACTTTTTTCCTGCTTCTTTTAACTTCGTAGATGAGTAGGTCACCTTTAACCTTTTGGGGGGTTATGTAAGCCTACCAGAATGGAAAGGTTAACCTGTTTGGGGCCCAACTAGGATAATATATGGGGGGGGGGTGGCTCTTCATGTTCTGAGGGTTTGGAGGTGTGACTTGAAGACAAGCTCGCACAAGAGTCCGGCGGTTTCGGGGTTTTTCGGCGATTTCAGGGATGTTCCCCTTAGCATGTTTCAGTTGTCACAATAGTAGTAGGCAGCCATGAGCTAAACCCTAAACCCTAAACCCCAAACCCTGAACCCTGAACCCTGAACCCTGAACCCTAAACCCTTTAAACCCTACACCCTAACCCTAAACCCTAAGTTGCTTGGCCTGTACGTGTTGGAGCGCATGGGGGATGATCTTTGGTGCAGGTGCACACGAGAAGTTGCGAGGCGCGAGCCAGGCCCTAGATCCAAACGCCCTAACCCAGAGGGTGCGTTTGTATTGCTATTATGGAATTAGGTACCAAAAAGCCATACTAAATAGGGTCTTTGGGGTACCTACATCCATAATAGTATTACAACTGGACCTTCTGGGTAAGTTCTTCCTAGAACCAGCACCCCGAATTAGACATCCCAGCTCCTAAACCCTAAACCCTAAACCCCTAAACCCTAAACCCTGAATCCACCGAATTGCTTCTGAAGGTAATTCGCCACGATGAAGGGCATCTGCCACCAACCTTCAGGCGCGAACACCTCGGAGGGGTAAACCCTAAACCCTAAACCATAACCCTTAACCCTCAACCGGTTCTCCAAGCAGGGCTTCGGCACCTTGCTTTACGGTTCGGTGCTCTAAGGCTAGGGGTTCAGTCTGCGTTTGAGGCGCACGGTTTTCTGATGTTTGGGCTTTTGGCCCTCAGGGTGTAAGGTTGGGGCGGGGCTCTACCATCATTTGCAGGCCTCTACTATGACAGAAATGCTCGCCGGTAACGGGGCTTGTAACGGAAACTGTAACGGAAAGGAGCGGAGCTGTAACGGGCTTGTCGCGAAGCTGTAACGGAGCCGTATCGGAAGGCTGCAACGGAGCGCTACCGGCTGTAGCGATGCTGTAACAGAAGCTGTAACGGAGCCATAGCAGAAGCAGCAACTTGATAACGGACCTGTAACGGAACTGTAACGGAGCTGTGCAACTGAGCTGTAACGGGAGCTGTGGCGGAGCTGTAACGGAGATGTAACGGAGCTGTGTAACTGAGCTGTAACGGAAGCTGTAACGGAGCTGTAGCGGAGGTGCATCGGAGCTGTAATGGAGCTGTAACGGAGCTGTAACGGAAACTGTAACGGAAGCTGTAACGGAAGCTGTAACGGAGCTGCAACGGAGCTGTAACGGAGCTGTAACGGAAGCTGTAAAGGAGCTGTAACGGAGGTGCAACGGAGCTGTAACGGAGGTGCGTTGGAGCTGTAACGGAGCTGCAACGGAAGTGTAACGGAAGCTGTAACGGAGGTGTAACGGAGGTGCAACGGAGCTGTAACGGAGCTCTGGTGGAAACTGTAACGGAGGTGCAACGAAGCTGTAACGGAACGGTAGCCGGTGCTGTAACGGAGCTGTAACGGAGGGCCCGCGGTGGGTAGCGCAAATCCCATAGTAAATGATGGTAGAGCCCACCCCCAAGTGTAAGGTTTAGGGGTGTGAGTTTGGTGGTTTAGGGTTCGTGGTCTACCACGAAGATCATTGCAGTAATACGTCCAAGGCCTTCATCCCTTGCTCCAGCGAAAAATAACCACCCCCCAAACATATACATGCTCCAGTTACGGTATGTTATGGTATTGGGGAAATATTTAGTATCAGCGGGTAGGACATAAAGACCCCCCAAAGACAGCCTACCCTTTACCTATGCATAGGCCAGGGCTTACATAGAGTACAGGGTAGCCTGTGGCACGGGATGAAGATGAAAGTCCTGTCACTGCATTGCTCACCGTCTTGTTTCGAATCGCTTATAAGCAGCCATGGAAGATTGGAAGACTGTCGCAGTCGTGCTGATGTGTGTCTCGAATTTGGGATTGGCTTAGTAATGCGGCGAACAAAGGATCTTGAGTCTGCAGAGATCTAGGGTTTGGGTTTAGGGTTTAGGGTCTAGGGTTTAGGGTTTAGGGTGGCCGTGCACGGGTTCGTCCAGGTCAAGCAGGTGCCAGACTGCCAGGCCGCCACAGGGCCCTGACCGGGTTCCGGACCGAGACCGAAGCAGGAGCAGATCCTGCAGCAGTCCCAGTTGGGGTTGGGGCTGGGCACAAGAGCTTGGTGACAAGGTCCACACGCACTTGCCAAGCTGCGTCGTTGAAGGCGTTCTTTGCCCAGAGCCGAAAGGATTGGGCCAAGCGAGCCTGGCAGACTGCGATGCAGGCTGTACAGAAGGAACGCTAAACCCTAAACCCTGAGCCCTAAACCCTAAACCCTAAACCCTAAACCCTAAACCCTAAAACCCTAAAACCCTAAAACCCTAAAACCCTAAACCCTAAACCCTAAACTCTAAACCCTAAACCCTAAAACCCTAAACCCTGCTGAGGCCATCAGGGAGCTTCCGGTTTTGGGGTTTCAGGCTGGACCCTGAATCCCAAACCCGAATTTCGTGAACCTTCAGCCTCAAAAACCCTTGGACCCTCAAACCCGTAAATGCCCTCACCCCACAACGCTTTAAGACCTCAACCCTAGAACCTAAGGCCTAGACCCCAAACCCTAAACCCCTAAGGCCCAAACCCTAAACCCTTAAACCCTAAACCCCAAACCCTAAACCCCAAACCCCAAAAACCCTAAACCCCAAACCCTAAACCCTCCACTTGCACAGGAAGGGCACGGAAGCCTTCGACCGCTTTTGTCGATTCCTTGAGGCCTTCTGGTGTTTTCCTTAGGGTCTATATAGGTTTAGGGTTTAGGGTTTAGGTTTAGGGTTTAAGGTTGAGGGTTTGCGGTTTGGAGTTTGCGGGTTTACGGTTTCGGGTTTAGGGTTTGGGGGCCTGGGGGCTTCTGGTTTAGGGTTTGGGGGTTTTAGGTCTTGGGGGTTTGGAGGCTAGGCTTTTCAGGGTCTGGGTTTAAGTGTTTCAGGGCTTGGGGCTAAGGGGTTCAAGGGTTTGGGTTTGGCGTCTGCTGGGCAAGGTTGCGCGCCAGGCGCTCAGTAGTGAGAAGACAGTCCCGCATACTCATTGCGGATTATGCCCAAACCCTAAACCCTAAACCCTAAACCCTAAACCCTAAACCCTAAACCCTAAACTTTAACCCTAACCCCTAAACCCTAAACCCTAAACCCCTGAACCCTGAACCCCTCTACCCTAAGGTCTTGCTGTTTGTTTCCAGGCCATGCAGCAGGGAGATGTCTTCATCCCCAGCGACCATGAGGAACTGGTGGAAGCCCTAAGCCCTATAAACCCCAGAAAGCCTACAAGCCCTATAAACCGTATAAACCCAACAAGCCATATAAGCCCCTATAAACGCTGCACACCCTCTAAAACCTCCAAGCCCAACACCCCCGAGACCCGGTCGCCAACCCACATGTTCTGGACTTAGGGTTTTGGGGTATTGGGGTTTTAGGGTTTCAGGGCTTTAGGGTCTAGCGTTGGCGTTTATGGCTTCAGGATTTCGGCTTTCGAGTTTCGGAGATAGGGTTGTAGGGTTTAGGGTTCAGGTGGCGCCAGGGTCGCTGACCAACGTGAACAGTCCCAAGCCCCACGGACCCTTAGCCCTTAACATCCCAGATCCTAAACCTAAGGTTTTGGCATATAGGGTTTTGGGTATAGCAGCTATGGGCGTCTAGAGAGTTTTGGAAGCTCCTAACGGCAACAGAGACCAGTTGGTTGCCCCAACCTTGGTGTTGTCTCGGATCCATACCTTGGACCATCCTGGTTGACTCTGTACACAAAGTTCTTGTCCTCATCAGGCTTGTGAAGCAAAAGTCTCTGAATTCCCCAGGTTTGGGGTTTCATTAGGGTTTAAGGTTTATGCAGGGCCCAGGGGCAAGCTCACCAGTTTAGGTTTTAGGGTTTAGGGTTTCAAGGGGCTTCACCCATCATCTCGGAGTAGTTGCTTCAGCAAGTTGCCACACGATGTGACAGTCAAGTGTGCCACTCCATCACTGTGAACCCTAAACCCTAAACCCTAAACCCTAAACCCCAAACCCTGAACCCTGAACCCTAAACCCTAAACCCTAAACCCTAAACCCTAGACCCTAAACCCTAAACCCTAAACCCTAAACCCTAAACCCTAAACCCTAAACCCTAAACCCTAGCTGCCAACATAGTTGCATGCATTCGGCCACTGATGCCACCTGGGCTGCCACGGACCATGTCACCCAGCTCTTCGA
This sequence comes from Symbiodinium natans, assembly GCA_905221605.1. Lineage (NCBI taxonomy): Eukaryota > Dinophyceae > Suessiales > Symbiodiniaceae > Symbiodinium > Symbiodinium natans. Next base: position 849,072 of record CAJNDS010002834.1, read on the forward strand.
CTTGAGAAAGCAAGTGTGCATCTGCGAGCACGCCCGGAAGGTGGACTTTAGGGCTTAGGGTTTAGGGCTTAGGGTTTAGGGTTTAGGGTTTAGGCTGCCGACGTCCTGTTGTTGGCCTGCCCGGCCGGCGCGGGCAGTGTGCCCTGCGGGCACAGCCGCATTCTGCATCGTACCTTTGTCTCTCTACTCCATGTGCCGAAGAAAGCTCCCTAAACCCTAGACCCTAAATCCTAAACCCTAAACTCTAGACCCTAGACCCTAAACCCTGAACCCTAAAGACCCTGACCCTTCAACTCCAAACCCTCTTTTTCTCGCGCTGAACCCAAACTAGAATGGGCTATCATAATCAATAACCCCTCAAACAGAGTGGATCGTGGGCAGGATAAGGCCGAATAAGATAGCCCATCCGGGCACCCCAACCCCTAATAAAAACTCAAGCCCCAAGCCCTAAACCCTAAACCCTGAACCCCAAACCCTAAACCCTAAACCCCAAACCCTAAACCCTAAACCCTAAACCCCGGGGCGGTGGAGGAGAATCGGCAGATCGCCAACATCTTTCTGCCCCTCCGGCGCTCCCCGGCGCCGCCCAAGCCGGGGAAGATGTCGAGGCCGAGCCTTGGGTTTCGGGTTTAGGGTTTAGGGTTTAGGGTTTAGGGTTTAGGGTTTAGGGTTTAGGGTTTAGGGTTTAGGGTTTAGGGTTTAGGGTTTGGGGGGGCTAGGGGGTCTAGGGGGGTTTAGGGCTTATGGGCTTTATGGGCTTCAAGGGGTTGAGGGTTTAAGGGTGGATTAGGGCTTAGGAGTTTTATGGAGTTTATGGGGTTGTGAATAGGGTTGATAGGGTTTGTCGGGTTTATAGGATTTGTAGGGATTAGGGGTTTAGGGTTTATGGGGTTCATCGGGTTTATGGGTTTGTTGGTTTTAGTGGGTTTAGGTATAGGTTATTAGTTTTATAAGGGGTTTGTGGGGTTTATGTGGTGTATAGGGATTATATGGGTTTAAGGGTCTAGGGTTCAGAGTTTAGGGTTCAGGGTTTAGGGCTAAAAGTTAGGGCATTTCGGGTTTCGAGTGTACGCCCACGTTTCCTGCGCACCACCCTCAGACGACATGTGCATACAGTTTCTCGAGTTTTGAATATGTTGGGTCGATAAAACCTCACAAATCATGGGTTCCCCTACTACCCCGCTCTACACTACCCTCCCTAGGTTCCCCCCTGAAATAGACTTAATGTGGCTTAATTTTCCCTAAAGAGCCGAAATTTTGGGGGGAACCTAGGCGGGGTTGTATGGAGGGGTAATACCCCTAAGCCCTATAATCCCTAAACCCCAAACCCCAAACCCCAAACCCCAAACCCTAAACCCTAAACCCTAAACCCTAAACCCTAGTATAGAGGGGAAGTAGGGGAACCCATGAACAAACCTCACGTGTCAGCTTGAACGTTCTGATCCTTCACCCGGAACCATCAAAAGTTCCCACGGGCCCGAAAACCTAAGCCCCAAACCCTAAACCCTACACACTCTACACCCTAAGCCCTAAACCCTAAACCCTAAACCCTAAACCCTAAACCCTAAACCCTAAACCCTAAACCCTAAACCCTAAACCCTAAACCCTAAACCCTAAACCCTAAACCCTAGCCCTAAAACCTAAACCCTAAACCCTGTAAGCGAATTTTTGCAAAGGCCCGAACTTGTCGCCAGGAGGCTGCTGGTTGCTTCAGTCCCCGGCGGCCCCGGAGAAGAGGAGGCTTCCCTTCCCAGGGTTTAGGGTTTAGGGTTTAGGGTTTAGGGTTTAGGGTTTAGGGTTTGGGGTTCAGGGTTCTTTAGGGTTTAGGGTTTGGGGTTCAGGGTTCAGGGTTCAGGGTTCAGGGTTTAGGGTTTAGGGTTTAGGGTTTAGGGTTTAGGGTTTAGGGTTTTGGTGTTTTTCCCAACCTACTCAGGCAACATTGCTGGCCTCCAAAGACTTAGCCCCAAACCCTAAACTTCTAAGCCCTTAAGACAGCGGGACACTTTTTTGGGCTCCCTTGAAGGGGATTCTCTTCTATTCGGGGTACCCTAAACCCGAAACCCTAACCCCTAAACCCTAAACCCTATAAACCCTAAACCCTAAACCCTAAACCCTAAACCCTAAACCCTAAACCCTAAACCCTAAACCCTAAACCCTAAACCCTAAACCCTAAACCCTAAACCCTAAACCCTAAACCCTAAACCCTGGACCCTACACTTACCCTAAACCCTCAACCCTGCAAACCCGAACCCTGAAAGCACGCGGAGGTCGGGCACATTCAGGTCATTGAAGAGGCGCTCCAGCGCGGCGACCCTCGGCCACTTTGGGATGTTGAGTTCGTCTGTGGAGGTTCAGGGTTTAGGGTTTAGGGCTTAGAGCTTAGCGCTTAGGGCTTAGGGTTTAGGTGTTAAGGTTTTGGGGGTTTGGGGTAAGCTTATGTTTTGGGGTTCTTCTGTCTATGTGTGGGGTGGGTGAGGTTCCGGGCTTAGGGTTTGGGGGAAGTTTAGAGTTTAGGGTTCTTCTGTTCTAGATGAGGTTCCGGGCCTAGGGTTTGGGGGAAGTTTAGAGTTTAGGGTTCTTCTGTTCTATGTGTGGGGCACCGTCCTAGATTTTATGAGCTTGCTTCAAAGTAGGGTCCCCCCGCCCACGAGACCCAGTGTTTAGGGTTTAGGGTTTCGGGTTATGAAGCCCTCGAAGCCCCAACCCTAGCACCCTATAAACCCTGAATCCCTGCTCCAAAAAAATCCCTTCTGAACCCACCCCAGGCCCTCTGGACCTTTTACAAACCCTAACTAAACCTTTAACCCTAAACCCCAAACCCTAAAGCCTAAACCCTAAACCCTAAACCCTAAACTCTAAACTCTAAACCCTAACAAACTGCTGCAGGAGATCTTGGAGCGCGCCGCTGAGCCCTTCGTGCGCATCGGCAGCGCGCCGGACCCCCTGGGACGCACCTTGGACCGAAGAGGTCGTTGGGGGTTTAGGGTTTGAGTTTGGGTTTTCGTTTTGGGGATTCACTGGTTAAGGGAGTTTAGATTTTTTGGGCTTTAGGGTTTTGCGGCTTAGGGGCTTCGGGTTTAGGGTTTAGGGCTAGGGTTTAGGGTTTTCGGGCTTGGGGTTCAGAGAGTTTAGAGGTTTTTGGTGGAGGGTTTGATTAGTAGCAGGTGGCTAGTTTCACCCTAAACCCTAAACCCTAAACCCTAAACCCTAAACCCTAAACCCTAAACCCTAAACCCTAAACCCTAAACCCTAAACCCCCCACCCGCCCTCCCCACCCCCCACACATAGTCGCGAAGCCTAGGCCTAAAGGATCCTGAAGCCTTATAGGGTTTAGGGTTTAGGGTTTAGGGTTTAGGGTTTAGGGTTTAGGGTTTAGGGTTTAGGGTTTAGGGCTCAGGGTTTTCCAAAATAGGGTACCCCTTTTATGCCCCAACAGAGCAAGGTACGCCCCTGGGACATCTTGTATTTTCCCTTATTGGGCTGAAGAGGATCATATTCAGGATATTTTTCAGAGGGCTTCACGGGCCATCCTAGAAAAAAACGAAGCCACCTAGTTTAGGGTTTAGGGTTTAGGGTTTAGGGTTTAGGGTTTAGGGTTTAGGGTTTAGGGTTTAGGGTTTAGGGTATTTTCGGAAATCCCCATGTCAAGTAACCCTTCTGGGAATTCTCCTCCTTGATTCATGCAAAGCCCTTGCTACCCCAAAAACTCCTTAAGAAGGGGGCTTCCCTCCCAAAACCCTAGCCCTAAACCCTAAAGCCTAAACCCTAGACCCTAAACCCTAAACCCTAAACCCTACTGCTTGGAACCCGAAGTCCCCTCCAAACTCGAAACCCGAAACTCTGTGAACCCTATATCAGCCGTAAAAACTCTAACCCTAAACCCCAAACCCTAGCCCTAAACCCAAACCCCAAACCCCAAACCCTAAACCCTTAAACCCTATACTCTAATTGCTGTGCGTACCAGCCAAGAAAAGAAGTAACAACCCCTCTATTGCCCTTATCAAGAAGATGTATTTTCATCTTTTCGGGGGGTTCTTAAGGAAACCCCAAACCCTAATTAATCATCAAACCCTAAACCCTAAACCGCTGCACCCCAAACCCCAGACTCCAAACCCTATTCCCCCTAAACCCTAAACCCTCAACCCTCAACCCTAAACCCTAAACCCCCAACCCATAGCTCCAAAATGCCAAACACATCGCAAGCCCCAGGCGCACGGCTGCTGCACGAGCTGTGCTGCGTCGGCGTGGCACCTCGAGCTTTAGGGTTTACGGGGTTTTAGGGGGTTTAGGGTTTAGGGTTTAGGGTTTGGTGTTAGGGTATAGGGCTTGGGGGGTTTTAGGAAGTTTGGGGTCGGGTTCCTTTTGCTATCATTATTTTTATTATTGTTCTTATTCTTATTCTTATTCTTATTCTTATTCTTATTCTTATTCTTATTCTTATTCTTGTACTTCTTCTTATTATTATTGTTACTACTATTATATTATTATTAGTAAATTGTTATTCTATGGTTCAGCGGGGTTTAGGGTTGAGGATGCAGAACTAAAAGGGTCTCAGGTTTCGGGTTCCAGGCTTTACGGCTTGCATCGGGCTTCTACGTTTCGGCTTTAAGGTTTTTGTCCGGGCTCTGCGGGCGCTTCTATAGTCTTTGGAGAGCGAGCGAGCGAGAGAGAGAGAGAGAGAGAAAGAAAGAAGGAAAGAGCGAGAGCGAGGAACAACAAAAAAAGAGCGAGAGCGAGAGCGAGAGCGAGGAGAAACAAAAACTGAGTGAGAGTGAGAAGAGCGACCCAGGACACCTTCGCGCCGGGCGCCGGGGATGTGAAAGTTCAAGCCGTGGCATACAGCGAGGACCTGCTGGGCTGGGTCGGGATTCGATAAAGACACTGTAAAGTCACCGTTAAAGCCCCCCCCCCCCAAAAGAAAAATAGTACATAATAAAAGTAAAAAAACAAGCAATAAACAAATAGTAACAACAATATATATATATATATACATACAAAAATCAGGACCCTAAGCCCTAAGCCTTGAAATCCCAAGCGCAGACCTTGCCGAACCCCCATTTGTCCTCACAAGAATGCTACACTCCCCGCGCCGAGTCATACTCTGCGACGAGTGGCTGTCACCTGCCATTTAGGTGGGTTTGGGGTTGCAGGCTAACCTTAAGCTGCCCCTAAACCCCCAAGCTGCCCCTAAATCCATCAAACACCCAAACCCCCAAAACAAAACAAAGCTTGGTAGCCCAGAAGTACCCTTTGTCCATTTTTTGGATGAAGGTTCGCTTACAAAGTAACCAACCCCAAAAAGGGTGCCCTTATGAACATATGGTTCCTGGGCTACCAAGAAAGAAACCCTAAACCCTAAACCCTACACCCTAAACCCTAACCCTTAACCCTAAACCCTAAACCCTAAACCCTAAACCCTAAACCCTAAACCCTAAACCCTAAACCCTAAACCCTAAACCCTAAACCCTAAACCCTAAACCCTAAACCCTAAACCCTAAACCCTGGCCCAAACCCAAGGAGCAGCAGCGCTTCGACTGGCATTGCAGCCCAGGCACCGGTCCAGGGTTTGGGGTTTAGGGTTTAGGGTTTAGGGTTTAGGGTTTAGGGTTTAGGGTTTAGGGTTTAGGGTTTAGGGTTCAGGATTTTGGGGTAGATGGGCAGCTTCATCGAATGATTCCGACACTTGGGTTCAATTTCCAGGATCCAGGCTTCAGGGTATTGTGGGCAGGGGTTTAGGTCTAGGCCCCTAAACCCCAAACCCCAAACCCTAAACCCCAAACCCTAAATCCTAAACCCTAAACCCACTTAGGCTTTTTGGAGGTCTGAGGGTGCCTTGGGTATCCCGACTGAGACTTCAAAGGCTCTCGGCTCTTAGTGGTTGATGATAGCGGGCTTGGTTGCGGGTTCGTGCACACCCCTTGAGTGCTTCGTGAAGCGCCGCAGGGTGGTGCCCTAAACCCTAAACCCTAAACCCTAAACCCTAAACCCTAAACCCTAAACCCTAAACCCTAAACCCTAAACCCTAAACCCTTCAAGGCTCTTGGGTGCCACCAGGAGCCTGAGCATTGCAAATCTCTTTCAACACCTCCAGAGCACAATGAAAACCTTCCCAAAAGGTGGGCGCCAAGTTTAGGGTTTAGGGTTTAGGGTTTAGGGTTTAGGGTTTAGGGTTTAGGGTTTAGGGTTTAGGGTTTAGGGTATTTTCGGAAATCCCCATGTCAAGTAAGAATCCTTTCAACCCCCTACATAGGGTCCCGTAAAACCCTGCAAGCATTGCTGCAGCCTGCCGACAGATGAAATCCCTTCACCGCAACAGTTTCGTCGGCGGGATCTTATCTTGGATGAGCGCCCTGGCAGAAGGTCTTGGCCCATAGAATGTTAGGAGTTTAGGGCTTTGGGCTGTTCAGGGCTTACGGCTTAGGGTTTCTGAGACTGTGCGTAGTGTCATGCGCTAGGCCCTTCCAGCAACTGTTTCCGGGGCGTTACGTTGAAGTTCCCTGGACACACACACACACACAGGCTCATTATTGAGAGCTTTCTGGATTTTGAGCAGAAGCCGTCGAGCCCTGCGTGATACAGACCTGCTTTGGGCCTGTATAGGTGTCAAGCTGTGCTGTTGCTTCACCCCAACATCCACAAACCGTTAAACCCCAAACCCTCACTAAACCCTTTCAGCCCCACCTGAACCTGAACCTGCTGCGACCCCTTTGAAAATCCACCCTACTTGGAGGTTTGTTTAGGGTACTTATAACCCCAAATAGGACTGTCACTTATAAGCCCCTAAGTCCTCTTAGTAGGTTATCAGCAGACTAACCCTCGGGGTTCAAAGTACCCATGAACCTCCAAGCAGACCCACCCTAAACCCTACACCCTAAACCCTAAACCCCAAACCCTAAACCCCAAACCCCAAACCCTAAACCCTAAACCCTAAACACCACCCTTCAACGCTGAAGACGACCCAGGGGCCACGACGCGCACGCCCGGGCTTGGGCCCGGGAGTGGGCTCGGGCGGCCTTGGGAGCGAGCCGGGAGGAGGAGGTGAGGTTGGGTTTAGGGTTTAGGGTTTGGGGTTTGGGGTTTAGGGTTTAGGGTTTAGGGTTTAGGGTTTAGGGTTTAGGGTTTAGGGTTTAGGGTTTAGTGTTAGGAGGAAGTGCTTGAGCCGCTGGGTTTACGGTTTAGGGTTTGGCGTTTGGGGGGTTGGGGTTTAGGGCTTAGGGCTTGGGGTTTGGGGTTTGGGGTTTGGGGTTTGGGGTTTGGTGGGTTGGGGTTAGGGTTTAGGGTTCAGGGTTTAGCGTTTAGGGTTTAGGATTTAGGGTTTAGGGTTTAGGGTTTAGGTTTAGGGTTTAGGGTTTAGGATTTAGGGTTTAAGTTTAGGGTTTAGGGTTTCGGGTTTAGGGTTTAGGGTTTAGGTTTAGGATTTAGGGCTTCGGGCTTAGGGTTTAGGGCATTTTTCCTGCATTTCCAAGGGCCTCGTGCCAGTGGCTGAAAGGACTAGAATTTTCCCTTGGCCCTTGGGCTCTTGACTACGGCTGTGCAGGTTTTCTCCAAGGTTCATAACGAGAGACCAGGAGTCGCTGGTCGCATACCTTTCGAGTGCACCCAGCTTGCAACCACACACATCCGTTTAGGGTCCAGGGTTCAGGGTTCAGGGTTCAGGGTTCAGGGTTCAGGGTTCAGGGTTTAGGGTTTAGGGTTTAGGGTTTAGGGTTTAGGGTTTAGGGTTAGCCCCCTCCCCTCATAGCCCGAACAGGCATTGTGTCTCGTCGGTTGCTGCACGGGGGCGTTCCTGGCCTTTGCGATCGCGAGAGCGCTTATCGAGGCCGGTCACACGCTGTCTACAGCCCACATTGGGTGTAACATCCCATGCTCCACCTTAAACTTTGTCATAGTTGGGTACCATGTTACATTTTTAAGGGTACTTAAACCCAATGAGGAATATAAATTCAAATTTTTCATATTCTCCCAACCATGAACTAGTAAACCCAACCTGCTAAGCATCCAGAAGCCCTACATCCCACCAAATAGCCAAACCCGCAAGCCGAAAGATGCCAAATTCGAATCAATACCCTAGGCTAGCAGCAACACAACATCCCCCCCCCCCTCCCCCAAACACAGCAAGTCAACAACCACGCTTTAAGAAGAACCTTTTTACCCTTCAACAAAAAGACTCACACCCCCCACCCCCCAAACCAAAAGAACAAGTAAAATGCATAAGGAAACCTAAAGCCCCAAGTAAGCACCCACGGAAAAGGCGCCGCAGAACAGGGCAGAGTTCATCGGGCTTATCCTCTTCCTTGAAGGTTTATGATCTTTTGCCGTTGCTTAGGGTCAAAACCCGACGGCGCTAAATAGCATGCCTGACAGGACTTCAACGTCACGCCCGCGGCCCTCTTCCTAGTGAACCCTACGCCAAGGCACCACGGTGGGGACGTGTGAGGACCTACAGCGTTTGAAGCATACACCCGAGTCTAGACCTCGCACATGTAAATTTCCCTAAGCCCGAAGCCCCAACCCCTAAAGCAATCGGGACTTGGGACATGTATTGACGTTTCTCTTGTTGGTCCGGTTCACGGATTTGGGGGATGGTTGCAGTCTATTTGGAGAGCCCTGTTGAATCCCCAAGCCCGAACATGGCCTCAACCCTATCAGTCTGGATGTTCCCCCTTAAACTAACAGTCCTCCATGGGGAGTACACTAGGGCGTACTAGAATACAAATCAAGGACTGCTAGTCTAAGGGGGACCATCCCAACCTTTTAGCCCCAACCCCCCCTGCCATTCCTGAAGCCCAAGGCTAAGGCCCCCTAAACTCAGAAGCCTAAGCGGATAAGCCCCAAAGACTAGCCCTGTGCCCCTAAGCAGAGGCCCAAAACCTTAAGAAGTCCTGGGTTTAGGGGCTTCTAGGGTTTAGTAGGGTTTAGAGGGTTCAGCGTTTGTAGGGTTTAGTGCTTAGGGAATCTTAAACGGGAGACTGCCGCAGAGGTTTCCTTGGTGTAGCACTGCACTTCCGGCTGTACTACGGGCGCCTCGTCAGAGGGGGTGGGCTGTAGCGTCGGTTTGGCTTAGGTTGAAAGATTCGTGTGGAAGGCTAAATTCTATCTTGTTGTTTGCTTTTTTTTGGGGAAGAGGTGTGGTACTTAACGCTGCTAAGGGCTTGTGGGTTTTGAGTTTGAGGGCTTAATGTCGAGGCATTTTGGGGGTATGACGGGGGTGGCGATGGCTTTAGGGTGTAGCTATAACTGCAACTCAAAAGGTGCTGCTAGCGGTTTAGGGTTTAGGGTTTCGGCTTTCGGGTTTAGGGTTTAGGGTTTCAGGTTTAGGGTGTAGGGTTTAGGGTTCAGGGTTTATAGTAAACTGCAACTCAAAAAGGCTGCTAGGCTCTGCCTCTCATTCACTTCCCAGAAGCAGCTTCAAGAACAATTTTTGAGGGTCTCGGGGTTCAGGGCTTAGGCTTACTCAGTCAAGGTTTTGGCGGGTCACCCTAAACCCCAAACCCCAAACCCTGAACCCTGAACCCTGAACCCTGAACCCTGAACCCTGAAACCCTAAACCCTAAAACCCTAAACCCTAAGCCCTAAAACCCTAAACCCTAAAACCCTAAACCCTCAACACCCAAGCCTCTCCTGAGGACTGCGCCGTCCACGTGCTCGTGGATGGCACGGCGACCTACGGACCTCCCTGGCGCTACGAGGAGCCCCCAGGGCTTTTGTGGGGGGGGGGGGGGTTTTATAAGGTTTCTATAGGGTTTTTGGGGGGTTTAGGGTTTAGGGCTAGGGTTTAGGGTTGAGGGTTTAGGGGTTTCGGGTTGCCAGGTATAGGGTTTTAGGGTTTCGGGTTTAGGGTTTTAAGGTTTAGGGTTTAGGTGTTTGGGGTTGTTCCTACGAAGCCCTTGGCCACCAGACCCTAAACTGCCTAAACCCTAAACCCCAACCTATAATCCCCTAAGCCCTAAGCCCTCAGCCCTAAGCCCTAAACCCCCAGCCTCTAAAACCCTCAGGCCTAAACCCTGTACTAACTCAGCCAGCTTGGATCACCCCCCCCCCCCCCCCCCCGGCAAATCGGCCTCAAAAGCCGTAAGCACCGCGAGCCCTGAGCCGCCCAAACCGGGAAGCTGAGACACCCTCAGCACCAACCATCCAAGCCCTATGAGCCTCAACCCTGAGCCCTAAACCCTAAACCCTAAACCCTAAACCTTAAACCCTAAACCCTAAACCCTAAACCCTAAACCCTAAACCCTAAACCCTAAACCCTAAACCCTAAACCTAAATTTCTTCATGCACATTCCTAAGCCCTCAACCCTCAGGTTCGTCGACTCTCAAGCCCTATAGACCCAACCAGGACGCCCAGGCATGCCCCTTATTTTTCTTTTTCGCATGAGGTTTAGGGTTTAGGGTTTAGGGTTTAGGGTTTAGGTTTTAGGGCTTAGGGTTTAGGGTTCCCTATACCTTTGCTAGGGAACCGGCCTTTATGAAGCTGAAAGCCACTAAGCCTCCCCAAACCCCAAACCTAAACCTTTATTGCTGGGGAACCTGCCTTACAAAAGCTGAAACCACTAGGCCTCCGAACCCCAAACCCTAAACCCGAAACCCTAAACCCTAAACCCTAAACCCTAAACCCTAAACCCTCTTTTCCACCACCTGCTCGTTTCGAGGTGTCTACCAAAGGCTCCTTCTCAGTGAAGCGCTACACGAATGTGCAGGAGCGGTTGGAGTTTAGAGTCCAGTATAGTAGGCTTCTTGCGGGGGTTCTAGGTTTTTTGGGGTTTAGGGTTTAGGGCTAGGGTTTAGGGTTTAGGGTTTAGGGTTTAGGGTTTAGCTTCTTCAGTCTGTTTTTTCCTAGGGTGGTCAGATCCGAAAGGTCCTGGTAAGAACCAGCACGCAAATCCCGAGAAGGACATGGCCGAGCAGGTGCTCCAAGGAGTGAGAAACGCCTGACCAACTGCCCTTTTCGAAGAAACTGCCCTCCCGGCAGAAGGGCTTAGAGATGTTCTACCAACCCCTCCCCCTAGGGGACCCCGAGCCCTAAACCCTAAGCCTAAACCCTACAGCACCTTCCTTACACTTTCAGATAGCCCAGCTTGGTAGCGCCCGCCTGCTTCGACCGCAGGCAGACTTTCAGGGTTTAGGGTTTAGGTTAAGGGTTTGGGGTTTCGGGTTTAGGGTTTAGGGGTTTGGGGATAAAGGGGGCCGCTGCTTCACGCTGAGGGTGTAGGGTGGTAGGATAGCTGTCTGGGTGCAGGACTTCATCATGACACTTACTTGTCTTGGGGCTTTCGCTGCCTTGCCCAGAATGCACAGGCTGTTTGAGAGTTCAGGGTTTTGGGATTTAGGGTTCAGGGTTTAGGGTTTGGGGTTTAGGGTTTAGGGTTCAGGGTTTAGGGTTTAGGGTTCAGGGTTTAGGGTTCAGGGTTTAGGGTTTAGGGTTTAGGGTGAGGGTTTTTCATGCCAGGGTGCTCAGCAGAATGTGACCGCGTGCACGGTGTACGTCCTCAGCCGCAGTCGGTTTAGGATGTTGGGCTTTGGGGGTTCGCAGTTCCCGATACCACGTTGCCACAGGAGTAGCGGTTTAGGGGTTAGGGTTTAGGGTTTAGGGTTTAGGGTTTAGGGTTTAGGGTTAGGGTTTAGGGTTTAGGGTTTAGGGTTTAGGGTTTAGGGTTTAGGGTTTAGGGTTTAGGGTTTAGGGTTTAGGGTTTAGGGTTTAGGGTTTAGGGTTAGGTTTAGGGTTTAGGGTTTAGGGTTTAGGGTTTAGGGTTTAGGGTTTAGGGTTTAGGGTTTAGGGTTTAGGGTTTAGGGTTTAGGGTTTAGATCTTGAGGCCCAAGCCCCAAGGAAGTAAGACTCGCTTAGGAGTTGCCAGCCGTTCCGGTGCTAGAAGCAGGCCTTTGAATTCTCTTCCGAGCAAAGTCCGCGAGCAAAGGCCCGCGTCGTGCCAGCCCGTGTTAGGCAAACAAATAAATAAATATAAAAATAAATATAAATAAATAAATAAATATATATATATATGTATCCATATGGAGATAGCTATATATATATATATGTATCATATAATAAAATGTACGCAAATAGCCTGTAATCTAAAATAAAGCATATATACATATATACCATTTTGTACATATATGTATATGCGGTGGGGTCTTTATTCTTGTTTAACTACCCTGAAGCCCCCAAGCACCCTGACAAAATCCCCCCCCCCCCCAGAGGCCCTCTGAAACCCTTAAGCCCCCAATGAGGGTTTAGGGCTTGGGGTTTATGGGGATTATAGGGTCTAAACAGGGATTGTAGGGTTTTTTGGGTGGTTTATTGGGATTAAGGGTTTGTTATGGGAATTTATAGGGGTTTTTTGGGGGGTATATCAGGTTTTCGGGGTGCTTGATGAAACCCCGAAGCTGATTCCCTGCTCACACCCCAGAACTCAAGCTTGAACTCTAACAAGCCCCATAAACGCACCATAGAAACGCACCCTCCCTAGTTTAGGGTTTAGGGACCCTTAATATACCCCTACATAGTATAGTCCTCATTATAGCAACCACCGAAAGGGTAGCCCTACCCTGTAATTATCGCCCCGAGCCGCTTCATAAACCTGACATAGTTCAAACCTACCGTGAATACGAGCCCAAAAGCCCTAAGCCCTCTTAGAAACCGAGTTCGAGCCGCAAGCCTTAGCCGCACTGAGCGCAAGTAGGGATGCTGCCTGAGGGCTCTCAACCCGGAACTCTAAAACATCATAAGCCCATAAACCCTAAACCCTACAATCCTAAACCCCTAAACCCTGAGGGTTTAGGGTTTAGGGTTTCGGGTTTAGGGTTTAGGGTTTAGGGCCTAAACCATCTAAACCTTAAGTTTATGGCTTCAGGTTCTAGAGGGGGCTTTCGGAGAACTCCCGCACCACATGGGACCGTTTCACGGCCCAGCGGAGGTTCGGAGCACTGTGGTTTAGGGTTTAGGGTTTAGGGTTTAGGGTTTAGGGTTTAGGGTTTAGGGTTTAGGGTTTAGGGTTTAGGGTTTAGTGCTTACCAGGGCTCCAGTGAGGGTTGGCATGCCCCGCGGGCGCGTTAGGGAGCCTCAAAGGGAGGCCGTCGTTGCGTTTGGAATCGCTTTCGTTTCGCGCAGCCAGCAAAAGCTGTGAAAACCCTAAACCCTAAACCCTAAACCCTAAACCCTGAACCCTGAACCCTGAACCCTAAACCTTCCAAGCCCTATATCCTGACTTGAGTGCTCTCTTGGGTGTACTGCATCGAGTGCGCACAAGACGTTCTGTGAGTTGTTTTCCCAATTTGCGTCGGAGTTGCGTGTGCTTGCAATGTGATGCCCAAGGAGAAACCTCGCACGTTTTCTTCAGCTTGTCAGTTTGCAAAGTAGCATGACCATTCAACCGTGCTTATTGCAGGCCTATTTCAGTCAATAAACCCTAAACCCTAAACCCTAATTAAACCCTAAACCCTAAACTGTAGTCCGATGCAATCCAACTTCGGCAGGGGCCCCTCAACCCGGTCTGACGAGAACGATTGAGGCCATGGGCTGTTGCGCGCCAGGCGGTACTGGCATCTCTTCAGAGGAGAGCCAGCAGGCGCATGCTGCATGAAGTTGCGCAAGCTTGTCCAGAATTCTCTGGAAGATATCCGCTGAAGCAGAGACTTGCATGGGGCCTTACTGTTGGGGTCGGAATAATTACTAATAAGGCTTCTCTTCTGGTTCATATATGAATATACTATATGATACTATATGAACCCCCCAGCAAGGACGACCTGCAGCAGCCGTTTTTTGCACAGGTCGTTTCTTAATACATGAGAATCACAGAAGGGAGAAGGGGGCACCCCAGGCGGGGTACTGCACAGTCACTGGAGGTGCAGCTCACGCTCAACACAACTCTTTAGGCTTACATAGTAAGCCCAAGCGATGGTGTTCATGGCTGTCGGGTGTAGTTCTGGGTCCAGGCACCCTAGAAAAGGGTGCGTGCGGCCTAAGCAGGCCTGGGTGGGAATTTAGGGTTTGGGGTTTAGGGTTTGGGTTTGGGGTTTGTTTGGGGTTTGGTGTTTAGGGTCTAGGGCTTATGGCATTTCAGGGGGCGGGTGAGCCTTGAGGGGACAGGTAGACCCTATACTGGGTAAAACAAAGCAAACCGTGCCTCGACTGAGGCGGACTACACAGAGCTTGTCCAGCGTGTGCAAGATTCCTTCAACAAGGAGCATGAGGCAGGGTTTAGGGTTTAGGTTTAGGGTGCCGGATTTAGGGTTTAGGGTTTAGGGTTGAGGAACAGCAGAAAGGAATGGCTTAAGGTTTGGAGGGTTTGGGGTTTGGGATTCGGAGTTTAGGGTTTAGGATTTCGGGTGTGCTCTTCAAAGGGTTGAGGTTTTTGGGTGATGCAGTTCTGAGTCGAGCTTTGGTCTGCCCCATGCAAGAAGAGTCGCCTCAAGATAGAAGCATCACCGTCTCGTGAAGCCACTGTTGCTGCATGAGGGCACAGCCTAATTCAAGCTACACCTTAAACAGGAACCAGCGACATACCCTGAAGCCGAAACCCTACACCCTAAACCTAAACCCTACACCCTAAGTCCTAAACCCTAAACCCTAAACCCTAAACCCTAGCAGTCCAGAGGTGAAGAATTTCGGTACTCAGGGATTTGGTTTCTGAAGCCCGGCCCCCTTCACCTCCTGGGCCTTCACACCCTCAATGCCACTGGGCTTCAGGCCTTACACGGACTTAAGGTTTAGTTCGGGTTTAGGGTTTAGGGTTTAGGGTTGAGGGTTTAGGGTTTAGGGTTTTGGGTGTAGGGGGATCGTTTAGCGTTTTAGCTTTTTGGGGGCTTCGTTAGACTGACTGGCTCAGATCGTCACTGGAGCTTCGCGAGCCTTGGCGTGCACAAAGGGCTGAGTGCTTCGAGGATGTCTTAGGGTTTAGGGTTTAGGGGTTAGGGTTTAGGGTGTGGGTTTAGGGTTTAATTAGGGTTTAGAATGCTAACTAGGCCTTAGTCGGGCTTGAGGTTTACGAATTAGGGCTTGAAGGGGGTGTAGCTGGGACCCCGAAGGGGGTACCCCTGGGTTTGGGGACCCTTTGTTAAGATTACTTAGGCAGTATAAGGGCCCTGAACCCTAAAGGGCTTAGGGCTTAGGGTTTAGGGTTTAGGGTTTAGGGCTTAGGGTTTAGGGTTTGGGGCCGAAATACACCCTAAACCCTGCACCCTAAACCCCATATTAGGAGCATGTTAAGGACGAGTCTTAGCCGCTTGAGGGTTGCTGAAAAGGGGAGGCCTATCTAAAGCAGCCGCCCTTGCAAATCCCGAAGCTGACAAGTAGACCCCTCAGGGTTTGGGGTTTAGGGTTTAGCATTCAGGGTTTAGCGTTCAGGGTTTAGGGTTCAGGGTTAGGGTTCAGGGTTAGGGGTTAGGGTTTAGGGTTTAGGGTTTAGGGTTTCGGGTTTAGGGTTTAGGGTTTAGAGTTTAGGGTTCCCAACATCAAGGGCACATAGGTTACTCTCGGCAGATGCTAAACACTGCCGCTAAGCCCTAAACCCTAAACCTTAAACCCTCAACCCTAAACCCTAAACCCTAGACCCTAAACCCTAAACCTTAGTGAGGTTTCGTTAGGGTTTCGGGTGTAGGGTTGCGATAGATACAAAAAGCCCACATCTCCCCGAGCTTTCTCTGACCCTTCCCTCCCTTAACTGAGGATTTCGGGCAGCCTTAAAGTTTAGGGTTGGGGGTTGAGGGTTTAGGGGTGAGGGTCTAGGAGTTTAGGGGTTTAGGGGGTTACGGGTTTAGGGGTTTAGGGGTTGAGGAGTTGAGGGGTTTAGGGGGTTTGGGGTTGAGGGTTTAGGGATTTCGGGTTTAGGGAGTTTGATGTTGAGGGTTTAGGGGCTGGGATGCGGGTTCTCTTTGACAAAACACTAATTAATCCCTCATCCTTGAACCCTAAACCCGAAGCCCTCAACCCCGAAACACCACAAACCCCACATCCTAGGCCCCCGCCCCCACCCACCGTCCCCAAGATCGTACAGTAATACCTTTGGTGGCCCCTGAGCACCCCTAAACAAACCGCCAACCCGAAACCCTATACCTGAAACCCCTAAACCCTAAACCTCTAAGCACTAAAGCCTAAACCCCGAACCCTACACCCCCAACCCTCAACCCGACGCAACTTTTCTTGCCAAGGCAAGGGCGATTGGGTCATCATCTCGACATGCGACAACCAATCTCGCAAAGAGGAGGAACTCCCGAAGCCAAAGAGAGATGGATTGGTAGCTGAAACCCGAAACCCAAAGCCCTAAGCCCTAAACCCTTAGCCCTAAACCCTAAACCCGAAACCCTAAACTCTAAACTCTAAACCCTAAGCCCTAAACCCTAAACCCTAACCCCTAAGCCCTAAACCCTAAACCCTAACCGCCAGTGGCTGAAGGAGAGAGGAACTTCGGATTAGGCTCAGGGTCCGCGAAGAAAAGGCTGCCCTACTCGTCTACAGGGCCTATACGGGATCCCAAACCTTAAAGGCCGAAGGTTTAGGGTTTAGGGTTTAGGGTTTAGGGTTTAGGGTTTAGGGTGTAGGGTTTAGGGTTTAGGGTTTAGGGTTTAGGGTTCTATTTGGGCATGCTAGACAAGGCACGACACGAGCCACTACACAAGGCGCTAAACCCCAAACCCCAAACCCTTAACCTTATATCCATTCAAGAAAAGTGGATTGAGCTGGTTTGCTCTTCTTCTCGGGAACTTGTAGTCTTAGTACTTAACAGCGTTTAGTGTTTAGGGGTTTTGGGTTTAGGGCTTAGGCTTAAGGTTAGGGTTTAGGGCTTCGGGAAAATATACACTTTGGTCGGCCAATGTCTCACACGGTTCTACGGGCGGTTCTCAAGATGTGGTCCCTTTTGTGGGGTGCCCTAAATATTAGGGGCCGGCTTTTATGTATAATGGAAACCCCAAAAGGGCCCACCATTAGAGTAAGTGACCATAGTGATCCGAATTATCACGAGTTCCAGCTCAACCTGGCTAGGGGTGTAAATCTCGCCCCAAATGGTAAGAGGCAAGCCCCTAACCCCAAAACCCTGAACCCTAAACCCTGAGCCTTATAAACCCAAGGCCCCAAACCCTAGACCCGGAACCTAAACCCCATGAGGTCAGTTTTTGGGGAGGCTGATCTTCCCTAGGGGTCCATGTACCCCATTGGATTAGATACTTGGGCCCCAAAGTCCCTATATAGGAAGAACCCTAAACCCTAAACCCTAAACCCTAAACCCTAAACCTTCCCAGTATTCCCTAGTGTGGTACCTGGGCTTCTAGGGCTTTCAGTTGTTGGTGAGGTACCATCATGTACTCCTAATGTGGCCCTTAGACTACCTGAAGGATCTTTGAGAAAGGGTCCCAAACCCCAAGGTGCAACCTTAAGGGTCCAAGGGACAACCCCTAATGTTGAGCTTTCAGGGGATGGATGCATTACAAGGCTCGACGGTTTGGGGCTTAGTTAAGCTTTGAGTTCGCAGGTGCCGCCTCTTGAAAGATCGGTTCGGGTTTCGGGTTTAGGGTTTAGGGTTTGAGGGTCCTGTTTGGTGTGCGTTTTGGACTGCTTGAACTAGCCTGCAAGGGTTTGGGGCTTCCATTCATGCGATTCAAGGCTCGTGGCGTGTTTAATCTTCGGTTCGGATTTCATAAGGCTTAAGCCAGGACTACCACAACTGCTACCTGTTCTATTTGCCCACCTGGGCTCCCGGTACGACATCCGTGAAGCGGACGAACTGGGTGGACAACGGCTGTGGCTCGGAGAGTCGGTTTAGGGTTCAGGGTTCAGGGTTTAGTAAGGGCTTAGGGTTTTGTGTTTAGGGTTTAGGGTTTAGGGTTAGGGTTTAGGGTTTAGGGTTTAGGCTTAGGGTGTAGGGTTGAGGGTTGAGGGTTTAGGGTTTAGGGTTTAGGGTTTAGGGCCTAGGGTTTAGGGTTTAGGGTTTAGGGTTCAGAGCCGGGGTCAAGGGACTAAAGGACAGACCCTTACAAGGGACCTTAAGAGGTTCTTTAGGGGCTACTTAGGTATATAGGGACGATATAAGGTATATATATATGAGAGAAAAACCTTTCGGGTCTATTTTGCTTCTCTGCTTGCTTGTGTATGTGAAAGTGAAAGTAAATAATTTAAATTATTTAAATAATTTAAATAATTTAAATCGAGCCTTTGTAAGGACTTCACCAAGAAATCTAAATATTTAAATTAATTTAAATAATTTAAATAATTTAAATTATTTAAATACGGCCCTTTAATTTATTTAAATTATTTAAATTGTCAAAAGGGTTTTCGGGGATTTAAATAATTTAAACAATTTCAATCGAGCCTTTGTAAGGACTTCACCAGGAAATCCAAATATTTAAATTAATTTAAATAATTTAAATAATTTAAATAATTTAAATAGGGCCATTTAATTTATTTAAATTATTTAAACTGTCAAAAGGGTTTTCGGGGATTTAAATAATTATTTAAATTATTTAAATTATTTAAATTATTTAAATTATTTAAATTATTTAAATTAATTAAAAAAAAGGGGTTTCCTGGGGAAGCTCTCCAGAGGATTTAAATTATTTAAATTATTTAAATTATTTAAATTATTTAAATTGTCAAAAGGGTTTTCGGGGATTTAAATAATTTAAATAATTTAAATAATTTAAACCGAGCCTTTGTAAGGACTTCACCAGGAAATCCAAATATTTAAATTAATTTAAATGATTTAAATAATTTAAATAATTTAAATAATTTAAATAATTTAAATAATTTAAATAATTTAAATAATTTAAATAATTTAAATAGGGCCATTTAATTTATTTAAATTATTTAAACTGTCAAAAGGGTTTTCGGGGGTTTAAAATAATTTAAATAAATTAAATGGCCCTATTTAAATTATTTAAATTATTTAAATTATTTAAAATATTTTTTTTATTTAAATATTGGGGTTTCCTGGGGAAGCTCTCCAGAGGATTTAAATTATTTAAATTATTTAAATTGTCAAAAGGGTTTTCGGGGATTTAAATAATTTAACTAATTTAAATAATTTAAATCGAGCCTTTGTAAGGACTTCACCAGGAAATCCAAATATTTAAATTAATTTAAACAATTTAAATAATTTAAATAATTTAAATAATTTCAATAATTTAAATAATTTAAATAGGGCCATTTAATTTATTTAAATTATTTAAATTGTCAAAAGGGTTTTCGGGGATTTAAATAATTTAAATAAATTAAATGGCCCTATTTAAATTATTTAAATTATTTAAATTATTTAAACTATTTAAATTGATTTAAATATTGGGGTTTCCTGGGGAAGCTCTCCAGAGGATTTAAATTATTTAAATTATTTAAATTGTCAAAAGGGTTTTCGGGGATTTAAATAATTTAAAAAATTTAAATAATTTAAATCGAGCCTTTGTAAGGACTTCACCACGAAATCCAAATATTTAAATTAATTTAAATAATTTAAATAATTTAAATAATTTAAATAATTTAAATAATTTAAATAATTTAAATAATTTAAATAATTTAAATAATTTAAAATAATTTAAATATGGCCATTTAATTTATTCAAATTATTTAAACTGTCAAAAGGGTTTTCGGGGATTTAAATAATTTAAATAAATTAAATGGCCCTATTTAAATTATTTAAATTATTTAAAATATTTTTATTTATTTAAATATTGGGGTTTCCTGGAGAAGCTCTCCAGAGGATTTAAATTATTTAAATTATTTAAATTGTCAAAAGGGTTTTCGGGGATTTAAATAATTTAAATAAATTAAATGGCCTTATTTAAATTATTTAAATTAATTTAAATATTAAGGTTTCCTGTGGAAGCTCTCCAGAGGGTTTTAAATTACTTAAATTCTTTGAATTGTGAAAAGCGTTTTCGAGCATTTAAATGATTTAAATGATTTAAATCAAGCCTTTAGAAGAATTTCGCCAGGATATTTTTAATTAATATAATTGTGATAACATTGCATTCCTTAGCCTGAGTTATCATAGTTATGATAACTTTAGGCACCAAGCCGAGTTATCATAATTATGATAACTTCAGGCTCCCCAAGCTGAATTATCATAATTATGATAACTTTAGGCTCCCCAAGCTGAGTTATCATAATTATGATAACTTCAGGCTCCCCAAGCTGAGTTATCATAATTATGACAACTTTAGGCTCCCCAAGCTGAGTTATCATAATTATGATAACTACAGGCTCCCCAAGATGAGTTATCATAATTATGATAACTCTAAGCTCCCCAAGCAGAGTTATCATAATTATGATAACTTTAAGCTCCCAAGTACAATTATCATAATTGTGATAATAACATTTTGAGTTGAAGTTTTCACCGCAAGCGCTACATCGCAAGCCCTGATGCCTAAGATTTTAGGTTCAAGTTTGCATAAGCATGACTCTGGCAAAATTTGGCCAAATCGAGCTACGCATTTCTCATCGCGTACGACGAGCAGCCCGATTTGGCCAAATTTTGCCGGGCAGCCTTCGGGCAAAATTTGGCCAAATCGAGCTGCTCCTCGTACGCGAGGAGAAATGCGCAGCTCGATTTGGCCAAATTTTGCTTGAAGGCTGCCAGACAAAATTTGGCCAAATCGAGCTACGCATTTCTCATCGCGTACGACGAGCAGCCCGATTTGGCCAAATTTTGCCGGGCAGCCTTCGGGCAAAATTTGGCCAAATCGAGCTGCTCCTCGTACGCGAGGAGAAATGCGCAGCTCGATTTGGCCAAATTTTGCTTGAAGGCTGCCAGACAAAATTTGGCCAAATCGAGCTACGCATTTATCATCGCGTACGACGAGCAGCCCGATTTGGCCAAATTTTGCCGGGCAGCCTTCGGGCAAAATTTGGCCAAATCGAGCTGCTCCTCGTACGCGAGGAGAAATGCGCAGCTCGATTTGGCCAAATTTTGCTTGAAGGCTGCCAGGCAAAATTTGGCCAAATCGAGCTACGCATTTCTCATCGCGTACGACGAGCAGCCCGATTTAGCCAAATGTTGCCGGGCAGCCTTCGGGAAAAATTTAGCCAAATCGGGCTGCTCGTCGTACGCGAGGAAAAATGCGCAGCTCGATTTGACCAAATTTTGCTTGAAGGCTGCCAGGCAAAATTTGGCCAAGTCGAGCTGCGCATTTCTCATCGCGTACGACGAGCAGCCCGATTTAGCCAAATTTTGCCGGGCAGCCTTTGGGCAAAATTTGGCCAAATCGGACTGCTCGTCGTATCCGATGAGAAATGCGCGGCCTGATTTGGTCAAATCTTGCCCGAAGGCTGCTCTGCGAAATTTAGCCGCGCATTTCTCATCGCGTACGATTTGGCCAAATTTTGCCGGGCAGCCTTCGGGCAAGATTTAGCCAAATCAAGCTGCTCTTCGTATGTGATTGGATTTTTGAGTTCCATGTGTTTGTTGGCAGGCTTATTCTCTTACGCAAATACCACACAAAACTGCAGAGGTTAAGAACAACATTTGTGGGTCAAAATTTGCCGAGATCCTTTTGGCGCCCTGCAAAAGTCCTGCAAACACCACACAAAACGGCAGAGGGTAGGAACAACATTTGCATTTGTGGGTTAAAATTTTGAGATCTTCTTGGCGCGCTGCAAAAGTCATGCAAATACCACACAAAATGGAAAAGGGTAGTCACCAAGGAGTTCTGAAGTTTACTTGTAGAGAAATTTCTTGAAAACTAAATATCGGAAACACTCAGTCCACCCGGTATACGAAATCTTTCCGCTTTCAGAGCAAGAAGGTCCACGCTATACTATGCGAACAACATGCGCTTCGACTTGGCGGAGGCAGATGCTTTCAAATACACCTGCACTTGAGTATAAACTTGCAGTATCGCATCGACAGCTGGTGAATGTGACTTCTGCGTGCACCACGACACAACTACACTCAAGCTGTTTAGCAGTAGGGAAGCTTTGAACCTTTGACCGCGCCCAGAATGGCCAAGCCATGCCGCGAGGTTCTCGTCCAACGACACAAGAAAGCTAAGGCAAATGCCAGGGCAATCAAAGCGGAGACGCGGACGGTATGGCAGCGCTGGCTTAAGCGTTTCAACAAGGCGAAGCGGAAGACTGCTGCAGCAAGGGCTAAGGTAACTGATGCCGGTTTCCAGGCCCCCAGCGAGTCCGAGCTGTCTTCGCTGAGCGACTTTGGAGCCTCGTCATCGGATGAGTCTAGCAGTAGTTGTTCAGCGGACGAAGCAGCCATTGACGCTGCAGTTCCTGCGCCTGAAGCAAAGGCCACGACCTCGCCCGCGCCCCGCGAGCCCTTAGCGCCACCTGCGAAGGCAAAGGCTAAGAGCTCCCCCGCACATCCGCCGAAGGCGATTGTGCCTAAACCACCACCCCTAAGAAAGCCCCGTGCTGCACCTGTGCCTAAGGCACCTAACAGCAAACGCGTTCAAAATGCAGAGGGCATTTTTTACCCAGGATTTAGTGACAGAAATCATCCCAAGTATTGCGCCGCGTGTGACCAGCTGCTTCGTGGATTTGAAAGGGCAACGGCTACCCACAAGCCTACCTGCGAGTGGCGGCAGCGCAAAGTGCCAGCCAAAGGACAGTCGGCTGCTTGACTCGAGTCGCAGAAGCTTGTCCATGAGCTAAAAGCGAGTCTGCACTCTTCCTGCCGCTCGCAAGCTGAAGATTAAAGCACGCAGTGAACTACAGCTCACGTCGCCTACTGTGTGATTTAACAGGCAAGAACTGCTACGTGTTCGAGAAGGAGAGGTGAGCGTGACTCAGACTGCAGCTACGAGCAACCCCAATTGCAGAATGTGATTCAGGACAGTCGGCTGCCTGACTCGAGTCCTAGAAGCTTGTTCATGAGCTAAAAGCGAGTCTGCACTCTTCCTGCCGCTCGCAAGCTGAAGATTAAAGCACGCAGTGAACTACAGCTCACGTCGCCTACTGTGTGATTTAACAGGCAAGAACTGCTACGTGTTCGAGAAGGAGAGGTGAGCGTGACTCAGACTGCAGCTATGAGCAACCCCAATTGCAGGATGTGATTCAGGACAGTCGGCTGCCTGACTCGAGTCCTAGAAGCTTGTTCATGAGCTAAAAGCGAGTCTGCACTCTTCCTGCCGCTCGCAAGCCGAAGATTAAAGCACGCAGTGAACTACAGCTCACGTCGCCTACTGTGTGATTCAGCAGGCAAGAACTGCTACGTGTTCGAGAAGGAGAGGTGAGCGTGACTCAGACTGCAGCTATGAGCAACCCCTAATTGCAGCATGTGATTCAGGACAGTCGGCTGCCTGACTCGAGTCCTAGAAGCTTGTCCATGAGCTAAAAGCGAGTCTGCACTCTTCCTGCCGCTCGCAAGCTGAAGATTAAAGCACGCAATGAACTACAGCTCACGTCGCCTACTGTGTGATTCAGCAGGCAAGAACTGCTACGTGTTCGAGAAGGAGAGGTGAGCGTGACTCAGACTGCAGCTATGAGCAACCCCAATTGCAACATGTGATTCACGCAAAAAAAAACATGAAAGTAGTTGTACACAACTCGCGTAAGAATTAGAAGCACATTGAGGTTTTTGGCGGATTTGCTGAAGCCACGCTTGTGAGTGAATCGGCAACTGCATTGCGTGATGTGCGAGGACAACGAACGAAGTGCTTCATCTTCATTGTGGCTCTGGTGAGATAAATTTAACAGTTTATGTTTAGGAAGCACCACGAATGCAAAGTTAACAACAAGCACAAAACACACTCAGTATGCAACAGATTTAAACGCAGTAACAATTATTCTTGCGAAAACAACCCATGTACTTGCTTAGACGAAGCCTTGCATGAAAATACAGCATTGCAATAAAAGCACAACCTTTGTTAAAGCTATTGTACCTGCGTCGCAGAACCGTATATTCATTCGAAAGCAATATGATCATTTGCCTCTATCTGGAGAGATATTCAATACATGTGTACTTTTAATGTGTATTTTTAAGCACATGTTTTATTCAATATTCACTTTAATGTTTCAAATTCATATGTAAGTGTTATAGTCTAATAGGTCCTCTGACGCTTTTCAGAAAGCCTCCAGAAAATTCAAAGAGCCCACGTCGTTCGATTTATTTGAAGACATACGTAAAATTCATGCTATTTTGTCCGCTGCGTCTTGTTTTCTTATGTATCTGCCACTTGCATAGCCTTCATGTGGCATGCTCACATATATGATATAACATTTACCGAGTCAGATGTCTTCCTGAAAAGCTATATCAGAGCATGACTTGAATCGCTGCGTGACCGCAACATTAAAAGCTCGAGCAGCTTGCGCCAAAGAACAACCTTCCATTCAGCTACTTGTTCGCGTTTTCGGCACGCACACGCACGCGCTATGTTGTGCATATTGTTAACACGAGGCGGCGGCCATCGCGCGAGGATCTGTTCCCTGCATGCATACGATGCTTATTGAATGCGTGACATTATCACCTCAAGCCGAAATAAAAAAGCTGAGGCGGCACTTTCCGTACAACACCTGCCTCGCGGACGCATTGCAAACATAGTCAGTATTGAGTAAACACTTTTCGTAGTACACAATTAGCTTGAGACCAAGGTCGGCAAGCATGCGCTGGTCTTCTATGCCATGGCTTTGTGAGGATGACGGTGACGAAGGGTTACGACGACTATTAATTGTGTACTCTATTCAATCAATATAAATCTTTTATGCATTGAGGTTGAAGACTGAGTCCTTGGGCCAGACTTCATCCCGCAACGGTTGCTTAGATTTTAATGGCAATATACTTGCGTCTTCCACATATATATATATGTTCAAGACATCAAGGATGCATGGTGCGTGTACCTCGCTGGCGAAGCGACGTGTTCAGTGCTCAGCTAGTCTGCGTGCTATAGGCCTTGCCACTTCGACGTTCTTAACGCTCGGGCATAGCACTTAGATATTGCGTTCAAAAAAAAGCTATCGAGGAAGTCCGACGCCGTGATCACGCCCAAGCAGTTTTTAAAGGAGTGCAGCCCTTACATACGTGCACTTAGAGTCGCAGAGTCGTATGATCACTCTGATAATTTGCGCATTATGCCAGACATTCTTGACTTCAAACCGCTGTCTCAGGTTCGTGCTTACGAAAGTCGTTGACGACCAGCCACTCATCGTGCCTGGTAATCAGAAGCTCCGCATGCTTATCACAAATCTTTAGAATTCCTAAGGTCGGAACAAAAAAAGCAGACGACGAAGAAGCAAAGCAAATGCTTCATGCTTACTGTGGAACTTGATTAGTTATTCGTTCCTGCTTTATTTGAGTTCTTGTGTCAGGGTACATCGATCCAGCAGGTCGCCTGAAGAGGAGCATTCGTACAAAGACACTGCGCTATATAATAGTCTTTGGCGTCGTGCGAATTAGTTACAACCTGGGGCGACACTGCTCATGGCGGCGATAGCAGTGCAGTGCAAGATCAGCTGAAGGACGTGCCGCAGATCCAAGCTGCCGACTGGTAGCGACAACAGTGACGTGCAAGATTACTGAAAGACGTGAGTCGGATGTAAGCTACTAGCTGCGCTTTTGCAACTCCGATGAAGTAGTTAGCGCGGGATGGCTTACCCATGTTACAAAAAAGTTCTAAACCCTAAACCATACAGCCTAAACCCTAAACTCGAAACCCTGTGAGGAAAGCGTCTGGGTGTGTTACAACCTGGGGCGACACTGCTCACGGCGGCGATAGCAGTGCAGTGCAAGATCAGCTGAAGGACGTGCAGCAGATCCAAGCTACTGACTCGGCGTTTGCTGCCGTGCTGGTCGATGGGTCTGTTGCAATCTGTGGGAACGCCTCTGCTGGTAGCGACAAAAGTGATATGCAAGAGTACCTGAAAGACGTGAGTCAGATCTAAGCTACTAGCTGAGCTTTTGCTGCCATTCTGCTCGGTGGGTTTGTTGTGACCTGGAATGACGCTGTTCGCGGGAGCGAAAGCAATGATGTGCAAGATCAGCTGCGAACGTGCAGCTCATCCAAGCTGACGACTACAGCAAAAAAAAAAGGTAGATATGTGCGTCGTCTCGTCCCTGTGCATATTCTTACACATATAATAATATTTATATATGTATTTAGACTAGGTCTTTGTTGTAGTAAAGGAAAGCACAAGACAAAATAGACCTTAAAGGTTGCGGGCTCGATATAAGGTATATATATATATATAGGTTGTATAAGGCAATAACCCTAAACCCTAAACCCTAAACCCTATTAGCGGGGACTTGGGGTTGAGGGCTTATTGGGGTTGAGGACTTCGGGGCCAACCCAATGCACCAGTGAGTCCAGGGTTTGGGGTTTTGGGTTTAGGGTTTAGGGCTTGGGGTTTAGGGTTTAGGGTGTAGGGTTTAGGGTTGTAACCTGGGTTTTTTCATTGGCTCGCACCCTTCAAAAGTCAGTTTCGCAAGGCTCTTGAGTCGGAGTCAGGCTTTGGGAGAGTCGGAAACTCAAAGCCGGCAAATCCTAGTTGCACCCTAGACCCTTCAGGCCTCCTACCCAAACCCTAAACCCTAAACCCTAAACCCTAAACCCTAAACCCTAAACCCTAAACCCTAAACCCTAAACCCTAAACCCTAAACCCTAACCCCAAACCCCAAACCCCAAACCCTAGCCCCTAAACCCTAAACCCTAGCTTGGGTACAGTGACAGCGCTGAAAGAAGAAAGCGACAACTCCATTTGAGGGTACCTCGGATTTCTGAAAAAGGTACCTGGAGGTTCAGGTACGTATAACCCCAAGTATCGCTGTACCTATAAGGGTTCCTCGGTCCTCTAACTAGCTCAAAAGTAGACTTATAACTGGGTTATAGGTACCCAACCCTCCCATTTCCAGGAGGCCGACCCGTTAGCAAATATCAGAATCCAATTTTCAGGCCCAGAAGAACACATGAAACTGAGGACTCAGTTTCTTAAGTTCAAGAAAAGAGCCCTTCATTTTCTGAAAGTTACGACAATGGGCACCTCCTCTTCTTAAAATAAAGAAAGTGGGACCCTAAAAGCCCTAACCCCTCAGCCCCTCCCCCTAACCTCCCTAAACCCTAACGCGACTACAAACCCTAAACCCCCCTAAACACGCCTCATTTTCTAACTTTCCCTAAACGCTAAACCCTAAACCCTAAACTTTTGGGCTTCTGAAAATGGCTCCGAAAATGGCTCCGGGGACCCAGCCCCAAACCCCCGACTGGCCCAAACCTTGCAAACAGCACCAAGCCACGTTTGGGGTTTAGGGTTTCGGGTTTAGGTTTTAGGATGTGTGGGTTGAGGGTGTGGGGGGGTGCCTGGGTTTCAGTGCTTCCCTCACAGTGCCTCTAAGGAGAGTTTCATGGGCCCTTCATATGTCAGGAGACAAGACTCCAGATAAAATCAGCCCCAGCCTCATGACGGCCAGCATGAGCCCTAAACCCTAATCTCGGGTCGAAGTTGGGGAGGAAGTCCCTCAACCCTAAACCCAAAACCCAAAACCCTAAGCCCTAAACCCTCCCTAAACCCTAAACCCTAAACCCTATGAACCCTAACCCTAAATTCTCGAATACACCGGCCCAAGCTCCCAGAGCCGCCCCCTGCGTTTCATACTTTCCTGCGCCCGAGGCGCCCCGCCGAAACAAAACTTCGGCTGTAGATGTGGGTTTAGGGTTTAGGGTTTAGGGTTTAGGGTTTAGGGTTTAGGGTTTAGGGTTTAGCGTTTAGGGTTTAGGGTTTAGGGTTTAGGGTTTAGGGTTTAGGGTTTAGGGTTTAGGGTTTAGGGTTTAGGGTTCAGGGTACCCTGGATTTCTTTTAGCACAGCGTCTTTTTTTGTTTGCTCCGCGCTTTTGGGTGTTAGCTCTCCACCGCGCCCCGCCGCTTTCTTGAGCCAATGTTTTCTAATTCAGTTTGGTCACGGTAGGGCTTGTCAGGTTTAGGGTTTAGGGTTTAGGGTTTAGGGTTTAGGGACAGTAGGGCTTGCTCCACTGTCAGAGAGGTCGGAGGCTTGGTTTAGGTTTTGGGACTCAGTGTTTTCGACAGAAGCTTGTGTGTACAGCTTGAGGATCCAACAAAAACACTGTAAACCCTGCACCCTGATCCCTAAACCCTAAACCCTAAACTCTAAACCCTAAGCCCTAAACCCTAACCCTAAACCCTAAACCCTAAACCCTAAATCCTAAACCCTAAACCCTAAACCCTAAACCCTAAACCCTAAACCCTAAACCCTAAACCCTAAACCCTAAACCCTAAACCCTAAACCCTAAACCCTAAACCCTAAACCCTACCCCCTAAACCCCAACCTACAACCCTACAGCCAAGGCATGGGAGTGCGTGATTCCGGCAAGAAACTGTCGTTCGGCGAGGAGGCCGTAGAAGCCTAAAATCCCCAAAAGCTCTTATAATTGTTCAACCTCACGCCTAAACCCCAGATGTTCAACATTAAGTTCTAAATTTAAGCCCCTACACATGTCCATCCCTCGTAGCCCCCCCTGGCCAGGGCCAGCTGTTGGTGATAGAAGCTGGCTTTGACAAGGTTCTCGAGACGTTGAACCTTCAGACGCTGAAGTCATGAGAGAGCGGAGGGCGTTTTAAGAGCCTAGGGATTGAGGGGTTTAGGGTTTAGGGTTTAGGTTTAGGGGGTACGGGTAGACAGCGGCTGTGGCTCAAAGACTTAGTACCAGTAGCTGAGTAGGTAGCATTGAACCTTTTGGCGTAGTATATAGCTTTACCACAATTGGAAGGTTGTTTTGTTTTGCCCAGGGTGCTCAGCAACTAGGTTGAGCTTAGGGATTTGGGGTTTTAGGGGTTCAGTGTTTAGAGGTTTTAGGGCTCTAGGGGTTTAGCGCTTTGTGGTTGAGGGCTTAGGTTTTTGGGGCATACCCTAAACCCTAGACCCTGGGGGGGGAGGGTCGGGGTTCTAGATGAGGGCTTAGGATACTAGGCCTTTGGGGTTTTAGGATGTTGGGGTTTTTAGGGTGTTGGGGTGGTAGGGCTTTACAACGACTACTGCGACTACTGCTGCTGCTGCTACGACGACGACGACTACTACGACCACTACTACGATGACGACGACTTTAGAGTTTGCAGGGCTCAGGGCTTGTAGGGCTCAGGGCGTAGAGGGTTTTAGGACTCAGGTTTACGGGATCTAGCCTAGCAAGTCGTCGCTTGGGTTTATATCAGCAGGTGCGCGGTTTCAGTGGGGCTTAGGGTTTAGACAGTCTAAGTGGCCTATCATTGAGTTCATACAGGAAGGGGGTGGGCTCCCTGAACAAATAGCGTTGCATGGGATGTGAGTTTCGCACTTATGTTCCTAAACCCTCAGCCCGTTTGCTTAGAGCTGAGTTTGCCAGTTTTATCGTACTTAAATCCTAAACCCTAAACCCTAAACCCTAAGCCCTAAACCCTAAACCCCAAACCATGTGTCACCGAAACCTTGGGATGCTCCTCCTTATACTAGCAGTCCTTAATCGGGTTTATAGTAGGGGTACCAAAATCCCTATCATCCTGAATAGGGTTTAGGGTTTAGGGTTTAGTGTTTAGGGTGATTATAGTACCCCCCTACTAGGGACTGTTAGCGTACGGGGGGAACGTCCCACCCGAAGCCCTGAGACCCTAAACTGCCTTCCTATTAGCACAACATCATCTTAGGGTTTAGGGTTTAGGGTTTCGAGGCAAGAAAGCCCGGCGACAGATGCACCCGGCCAAAAGAGCAAAGGGGGTCGGCTCAGGCTGCTTCGTTTACGGCCTGGGATATGGGGGGTTTACGAAATTAGGGGTGCCCTTTTTGGGGGTCCCTTTAAGGGGTTTCTATTCCATTTGGGGTAGAAACGGGGTACCCCCTATTTTGGGAAATGCCTATATCTCGTTTCATGGCTGAGCGCGCAGCCAGCAAAAGCTGTGAAGTCAGCCCGAAACCCTAAACCTTCCAAGCCCTATATCCTGACTGAGTGCTCTCTTGGGTGTACTGCAACGAGTGCGCCCAAGACAGTCCGCGAGTTTTTTCCACTTTGCGTCGGAGTTTGCACTGCGATGCGCCAGGAGAAACCTTCGCGCATTTTGCTTCAGCTTGTCAGTTTGCAGAGTAGCATGACCATTCAACCGCTCTTCTTGCAGGCCTATTTCAGTCAATAGCTCCTTTGGACAAGACCTGCCTGAGACACGGTGTGACGAAGCCTCAAACCTAGTAGTAGAGTAGGTAGCCTTTCACCTTTTTGGGGTACAGTAGTATAATGCCCTTAGAATCCCAAAGGTTAACCTTTAATGCCACCAGTTTATTGGACAACAAAGCAAAAGTCCGACTGGAAGATGCTTGTCAATCCTACAGCGCATTGTAGTCCGATGCTATCACGGACCCCTCGGGCCGGTCTAGACCCTAAACGTCCCTAAACCCTAAACCCTAAACCCTAAACCCTAAACCCTAAACCCTAAACCCTAAACCCTAAACCCTAAACCCTAAACCCTAAACCCTAAACCCTAAACCCTAAACCCTAAACCCCAAACCCTAAACCCTAAACCCTAAGCCAGCCCAACCGGGATGTGAGAGGAGAACGATTGGGGCCATGGGCTGTTGCGCGCCATGCGGCGCTGGCATCTCACATTGTCTCACCCAAAAGCAACGATGCTCTTCAGAGGGGAGCCAGCAGGCGCATGTTTAGGGTTTAGGGTTTAGGGTTTAGGATTTAGGGTTTAGGGTTTAGGGCTGCATGAAGCTTACTGTTGGTTAGTAGGGTATGAGGGAAGGCGGTACCCTGCATAATCCCTTAAAGGGTATTATGTAGGGGGACACAGGGTACCTCATTCCCTCATTCCCTACGAAGCAACAGAAGGAAGTTGCGCAAGCTTGTCCGGAATTCTCTCGAAGATATCCGTTTAAGCAGTGCGGAGGGCCTATCTGTGGGAGACTCCAAACCCTAAACCCTAAACCCTAAACCCTAAAACCTAAACCCTAAACCCTAAACACTAAACCCTAAACCCTAAACCCTAAACCCAAGGCTTCAGTTACTAATTACTCTTCCCTTCTGGTCCCTGCATGGTCATACTTTATTACACTATCCTCACCCCCCCCAAAACCCTGCTCCAAAAATTAAGGCCCGTGCATGATGTGGATTGGATATTGCAGGAATTTAGAGGTTGGAGTGCAAGGCCGTGGGCATTTGCAGCATCCATTTCGGGGTGCAAGAGGATGCGAGACCAGAAGCTCGACACTGCCAGGAGCCTGCAGAGAGTTCGAAGGTGGCAGTGCCCGAGGCCTGGCATGTTTCCGTAGACTGGGATAATTTGGGATGTTCCCCCTTCTACCAACAGTCCTGCAGAGTGATTATAGTAGGGGCACTATAATCCCTGTAAAGGACTGTTAGTACAAGGGGTAACATCCCAAGGGATAATGGTTAAGGGCCTTTAAGTTTAGGGTTTAGGGGTGTGTAGGCGTGTAAGTCTTTTAAGTTGCAGAAGGGGGTCCTCTATAGAACCCCCAAAACCTTCCGTTCAGAGCCTGAACAGAACGCAACTCTGAACGAGCGGTTCCTTTGTGTGGTGAGTTTCGGGAAACGCGGCGACCAAATTGGACGCAAGCTCGTGGAACGTCTTCACTCATGAAGCACACGCCCCAATGTTGAGAAGCTACTTTGTGTGGTCCGGTGGTCCTGATAGCAGCGGCGACACACCACAATTGACCACCAAAGTTGACGAGCTGCATACCTTCCAAAGCATGGGCATGAATCAAGAAAAAAGCACAAAAGCAGTGGCTGTTTGCTACTCTGAGTTGCTACCACGCCGACGTTGCATTCGCGGGTTTGCATGTCAACATGTCAGGGGGGCGCCGACACATCTCGAAAGCCAGGTCCACTACAGCCTGAAAGACCGAAAAGCCCTCGCCAACTTCCTACAAGATGCTGACATTCGCTTGGTCCGCGCGGAGTGCCCATGCAGATGCTTAGAGGAGAGTAGGTAATTAGACTCCTTTAACAACCCCTTCCAAGAGGTACCTCTACGAGCTGCAGAGCTCGAAAAGGCCTTTCCCCCGGCGGCAAGAGGCACAGCAGGCCACCATGACTTGTGCATCACGTCGTGTTTCGATGCAGGTTTTCTTATGTGTGAGAGGTGAAGTCTGCGCTGGTCAGCCACAGACACGTCCGGGAGTGGTCTACGGGAAACTTGGTAGCCCAGCGGTACCCTTTACCCTTTGTTTGGTTCGGGGTTCCCTTCTCAAGAAACCAACCAAACAAGGGTACCCTTGTTGTAACATGGTTACCAGGATGGGCGATTCGGCCTTATAATCCCCATAATCAACCCTATAAAGGGACTTTTTAAGGGGTTATAGGGTCTAATAGCCCATCCTGGTACTGGGCCCGTACTGGGCTACGAAGGAAAGAGAGATGCAATAATTTGCTCGGTGTCTCACTGCTGGGAGAGCAGGGAACATCCGGATCCTTTCGGGTTCCAACTCGAAAACTTGGTCAGCTGCATCTCCCTGTACGATGCCGCTTATTTCTCAGACATTTGGGTGTTTTATGATTATGTTTCCTTGTTTCAGTTTGAGCGAAAGACACCCGAAGAGGAAGAGAGCTTTCGACACTCCATGGCCAACATGCATGTGCTATACGCCCACGAGCACTGCCTGACCTTTCGTCTTGAACGGCTCACCCCTGAGGAGTACTGGCTGAACTCAGACCACAGAGTCCCAGTGTATCATTTGCCCACGAAGTCGATCCAAGAAGTTCCGGTCCGAGACCTGCAACGCAACTCGGTTCCATACAGGGACCGCGGGTGGTGCCGCGCGGAGATCGAGTGGTCTTCGGCCAAAAGCGCCACGAAACAGAACCAGCAGATCGACGCTGGGGAGTCTGAACCTGAGGCCTGCTTCGTGGGCAAAGTCCCCATGGCTCCCGCGGAATTTCGGAAGCATATGGACAGCTCTGAGTTCACACACCGCGATGATGCAACGGAGGTCATCAAGTTGCAGGAGAAAATCTTTCATGAGAAAGTCACAGCGTGTGAGGTGGCTGAGTTCGAGAACCTCCCAGAAGGCGAGGTGATGCAGTTGGCCAAAGCCCTGCCGTTTTACAAAAGCCTCCGGGTCTTACGCCTCCGCAACTGCCAAGCCGGCGAAGCGGAGGGGCATGAGCTTGGAAAGGCCGGATTGCGTTGTTTACTTAAATATACATACACATAATTGTGAGTTGATTAATTGCATTGATATATGTATATATATATATATATATATCAATATGTCTATATATATATATATAGTTATGTATTTATTTCTTTATTGATAGTTTTATTTAGTTTATGTATGTATCTATTTAGCCAATTAGTACATATATATATATATATATATGTGTGTGTGTATACATAGATATGTATTTATATTCGTATATAGATAGATAGATCCTTTCTGTAGAACTCTCAGGCACTTGGAGCACACAAAGTCCTCGAACAGCTGTCGATCAAAGGAAGCTCCGAAGATTTGGCAAAGGCCACCGTGAAGGCATGCGGTTTAGGGTTTGTCTAGGGTTTAGGGTTTCGGGTTCAAGGTTTAGGGTTTCGGGCTTAGGGTTCAGGGTTTAGGGTCTAGGGTTTAGGGTAGGCACGACTACGCAACACATTTGGAAGACGCAGTCCCCGCAAATACAAGAGATACATGAGCGAGCTATCTTGAGTAGGTTGCAGCCGTCTCCGTCTCCAGGCACTCGCAAGAGCATTGAAGAAGAACGGCACCATCACCACGATCGACCTTGGTTTCAATAACATCGGTGATGAGGGTGCGCAGGCCCGGTGCCGCCAGACGGGGGTCTCCACTTCTGTGTGTGCTTCCTTGCCCTGCAGGCACTCGCGAGCGCGCTGGACAAGAACAGCGCCGTCACCACCATCGTCCTTGATCTCAATCTTATTGGTGATAAGGGTGCACAGGCCCGGTGCCGCCAGACAGAAGTCTCCTTTTCGGCGTGGGATCCCTTGCCCTGCAGGCACTTGCAAGAGCATTAGAGAAGAACAACACCGTCACCACGATCGACCTTCATAAAAACAACGTCGGTGCTGAGGGTGCACAGGCCCTGTGCCGCCAGACAGGGGTCTCCACTTCAGTGTGCGGTTCCTTGCCCTGCAGGCACTCGCGAGAGCACTGGAGAAGAGCGTCACCATCACCACGATCGACGTTGGTCTCAATCCTATTGGTGATAAGGGTGCACAGGCCCGGTGCCGCCAGACAGTCTCCATTTCCGCATCTGATCCCTTGCCCTGCAGGCACTCGCAAGAGCCTTGGAGAAGAATAGCACCGTCACCAGGATCCACCTTGACTGGAGTATGATCGGTGCTGAGGGAGCACAGGCCCGGTGCCGCCAGACAGGAGTCTCTAAACCCTAAACCTTAAACCTCAAACCTTAAACCCTAAACCCTAAACCCTAAACCCCAACCCCTAAACCCTAAACCCTAAACCCTAAACCCTAAACCCTAAACCCTAAACCCTTCAGTGTGTAGTTCCTTGCCTTGAAGGCATTCGCGAGAGCGCTGGAGAAGAACAGCACCGTCACCGCGATCGACCTTGCTCGCAATGACGTCGGTGATGAGGGTGCACAGGCCTGGTGCACCCAGAGTGAAGTCTCCCATTTCGTCCTGTCCCCCTTTCTTTTAAAGACCCTGAAGCCTAACACTGTGTATTTGCATTTCGGGGAGGATTGAGGCTGAGTGTATTTAGTTTTCGAGTAGCCAAGGAACGGGGTCCGCTCTGAGTCTCTGAGCTGACCAAACTGCCTCGAAGAGAGAGAGAGAGAGAGAGAGAGAGGCTGAGTGTATTTAGTTTTCGAGGCTCCCGAGTAGCCAAGGAACGGGGTCCGCTCTGAGTCTCTGAGCTGACCAAACTGCCTCGAAGAGAGAGAGAGAGAGAGAATGAAAGAGAAAGAGAAAGAGAGCGATAGACAGAGAGACAGAGAGACAGAGAGACAGGGAGACAGGGAGACAGGGAGACAGAGAGACAGAGAGACAGAGAGACGGATAGACGGAGAGACAAAGAGACCGAGATACATAAAAGGAAAGCATAAGTTGCAAACTTGCTTCACAACGCATGGACCCTTGATGCTGCCTGAGGCCCTGAAGAGCGTCGAAGAAAGGACTGCGGCAAACAAAGCTTCTGCGCAGGCAGCACAGCGTCGTTAGCTTCAGGGCTTCTGCTGCATTGTGTCGATTTCAAAACCCAGCCGCTGAATGGGGGTCAGCTGGTGACTTCGTACGCTGTCTGATGACAACGACCAATTTACAAGCTTAGCAGCGTGAAGCCCCTAAACCCTAAACCCTAAACCCTAAATCCTAAACCCTAAACCCTACACCCTAAACCCTAAACCCCAAACCCTAAACCCTAAACCCTAAACCTAAACCCTAAACCCTTAGATCTTGCGTCAGGAAGATCGTGGGAGCTCTCGGCAGGTCGCCCGCTTTCTGCTGAGTCGAAGTCACACTGAAAACCCTAAATACCCTAAATCCCAAACCTTAACCCGTAAACCCGTAAACCCCTAAACCCTAAACCCTAAACCCTAAACCCTAAACCCTAAACCCTAAACCCTAGCTGTTGAGGTTGGAGATGTAAGAAGCAACCTCGACCAGTCCACTGTCCAGGGTGCATGCCCAGGACACCCACGCATGAAGGCCAGCTCAAATTCAGACACGTGTCCGAGGTTTAGGGTTTAGGGTTTGGGGTTAGGGGTTAGGGGTTAGGGTTGAGGGTTAGGAAGAGGTAGTCTTCGTTGATCATTCGTTGATCCACAGCGAGCAATCTGACAAAATTCTTAGGTGTCTTCCCTCCTCTAGGCACTCGCCGAAGAAGTGGAGAGGAACAGCACTGTGACCAAGATCTATATTTTTCGCGAAGAGATTGGTGCTGAGGGTGCACAGGCCTGGTGCAGGGAGACAGGACTCTCCATTTCGGCGTGTGATCCCTTGCCCTACAGGCACTCGCGAGAGCGCTGGAGAGGAACAGCACCGTCACCACCATCGACCTTCATGGCAATAAGATCGGTGCTGAGGGTGCACAGGCCGGGTGCCGCCATACTGGAGTTTCAATTTCGGGTGCGATCCCTCGCCCTGTAGGCTCTCGCGAGAGCGCTGGAGAAGAACGGCACTGTCACCGAGATCAGGCTTTGTGAAAATGGCATCGGTGATGTGGGTGCAAAGGCCTGGTGCAGGGAGACAGGAGTCTCCATTTCGGCGCGGCGTGTGGTTCCGTGTCCTGTAGGCACTCGCGAGAGCGCTGGAGAAGAACGGCAGCGTCACAAATATCGACCTTGGTGTCAATGGCATCGGTGCTGAGGGTGCACAGGCCCGGTGCACCCAGAGAGGAGTCTCCATTTCGGCGTGTGCCCCTTTCTCTTAAAGGCCCTGAAGCCTACGTAGCACTGTGTATTTGCATTTCGGGGAGGATGTTTTGGGGTTTCGAGGCTTCTGACAAGAAACCCAGGCCCCTCTGGGGCCTCTCTGAGGCTCTGAGCTGACGAAAAAGGCTTCCAGAGGGGAGAAACAAAAACCTAAACGAAATTATGGAAGTGCAAACTCGAAGCATTCAGTGCGGTTTTCGTCTTAAAGACTATAACACTAGCTACAGCATTATCTGCTCATGTCATCATAAACTTGTACATGTTGTGTTAGGACGTAATGTCGCATGATATGCGCAAGCCTTGCTTCACGCTCATGGACCCATGATGCTGCCTGAGGCCCTGCAAAGCATCGAAGAAAGGACCGCGGCCAACCGGCAAACACAACTTCTGCGCAGGAAGCATGGCTTAGGGTTTAGGGTTTAGGGTTTAGGGCTTAGGGCTTAGGGCTTAGGGCTTGGGGCTTAGGGGCTTTGTGCTTAGGGTTTAGGCCTTGTTAGCTTCAGGGCTTCTGCTACATTGGGGGAGGCTTACGAAAACAGGGGACCCCTAAAACAGACCCCAAATACCACGATTCATCAGGTACCCCAATTTCGCAAACCCCCACATGCGTTGTCAGCCGCTGAAGGGGATCAGCTGGTGACTTCGTACTCTGTCTGATGCAAGCAGTCCATCTTCAAGCATACCAAGCGC
Organism: Symbiodinium natans; assembly: GCA_905221605.1. Lineage (NCBI taxonomy): Eukaryota > Dinophyceae > Suessiales > Symbiodiniaceae > Symbiodinium > Symbiodinium natans. The sequence continues at coordinate 886,026 of CAJNDS010002834.1, forward strand.
GAAGCTTAGTACTATATCCCCCTTGGAACTTTTTTTTATTTTGTTTATATACAACCCAACAGGATACTAAACATATGATTTTTTATTGAGGTTCTAAGGGGAGTGTAGATTAGATGCTTTCACCTGGGAGATCGTTTCACAGAGCCTTGCGCAAGCCAACCCTTAGGGTTTAGGATTTGGGGTTTGGGGTTTAGGGTTTAGGGTTTAGGGTTTAGAGTTTAGGGTTTAGGGTTTAGGGTTTAGGGTTGTGGTACGGCAGGCACAGCCCCAAATCCCTCCCGATCCTGCAAGGCGTGACGCTTTGCAGCGCAAGACCTGCCGCCAGGTGCTGACAAGTGCAGTAGCAATGATTCTGGCGGGAGTTGGGCCTAAAGGGGTTCATGAAATCTTGGTACCCCATATCTGCTATGGTTGTGTTAAGCCCGAATCTCTAAACCCTAGCCTGAAGCCTCCAAAGCAGAATCCCAAAATCCCTAATCCCAAAATTGGTCGACTGAGCTCAGGGCTTGGAGTTGATAACTTTAGGGTTCATAACTTTAGGGTTCAGGGTTTAGGGTTTCGGTGTAGGGCTGTAAGATCAGGGAGTGGTTGTCAGAGCTTTCTGCTTCGGGTTCAGAGCTCACAGGCTTTGTGGCTGCGCCTGGGTTCCAGCGCTCAGATGGGTAGAGCAGACCCTATAAGTGTCCATGTACCTACATGAGTACTTGGGCCTTAAAGCACTTCCTGTATCAGGATTTTGGGGCCCAAGTATATATATATATATATTTATATTTATATTTATATTTATATTTATATTTATATTTATAATCTAAGGTACATGGACCCTTAGGGTTTAGGGTTTAGGGTTTAGGGTTTAGGGTTTAGGGTTTAGGGTTTAGGGTTTAGGGTTTAGGGTTATAGTGTTCATCCAGCCAGGAGTGCAAAGAAGAACCATTCTCCTCTCTCCAAGCCCTTGAAGCCCAAAACTTCGGACCCAGATGCTCTATGTAAAAAGGAACCTCTTAACCCCATACTTGGAGGTTCATGGTGCTTACTAGCTAGTTGTATCTGTACTTAGAACCCAAGTATAACGTTTAGGGGTACTTAAAGGGGCGTATATGTGGGTTGTAACTACACGTAGAATGGGTTACTAAGTACCCTGAACCTCCAAGTAAGCCCTAAACCCTAGACCCTAAACCTGAAACCCTAAACCCTGTACATGTAGAGGCCAGACATCCTCAAGCTGGAAGATCGGGCCTGCGCCAGGCGAGACGGCGGGAGACGCTCTGTTGTCCGACTTGGCCCAGGAGGCCCCGCATTCTAGGGTCTAGGGTTTAGGGTTAGGGGTTTAGGGCATAGGGTTTAGGGTTTAGGGTTTGGAGCAGGGGTTGTAATCATTCAAGGTCCTTCCTCGTAATATTCAGGTGTTGCAGGTACTCTTAAATGACTTAAATGACAGAATCCTAAGCGGCAAGTTCAGTAGTTCCCATTCTTGTTCGGATTCATGGTATGCGCCAGACTCAGGCTTTGCAGAGTGTAGGGATGTTCAGGGTCTAGGGTTTGTAGCGTTTAGGGTTTTCAAGGTTTGGGGGTTGACGAGGGTTGTAAAGAGGGGTAGCCCGGCTGTTCTTGCAAAAGTCAAGGGGTTCAGACTCGTACCCTTCAGGTTGTGCCCTAAGAGGTTCCCCCTAATGTACTCCCAATATGGGGTTTTTAGGGATCTTGAAGCCCTAAACCCTGACCCTAAACCCTAAACCCTAAACCCTAAACCCTAAACCCTAAACCCTAAACCGTAGTCCCCAAGCCCAAGGGTACCAGCTTAAGAGTCCAAGGTAGAACCCATGATTCATTTAATGTTTTGAGGCCCTCACTCTGCATTGTTGACACGAGTCCTAAACCTTGAGCTTAGACACTGCACAGGAAATACTTCCAAAAGCCCTAAACCCCCAACCCTTAACCTTAAACCCTAAACCCTAATCCCTAAACCGAGGGCGAAGCAAATCAAGGCTCGAGACCCCCAGGCCACCGATATCACTTTGATAAAGAAGGTCTAGGACCCGGAGTAGGCCCTCATTCCCTTTTTTTTAGGTTTTAGGTTCCCCCACACGCCCCTTCAAACCAGGGTACCCTTTTCATTATTCCTAGGTTACTCTTGGGTCTAGAGGTTCTCTGGACCTCTTCAACCGCCGGCCGTTTTAAGGGTTTAGGGTTTAGGGTCTAGGGTTTACGGCTTAGGGTTTAGACTTTGAATTTAGGGTTTAGAGTTCGGGTTCCTCCAATCCCTAAACCCTAGACCCCTGAATCTTATACCCTAGACCCTATAGACACTTTAAACCCTGTAGATCCTATAAACCCCAGCGACCCGACAGACCGCATATGGGGCGAAAGTAGGGGTACCCTTTTTTGGGGGCTCCTGTAAGGGGATTCCATTCTATAAAGGGTATCCCTATTTTTGGGAAAATAGGGGTACCCTTTTCGGGGGGTTCCTTTAAGGGGATTCCATTCTATAAAGGGGTATCCCCATTTTTGGGAAATGCCCATATACGCCTCATAAGCCCTGTACAAACACTATCAACCCTATCCTGAAGCCTGAGGTCAAGTTGCGCGGGTTTCCTGACCTGAGAGGCCTTCCAATGCTCCAGAAGGTTTAGGGTTTAGGGTTTAGGGTTTAGGGTTTAGGGTTTAGGGTTTAGGGTTTAGGGCCTGAGCTTAGCCTGCCTCGTGGGTATCAGGAGGGACACCTAGAAGGGACCCTTAATCTCATTCCCCGATAGAACCCCTACACATACCTTGTGTAGCCCCTATACACCTAAGTAGCCCCTAAAAGAACCCCTAAGGTGCCTTGCAAGGGTCCCTCCTTTAGTCCCTTGATGGGGGCTCCCTGGATTGTCGGGTTTAGGCGTGTAAGATATTTAAGGCTTTAAGGGTTGAGAGGGTTCAGAGGGTTTAGGGTTTAGGGTTTAGGGTTTAGGTTTAGGGTTTAGGGTGGATGGGGCTTAGTCGCTGTAGAGGGCTAGTTGGGTCTGTATAGGGCCGATTATCTAGAGCGGTCGCTGTAGAGCTTGGGGGTGGCTCTGGAGGTTGATAGGGGCTTATCAGGTACTGGGTTTAGGGTTTAGGGTTTAGGGTTTAGGGTTTAGGGTTTAGGGTTTAGGGTTTAGGGTTTAGGATGGAGGGTTTAGGGTTTAGGCTATGTTAGGGTTTGGAAGGCTGTTCGAGGCTTGTGGTGGGTTAATGAGATACAGAGTTCGCAGTTTTGGTAGGGTTCGCAGGCTATTAGGCTTTGTGGGGTTCAAAGCTGCGCGTTGCTGTATAGGGATGCATGGTCCATCCGGGTTTTCATGTTTTCAGTTAGCGCTTTCGGCAAAACCAGGTTCGACAAGATGGATCAGGATGTTTCATGGGTCTAAGGTCAGGTCGTTCCTCTTTAATGTTATAGCGGCGGCGGCTACCATAACAAGTAATCACAATTATAATCCCCCCGCCTAAACCCTAAACCCTAAACCCTAAACCCTAAACCCTGTTGTTCCTGCACAAGTTACTCTACACTTCTACCAGAGCAAGGGGAGGCGGAGGGGTGCACCAAAAGCTGCAGACGACTCTGAAGTTGCAGTGTTTAGAGTCTAGGGTTTTGGGTTTAGGGCGATTGTCCTATGAGGTGTGACCGTGTCTCAAGTTCCTCAGGGTGTGAGGTGCTTAGGGGTTTGGGGTTTTACATGCTTATGGTTGAAACGGTAAGGGTTATGAAACGGTAAGGGGTACAGGTTTTAAGCCGGCGTTCCTGGCTTGGACCTGTTGATCTTTTGGCAGGGCTTCTAGCTACTTTCTTAAAGAAGGGTTCAACGGCCATACCACATTCCAGTGGGGCATGGCATAGCGACGGGGCGTTGCCTTTGGAATCCGTTGCGCGCGGAGCGGAAGCAAAAAAAGCGAGGAACCCTAACCCTTGAAGCCTTTGCACCAGGGGGGGGGTGGATGACCATCCTTAAACCCTCAACCCTAAAGCCTAAACCCTGAACGGCTCTATCTATGGAGCACACGGGGCCCTGCCTTGTCAGCCCGAAGACGACGTTCATTTCAACAAATCTTGACTGAAAGGGTTCAGGGTTTAAGGTTTAGGGTAAGACTTCGTAAGCATCAATGTTCCAAGAAGTCGGCCGGCCCAGACCCTGTAAAATTCTCTGAGGTGTAGACCACACCTGCTTGGAACCCTAAACCCTAAACCCTAAACCCTAAACCCTAGACCCTAGACCCTAAACCTCACGACAATTTTCATGGTCCCTTCGTATGGGCCCTTAAAAGAGGGCACCTTATACACCCCTTCTATACCCAAGACAACCCAGGAGCCCATACTTCAGAACCCTTGAAAGAGGGTAAGGGACCATATCAAGGGCCCATGAAACTGCCCTAACCCCTAAACCCTAAACCAAAAACCCTAAACCCTAAACCCTAACTAAACTGCTCTCCTAGGCCGACAGTGCCTTGCCTTCGACACAGTGGGATTAGCTGGGAGGAGGCCTGCAAGCCTAAACCGCAAGGGTTTAGGGCTTCCGGGGCTACCCCTAAACCCGAATCCCTAAACCTAAACCCTAAACCTCTCTATCATAATGAATTTAAACCCTAATTCAAAAGTGGGCAACGGTGATTTTCGGCCTCAAAAGTGGGCAACGGTGACTTTCCTGGCCTCAAAAGTGGGCAGCGGTGACTTTCCTGGCCTCAAAAGTGGGCAACGGTGACTTTCCTGGCCTCAAAAGTGGGCAACGGCGACTTTCTTGACATCAAAAGCGGGCAAGGGTGATTTTCGTGGCCTCAAAAGTGGGCAATTGTGGGCAATTGTGATTTTCCTGGCCTCGAAAGTGGGCAACGGTGACTTTCCTGGCCTCAAAAGTGGGCAACGGTGACTTTCCTGGCCTCAAAAGTGGGCAACGGTGACTTTTCTGGCCTCAAAAGTGGGCAACGGTGAATTTCGGCTTCAAAAGTGGGCAATGGTGAATTTCCTTTTCCCCGAGTTTTTTCAAGGTTTTTCAAGGTTTTTCAGAGGTTTTCAGTGTTTTTCAAGGTTTTTCAATGTTTTTCAGAATGTTTCAGGGCTTTTTACCCTCAATTCTGATGAAGGGCAGCCCCCGCGACCTTTTCACAGCCTAGTTTTGGTCAAGGGGGGGTCGTGTTTTTCAATTTTAAAGGCAAAATAGTCTTCGGAGACCCCCCCTGGCCTCAAACTCCGACCCTGCTTGGGAGGGAAAGTTTGCCTCCAAAAACACCCCAAATGAGGGGGACCCCAGGATCGGCCCGGGTCCCTATTAAAAATGCGATTTTTTAGTACTGAAATCGACGGTTCTGGGTGGCCTCGTTTTCTGGGTTTTTGACCACGAGCCTTCACCGATAGGGGCTTCTAATCCGTAGGGTTTAGGGCCCTAAGAGCATAAAGGGCTTGTTGTCGGCCTTAGATTAGATTTCGGGTTTTGGGTCCGTTAAAAACTAACTACTGGGAATGTATTGAGTGAACTTTGTATTTTCTCAATGTTATGGGTTTCTTGGGTGGGTGGGTTTTTTTCCAACGCTTGACAAGCTGCTTGACTAGTGAATGCTCGGACTTGAGATGCTGAACCCTAAACCCTAAACCCTAAACCCTAAACCCTAAACCTCTCTATCATAATGAATTAAACCCTAATTGAAAAGTGGGTAACGGTGATTTTCGGCCTCAAAAGTGGGCAACGGTGACTTTCCTGGCCTCAAAAGTGGGCAACGGTGACTTTCCTGGCCTCAAAAGTGGGCAACGGTGACTTTCCTGGCCTCAAAAGTGGGCAACGGTGACTTTCCTGGCCTCAAAAGTGGGCAACGGCGACTTTCCTGGCCTCAAAAGTGGGCAACGGTGATTTTCCTGGCCTCGAAAGTGGGCAACGGTGATTTTCCTGGCCTCAACAGTGGGCAACGGTGACTTTCCTGGCCTCAAAAGTGGGCAACGGTGACTTTTCTGGCCTCAAAAGTGGGCAACGGTGAATTTCGGCTTCAAAAGTGGGCAATGGTGAATTTCCTTTTCCCCGAGTTTTTTCAAGGTTTTTCAAGGTTTTTCAGAGGTTTTCAGTGTTTTTCAAGGTTTTTCAGTGTTTTTCAGGATGTTTCAGGGCTTTTAACCCTCAATTCTGATGAAGGGCAGCCCCCGCGACCTTTTCACAGCCTAGTTTTGGTCAAGGGGGGTCGTGTTTTTCAATTTTAAAGGCAAATAGTCTTCGGAGACCCCCCCTGGCGGGAAAGTTCGCCTCCACAAACACCCCAAATGAGGGGGACCCCAGGATCGGCCCGGATCCCTATTGAAAATGCGATTTTTTAGTATGAAATCGACGGTTCTGGGTGGCCTCGTTTTCTGGGTTTTGACCACGAGCCTTCACCGATAGGGGCTTCTAATCCGTAGGGTTTAGGGCCCTAAGAGCATAAAGGGCCTGTTGTGGGCCTTAGATTAGATAGATTTCGGGTTTTGGGTCCGTTAAACACTAACTACTGGGAATGTATTGATTTGGGTCCGTTAAAAACTAACTACTGGGAATGTATTGAGTGAACTTTGTATTTTCTCAATGTTATGGGTTTCTTGGGTGGGTGGGTTTTTTTCCAACGCTTGACAAGCTGCTTGACTAGTGAAAGCTCGGATTTGAGATGCTGAACCCTAAACCCTAAACCCTAAACCCTAAACTCTGATTGAACCTTCAAGTTGCAGGTTGAACGAGCCCTTAAGATCCCTGGGCATTTACGAAAATTTGGGTTAAGGGTTTAGGGTTTGGGTTTAGGGTTTAGGGTTTAGGGGTCAGGGTTCAGGGTTTATAGCCCCCAGATCGTAGGATTCCCTTGTCATAAGGACCCCAATAAGGGACCCCTAATAGTCAAGTCAACGTTCGTGGTCAGGCCGAAGAGGGCTGTTTAGGGTTTTCGGGTTTAGGGCTGAGGGCTTAGGGTTTAGGGTTTAGGGTTAGCTGGTCTTGCCTCGAAAACCCTTTGAAAGCCTCTCGCTGGGCGGCTTTTGTGTGCCACGCTTCTTGGGGTTGCTCTGGATGGCTGTTCTGACGATTTGATTGCGTTGATGCTTCTTATTTTTTGGGGGCTTCACTCCTTAAGCAACCAATAATAAAGCCTCAACCCCAAACCCTAACCCCTAAACCCCATTTGTGCACATTTTCTTTGGTTTACTGGTCTTGGCCGCCAGGGGTCCGTGTCGGGTTCAGGGATCAGAGCTCTACATAGGAAGATCAAGAAGCCAGTGAGGTCTCCCAAAAGGGACGGGCGTTTCGGGCTTCAGAAGGTTTCCAAACCCTGCAAGTAGGCTCCTAAGCTTGGCCCCCAACGCTATGCTACTAGGAACCAGCATAGGCCCTTGTTCCCCAATTTTTTGGGGTTTAGGGCTACTAGGAACCAGCGTAGGCCATTTCCCCATGTTTTTGGTTTAGGTTGCATTACAAGCCCCTGTAAACCAAAAATCTAAACAGGGCAACCTTTTTTCCTTAGGCTACTCCTGGGCCTAAGCGAACAAATAAAAGTATTTCCCTTATAAGTGCAATATAGGGATTATCATGTTTTATTGTTCGGGGGAGGTTTATGAAAGTATAGAGTACAGACCCTACATCCAAACTTTGCTCTTGAGGGTTACACTCTCAGGGTTTAGGGGGTCTAGCACAGCTAGAACCGAGCCCTTGCTAGGACAACTGCCTTGCCTTCTTCTCTCCGGAGTACAGCCTCAGCATTCAGGAGGCCCGTTTCGGGTGTTCGGGTAGCCCTAAACCCTAAACCCCTAAACCCTAAACCCTAAACCCTAAACCCTAAATCCTGCTAAACCTCATACCCGTTTGGTTTAAGGGGTTTGGGGAGATAGGGACAGTGACCCGCGGAGGCCCTGAAGCTAAAGCACCACATCTTTGGGGGAAGTTGAAGGCTTACCAGATATCTGGTTTAGGGTTTAGGGCTAGGGTTTAGGGCTTAGGGCTTAGGGCTTTAGGGTTTAGGGCTTGAGGGTTTAGGGTTTAACCCCAAACCCTAAACCCTAAACCCTAAACCCTAAACCCTAAACCCTAAACCCTAAACCCTAAACCCTAAACCCTAAACCCTAAACCCTAAAAACCCTAAACCCTAAACCCTACACCCTACACCCTAAACCCTAAACCCTAAACCCTAAACCCTAAACCCTAAACCCTAAACCCTAAACCCTAAACCAAAACCCCTAAACCCTAAACCCTAAACCCTAAACCCGAAACCCTAAACCCTAAACCCTAAATAGTTCATCCTGTACCTGCAGGGGCTCACTGCTAGAGAGCTGGCCACCCTCTCATGATCTACCTTCCTGTTGTCTTTAGGGTTTAGGGTTTAGGGTTTAGGGTTTAGGGTTTAGGGTTTAGGGTTTAGGTGTGCTTGCCTTCGTTACAGCCAAACCTACTCACGCCTTGTAGTCGAAGTCTAGCAGACACAGGCATTTACCAGACTTTCCCGTTTTCTACCCATAACGAGTGGTGATTTCCGACTTGCTGCATGTTCCCTAAACCCTAACACCCTCAAACCTTCAAACCTTCAAACCATCAAAACCTAAAACCCCAAAACTCTAAAACCCTAACACCCGAAAACCCAAAAACCCTAACCCCCTAAATCCTTAAATCCTTAAATCCCTAAACCCTAAACCCTAAAACCTAAACCCTAACCCCTAAACCCCACACCCTAAACAAATCATGCGTTGGCGCTTGGAGGCCCAGCTCTACGCCACAGGCATCCTGGCCGCCTCTCGGAAGCATTTTGGGTGACCACGTGGTTCAGGGGGTTTAGGGTTCAGGGGGTTCAGGGGCTTCAGGGGGTTCAGGGGGTTCAGGGGGTTTGGGGTTTAGGATTTAGGGTTTAGGGTTTAGGGTTTAGGGTGGGTTTAGGGTTTAGGGTTTAGGGTTTAGGGTTTAGGGTTTAGGGTTTAGGGTTTAGGGTTTAGGGTTTCGGGTGGGTTTAGGGTTTAGGGTTTAGGGTTTAGGGTTTAGGGTTTAGGGTTTAGGGTTTAGGGTTCAGGTTGGGGCGTTGTCTGCTAGGTCGACCCTTTTTGGGCACAATTTCATTTTCACGGTTCACGCATTGGGGTTAAGAGCACCTTGCTTGGGATGCTTTTTCGGGGCCTCTAACATGGCAACCGAGCATCACCTAGCTACCACCCACTTTCTGTCATCCTTTATGTGATTTCGCTTTCTGTATCTGTGTTCTCTGTGTTCTTCCGAGCTCTCTCTCTCTCTCTCTCATTCTCTCTTTCCTCTTTTCAACTGTACTTCCTTCTTCGTTTATCTTCCCCCTCCTCCCCCCCCCCGCCCCCCCCCCCCCCCCCCCCGCCCCCCCCCCCCCCCCCCCCGCCCCCCCCCCCCCCCCCCCTCGCTCTCACCAACTTTTCGATCTTCAAGTAGACGGTCTCTAAGTCGAGGGGATAAGGTTCATCGGGGGGTAAGCCGGTACAGACTCAGGCATAATGTAAGTCTAGGTCCCCGAAAGACAGCGGATCGGCAGGGCTGAAGGGTTTAGGGTTTAGGGTTTTTGGGTCTAGGGTTTAGGGTTCAGGGTTTAGGGTTTGGGGTTTAGGGTTTAGGGTTTAGGGTTCAGGGTACATAATGGGGTTTAGGGAACTTGAAGGCCTTTGGGCCCACTCAAGTCTGACGCCCTGGCCTTGGAACCCGACACACTCTTGACAGCACCTGCGACTCCCCGATACCAAGTAGTAGGTCCCTTGAATATAGGGTAGGCGGGGCTAGGTTTTGGGTTTAGGGCCTAAGTTTAGGGTTTAAAGTTGGCCCCCGAAAAGGGCTCCTAATTTTGAGAAGCCAATCCTCTGAGCTTCGACCCTCGCCACCCTATAAACACCATGTAAACACCCCCCCCCACAAAGCCCAAACCCTGTATCCCCTCGCTTCACCCGCCTTTTCGACCCCAAAACACTAGCCCTAAACCCTAAATCCCTAAACCCTGAACCCCTGGACCCTAAACAGCTTCTCTCGATGCTGCAACCTGCAGGGTGGTGTAGTGTTGGCCCTTCTCAATGCTTTCGTCCCGCCGGCAGATGCTTTTAGGGCTCTTAGGGTTTCGGGTTTAGGGTGTAGGGTTTAGAGTTCAGGGTTTCGGGTTTAGGGTTTAGAGTTCAGTAGGGTTTAGGGTTTAGGGGCCCACTAGAATCCTCGTATTCCTTCTTTTTCTCGGTTTAGGGTCCTGAATCGCCCCTGTAAGCCAAACTCGTCAGCAATGCGACATCTTAAGGGGTGTATGGACCCTCAATCTTATTCCCCTATATAACCCATATGTAACCTCTATATATATATATATGTATACCTTACGTAGTCCCTATATACCTAAGTAGCCCCCAAATAACCCCTACATATCCCTTCAGGTCCCTTGTAAGGGTCCCTGGACCAGGAAGCCACACAGCTCGCTGGGACGTCGTACTTGAGGTTCCACAAAAAGCTTTGGCTGGAGCACGTGTCGGACCCCGCGCGCAGGTCGCACAACGACATCTCCTTGGCCCTGGCACAGGTCGTGAATTTCGACGCACAATGCGCGGTATGGACCGAAAACGAAGGGTCCTGGCACCAGAAGATCAAGAACATGGCGGACAAGACATCCGACCCATTGCTGCTGGAGTTCAATCCGGACATCCTGGACGACGAAGGGAGGCCTGCGACGGCCAACACCTTGGGAGAACAGGGCAGACTTCCTTCGGACTTTGCCGGACAGATTCGATCTGCTGTTAGCAGTTGACTTGAAGCCGCCACGTTAAGGGTCGATCTCAAAGATTTTTTCACATTTGTTCTCGTACTTCCGTTGTTGTGTAAAAAACACCCTAAACCTAAACCTTAAACCCCAAACCACTGCAATGGAGCCCCCAATCTTTCGCTCCTCAAGCGACCCTGAAAGCCTTGAGCCCGAACCTCACTCCGCAAGCCCAAACACCTAAAGCCCTAAGCCAAGCCCTAAACCCTAAACCGTAAACCCTAAACCCTAAACCCTAAACCCTAAACCCTAAACCCTAAACCCTAAACCCCCTACACCCTAAACCCTAAACCCTAAACCCTAAACCCTAGACGGAAACACGAAGCCCCTGAGCATCCCGAAGTTGCCCTAAAACCCCCGTTGAAGACGCCTTAAGACGCTCAACGCCCTTACAGCATCCTAAAGCTTCACGTAGTGCACCCGAAGCTACCAACCCCAAGCCTTAAACCCGAAACCCTCAACCCCAAGCCCCACAAGTCCTAAACTCTAAAAAACCTGAAGAGCCCAAACGCTATCCCTGAGCCTTAACACTCTAAAACCACGGAACCCTGATACCCTAAAGCCCCCCCAAAGCCCAGCCCGAGTACCTTGAAACTCCTCCCACCCCTCCGCCCCCAGCCCACCCACGAGCTCTAAACTAAAGCCTTTGAGGTTTAGGGTGAGGGTTTAGGGTTTAGGGTTTAGGGTTTAGGCTTTAGGCTTTAGGCTTTAGGCTTTAGGGTTTAGGGTTTAGGGTTTAGGGTTTAGGGTTCAGGGCTCAAAACTCCCCCATTTCTGCCAGGTCTGGCAGCGCAATGCCCACGCCTCGGCCGACGGCTACTCCATCCTGGTCAAGGTGGAGCCCTAAACCCTGAACCCTGAACCCTATTGGCTCTAAAAGGGCCTCGGGGTTTGGCTGTTCAGCGTTTTTTTGTTGGGTGTTTTTGGGGTCAAGGTGGAACCCTATTGGGTCTCGGGTTCGGGGTTGAGGGGTTTAGGGGTTTAGGAGTTTATAGTCTATAGTCTATAGTGGTTTGGTTTAGGTCTTAGGTTTCTCCTTTTGCGCCGCCCTCAGATGTAGGAGCCGGCTCCTACAGCGGTTTAAGTCTTTTTGGGGTGGACCCTATTGGGTCGACAAGGGCCTCGAGTTCGGGGTTGAGGCGTTTAGGTTTCTTCGGGCTCTAGGGTTGTGTGCAGTGCCCCGGAAAGGCGGTTGAAGGTGTAGGGTTGGGATGTTCCCCCTTATACTAACAGTCCTGATTATGGATTACAATGGAATCCCGACATTTTATTGTTAAGGACTGTTAGGAAAAGGGGGAACATCCCAAGTTTAGGGTTTCACGCTTGACCCTCAGCCCTCAACTTACTGTCGGTGAAGTGAAGGAAGGGGGTTTAGTGATGGGGTTTAGCCTTTATTTGGTGGTGTCTTCTTTGTTTTGTTTGGGGTTGCTGTTGGTTTGTAGAAGCGTGAGGAATGAGGTGCTATACTGTCAGAACTACAGCAATAGTAACGTTACTATTGCTAATTTCCGGTTCTTAATCCCCTAATCAACTGCATGAGGGTCTTAAGGAAGAGTTTCTTTGGTCAGGGCTAGGGGCATTTTGTTGTTGTAGAGCTTGTTCGAGTCGAAGCCCGAACATGGGGTTTGGGAATTTGCAGTTCAGGTCTTGGGTTTGAAGGCCGCAAACCCTGAACCCGACAGCCAGTCATCTCTAACGCCTCTTGCGAAATGTGGGTTTCCGACATTAGGGGTAGGGGTCCTCTTTTGCATCTATCTTCGGAACCCCACATTATCGTAACTCCGAATGAGTGAAGCTGATGGCGCTTGAAGGCTCCAGTTTGAAAGGCTTCAGACAGGGGTCTTAGGTGTCATATGGGAATGGGGCTTTGACAACTGGGTTTGGGGTTGGGTGCCGCTTGGCCCTTCCGCAGCCACTGAACCTAAACCCTCTAAACCCTCATAAAACCCTGTAAGCCTTAGTTAATTCATCCCTCCAAGCCTTATTATACACCCTAAATCCCAATCTTTACAAACCATAAACAACAATTCCCCCTAAACGCCTCATAGAAAGCCCAAACCCCAAAAAGTCCCGAAGCCGCCTACGGCCCCTTCACGAAGTTCTGTGTTCCTTTTCGAGTTTAGGTTTAGGGTTCAGTGTTCAGGTTTAGGCGAAGCCCCTATAAAGTATAGTTCCAGGATGTTCAGGATATACTCCCGAATGTCCCAGCATAAATCATCCTTAAACCATGTTCCAACTTTCTGGGGTGTACTGCAAGGTGTAGGGTTTAGGATTTAGGGTTTAGGGTTTAGGGTTTCGGATTTAGGGTTTAGGGACTCTATTGTATTGGGCTTGCTGCAGCCCCCTCCTTGGCAAGGCACCCGACGCAGATCTTGACCAGGCCATTCGGAGGAGAGGCGTTCAAGGCTCTATGTGGCCTTGAAGCCGTCTGGGGCTTCAAGGGCCTAGGGTTAAGGGTTAAGGGTTTAGGGTTTAGGGTTTAGGGTTTAGGGTTTAGGGTTAAGGGGCTCTATAGGGCCTTAGGCCGTCTGGGGCTCTAGGGCGTAATCAGGAATTAAGGGTTTAGTGGTTTTCGGTTTAAACAAGGGCTTCTAGGGTTTGAGGGTGTAGTGTGTAGGCCGTGTAGGGTTTCATGGTCTTGGGCTTGGGGGCGTCGAGGTGCAGGATTTAGGCGAAGATGCTGAACGGTGTGGATCCTTCTGTTGATGGGTTTAGCTAGGACCCGGAGTAGGCCCTCATTTTATTGTTGGGGTCAAGGGTCTAGGATTAGGATCTGTAGCATCACTTGGGATTCGCAGCCCTGTGTGGGGCAGGTCGCTTTAGGACTGAGGTCTTGCCGTCGCAAACGCAACGTGACCACCTGGAAACCCTCTCACGGCCAAACCCTCAAATTAACCTTCATGACCCCTCCACTCTTCATGGGAAAAAGAGCGGCTTGTAGCTTGCCTGGGCTGGTCAGAACCCTTCTTTTCACATCAAAAACTCCAAAACACTGCAGCCTGAACAAATTTCAGATTGTGGGTCTTTTGGGTCTTTGGAACCCTGGGCCCCAAGCCCTGTAGATGCCCTTGATTGGAAGTGTCATGATCGTTTGGGATTTGGGGTTTGGGTAGGCTTCATGTCTCCTCCTAGATGCACCACTTAGGACAGCACATGTGGGGGTTGAAGGGTTTGGGGGTTTTTGGGCTGAGTCTTTGTCATAGTGTGGTAACCAATGATATGTACAAGGGTACTTAAACTCAACAAGGAATGGAAACTTACATCTTTAATACTATCCCAACCATGAATTAGGAATCGCCAGCGATGCTTGCTTCCGGGACACACCCTGCTTCTCTACACTTCGGTTCCAGCACACAGGGTTACGTGAAGGCTAAACGCCCTCACAGCCTAAACTTTCAACCTCTGAGCCCTCAACCTAACAAACCCAAACCCAAGGCCCTTCGACCCTTAACCTTTCAGCCCTGAAATTCAACCCTGAATCCTCATCCCTTATCCCCAAGGCCTGAGGTCCCCCCTCCACTCTAAACCCCTCAACCCCAAATCTTAGCACCCAGCCCCCAACAGCGCTCTAGGCCCTACGCCCTACCGAAACCCGAAACCCTAAACCCTAGCCCTAAACCCTAAACCCTAAACACCAGCCATGGACAGCTCAACTCACCAGGGCTTTCAGGAGGAGTCAAGCCTGGGTTCAGAGTCAATTGGGGTGTTTCGGGGTTTTGGGGCTTTGTGGTTGATGGTTTAGAATTTAGAGTTCAGGTTGATGGGTTTGGAGGGTTTGGGTGATTAAACATTTTTGTTTTTGTTTTTGAGCGTTGGGTCTGGTCGAGCGTTTGGGTGTTTTGGGGGGGGCTTTGTTTTCTGTTGTGGACTGTACTTTGGGGTTGAGGGTTTTGGAGTGTTCGGCGTTTTGGGGTTGAGGGTTTTGGAGTGTTTGGTGCTTTTGGGGTTTAGGGGGGTGCAGGGTTAGGATTGAGGGCGTAGAGGTGAGGACGTTTGAGCTTTGCTTTTCGGATGAGGGGTTCAGGTTGAGCAGTCTTGTTGCCTTCGGGTTGATGGTTGAGGATTTAGGGTTTACAGGTTTGTGGTTCAGGTTTTACGTTTAGGGCTTGGGCTTTTAAGGCTTAGGGTTGGGGGGATCACTCCATCCAGCGCGCCTTCCGGAGTATAAGCAGGGGTAAAGCCTCAGCTCGAGAAGGTATGATTTCAAAGGCATATGCAAAACGCAAACCTGTAGGGCGACATCTGGATTATACTAGGGGTACTATAATCCCTGTTAAGGACTCTGCATATAAGGGGGAACATCCCGACAGAAGCAGATTGGTGCTGCCAACTCAGTCGCACACTTCGGTGCCTTCAATGTCCAGCCTCTAGTTAGAAGAACAAACTGTTTCTGTTACCCTAAGCCCTAAACCCCCGAACCCTAAACCCCTAAACCCCAAACCCAAAACCCGAACCCAAAACCCTAAAACCTACACCCTAAACACAAAACCCTAAACCGTGCTCTAGGGTCTAGGTCCTATAAGCTTTTCAGGGCAGGCTCAGCCTTCTCAGAATCGGATGTCAGGAGCTTGGCCTCTTTGCCAAGAGCAGGCCGACCAGGGCGGATCTTCGGTTTGTTGGTGCTTCAGGGTTTTTGGGGTTTGGGGTTTAGGATTTGGGCTTTTCGGGTATAGGGCATAGGGCTTGCACCGTCTTTTGAAGGAGGGTTTATTGGGAGCCCTAGAGCGCTCAAAATCCTACACCCGGCTTCGCTGCTGAGGTCACCTTCTTGTAGGCTTTTTGGCTGCTTATTGAGGCCAAGGGGAGGAACTTCGATTTCCTAAGCTTTGGGGTTTCGGGTTCTTGTGCTCGGGTTGAGCTTGCCCAACTTTGTGTTTGAGAGGCAGGCAGCGCAATGAACCTAAATGACTTTCGGAAAGTGAGGGTGGAGCTCTTCCAAGGAGTTGGGGGTTCCGGGTTTGGGCTACCTAGAGAAATCCTCAGTTCTTGGTGTCTTTTCCGTGCTTTCGGACATACTTCAGGGTTCTTAAGGTTTTGTGGGGTCGGGGTTTGACAGCTCCATGCGGTTTAGGGTTCAGAGTTCAGAGTTTAGGGTTTCGGGTTTGAGGGTTTAGGGCCTCGGATATTTGACGCGAAAGCTCTCATGCCTTTCCTGGGGTTGTCCACCAAACAGAGTGGATGTTCTTCGGACATTCCGGTCACAGCTGCCAGGCGTGAGGTGCCCTCAAGATGGAGGAGTGGCAGAAGGACCCGCCATGGACAGGGTTCAGGGTTTGGGGTATGGGGTTTGGGGTTTAGGGTTTAGGGTTTAGGGTGTAGGACCCAACCCAAAACCCTAAACCCCAAACCCCAAACCCTAAACCCTCAACCCTAAACCCTAAACCCGGGTTTCTGAAGGATGCGGCGGCCATCAAGCTGCAAGCCACCTGGCGCGGAAAGCAGGCCGGGACCACCGTTAGCAAAAGGGCTAGGGCCGATTAGGGGCTTGGAGGGTTTAGGGTTGAGGGTTTAGGGTTTCGGTTTTTGGTTCAGGTTTAGGATTTAGGGCTTAGCCTATTAGGGTTGAGGGTTTAGGGTTTGGGGTTTAGGCAGGGGACATGCGACAAACCCAGCAAACACGAAGGGAGGGGCACAAAGAGAGGGGTGCCCTAAATCGGGGTAGAAGGTTCCCGAAACTAAGTTTTCTTGACTGTACTTATGTGTACGAGTCCAGGGCATGGCTTTGCAGTGTCCCTCTTTTTAGAGTCCGAACCCCACGCAAATGGCAAGGTCGAACCCGGTGGAGAACAAGAGAAGACTGGTGACCCAAGGGCATCTTAAAGCTTAAAAGCCAAAGCCTAAACCCTTCACCGTTCACCCTGAACCCTAGAATTCCTCAACCCTAAGCACTAGACACTAAACCCTAGACCCCAAATGCCCTAAACCCTAAACCCCAGACCCCAAACCTCAAACCCCAAACCCCAAACCTGAAACCCGAAACCCTAAACCCTAAGCTTTACCGGAAGGTCCGCAGCGCAAAAGTCACGGCAGAGGCTCTGCAGGGGGCTTGGAGACCGGGGATTTTTGGGAACCTGAGGCCTCTTGAAAGCTCGTAGGGCTTGGGGGTTTAAGGTTTCGGGTTTAGGGTTTGGAGGGTTTAGGGTTTAGGGTGTAGGGTTTAGGGTTTAGAGTTTAGGGTCTAGGGTTTAGGGTTTAGGGCTCATGGTCTAGGGTTCCCCCCCCCGGGAAACTGAAGCCGAACCCGTACGCCTCGGGCGTAGAACCTCAGACCAGCACGTGAGCGAATATTGTATCCCTAGGCCCGAAAACCCCTAAGCCCTGAACCCTAAATCTTTGGTTGGGCAGTCAGGATCCCTCGAAAACTCCTTCAACTGCAAGAACTGGCTCCCCCCACAGACTTGCTCCAGACCGAAACCTGGGTTTAGGGTTTAGGGTTTAGGGTTTAGGGTTTAGGGTTTAGGGTTTAGGGTTTAGGGTTAGGGTTTAGGGTGCAGGGTGTAGGGTTTAGGGTTTAGGGTTCAGGGTTTAGGGTTTAGGGCAACCAAACCGAAAATGCCCAACTCCCAAGTCCTCCTCCAGACGCTGCAAAGACAGGACACCTACACCGTGGTCCTACCTGAGGGGACGCCCAATGCAGGCCCTCGAATAGAGAATCAAGAGCCACTACTTGGGTGTCAGAGTTTGGGGTTTAGGGTTTAGGGTTTGAGGGTTTAGGGGTTTTTTTGGGTTTTAGGGTTTTGGGGCTTAGGGTTTGGGGGCCTAGTGACTGACCGATGCCCTAAAGCCACCAAGGAAGCTTTAGAGCCCTGCTTTCCAAAAGCCTGAAGTCCTAAATCCTCTACGCCAGGGCCGGAATCACAGATCATTTTGCAGGTGTGAGTTATGTGAAGAATCCGGGGCGGTTGAATGCGGGGATGTGGTAGCGACCAGGCTCCCAACATTGACCCACTCACACTGGGTTATTGGGCTCTTGTGGTTAGGGTTTAGGCTTTAGGGTTTAGGGTTTAGGGTTTAGGGTTTAGTTTTAGGGGCTCAGCACTTGAGTGTGAGGGTTGCTTCGCAGGCTTCACGCCTGCGGCGCTGCCTCCGCTGCCGTCGGTCAAAGTTGCCAAGGTCTCACCGCCCCTGGGCGGTTAGGGTTTGGGGTTGAGGGTTTAGGGTTGAGGGTTGAGGGTTTGAGGGTTTAGAGTTTAGGGTTTAGGGTTTAGGGTTGAGGGTTTTAGGGTTTAGAGTTTAGGGCTTTAGGGTTTTCAAGGGATTAAGACTCGTACCCCTAAGGTTGTAGCCCTCAAGGATCCCCTTCATAAACTCCTGGTACTGCCTTAAGGATCTTTGAAAAGCATCCCCCAAACCCAAGGGTACAACCTTAGGTCCAAGGTGCAACCCCCCCAGAGGTTTCGAGTTTAGGGTTTTTCGGTTTAGGGTTTCGTTAGGGTTTAGGGTTTGGTCCACTTTTGTGCCCAGACTTTGCCGATCGCATGACCAAGACGGTTCCTATGTTCAGGGCTCTTAAGCATGAGCGCCGGCCACCACTTCATCCCAATATCCTAGGTATGATGAAGTGAAAAGCCGAAGCCACACTTGAAGTCTGAAGGTCTAAGGGCCCTATGTGCGGTGCTTTAACGACCAAGATGTTTCTAGGCATGAGCTAAAAACACGAAGTGCTTCGTCTTTCTTGCGAGCTTACCTTGGAAACCTTCAAGAACTGAAAAGCATCACAGCAACGTTGTTTCCGCCCAGGAATAGCTGGGCTGAGAAGAGTGGCGTGAAGGTCGGCCACTTGCCTGCAGAGATGCCCAAAGGGCTTTGCCATCCCATCCCCGACCGTAAACCCGAAGGCCTGAATCATAAAGCCCTTAACCCTCGACCCTCACAAGCCCACCTCCTGACCTCAACCTTACCCTATGGCACACCTACTTCTCGGATTTCGTCTAGACCTACCTGACCTAACCCCACATCCCAAGCCCAAAGTTGAAAAGCCTAAGATCCTAGACCCTACAACCCCAAACTCTAAGGTTAGTTGTATGGTCCCTTAATATGGCCCCTTACCTTCTCTCAAAGGGTTCTGAAATATGGACCCCTGGGTTATATGGGGTACATCAGGGGTATATAAGGGTCCCCTTTTATGGGCCCATACTGAGGGACCATGTAACTACCCTAAGACAAACCCTAAACAGTAACCCTAAACCCTAAACCTTCCAGCGACCTGGCACACAAGTCAGGAGACAAGTTGCTGAAGGTGGGCGAGCAAATGGTTCCCTGGCTTGGTGTCCGGATTTCCGCGGCTTAGGGTTTAGGGTTTAGGGTTCAGGGTTTAGGGTTCAGGGTTTAGGGATTAGGGTTTAGGGTTTAGGGTTTGGGGGCCAATTTGGGGGCTTATAGAGTTCGGGGTTTTGGGGTGTGGGTTGTGGTGTTGGGCTGCCGAAACTGGGCTTATTTATTTGGGTTTGGCGGGGGGTGTTGGGCCTTCAGGGAATCAGGGGTTTCGTTGTTTGTTTGGGGGTGTTGGGGTTTGTATTTTCAGGGTGTGGAGGGAAGTTAAGCTCAAAGCCCCCCCCCCCCCCAAAAAAAAAAAAAAAAAACAGAATCAATTAATAAAGACAATAATATAATATAAATCCGAACACCCTCCAAAGTGTAATCCCATCCCCTAATATTAAACGCCCCCCCCCCCAATAAACAATCGATTTGTGTTTTTATTATTAGAAAATATTCTTATCGAAATGTCATAAGGACTCTACACCCTAAACCCTTAGCCTAGACCCCCAACCCTAAACCCTCTGAGGGTTTTATTGGTGTTGAGGGGTTTATTGGAGGCCTGAACCACCCCCCTAATTCGGAATAGGGTTTGAAAGGCGGGGTCGGTTTCGGCAGGATTTTCCGGAAAGTGTTTTTTTTTTTTTATCATTAGGGGGGGGCATTTAATAAAAGGGGGAAGCGATTAAACGCTAAACCCCAAGCCCCATGCCCTAAACCCCTATGACTTACACAATCCTGAGCCCTTATGCAAGAGGTCCAGGAATCTAAGCCCTACATGGGCTAAAGGCCTGAAGAATCCCTAATTAAATCTAAGCCGACAAACCCTCCTGACCTTAAAAACCCTACCTTACGAACCCAAAGCCTACTGTTTTGTAGGTTACCTAAAAATCCTAGAATGTGCTCTATCGCAAGTTCTTACCATAGAGCCCCCGTCGTCTTCCCTACTGCCTTAGGCCCTAGACCCTAAACCCTGAATCTAAACCCTAAACCCCTAAATCTAAACCCTAAACCCTAAACCCTAAACCCTCGGGGGAGAGCCCTACGGCTGGTAGAAGCCTAGCTCAATGTCCGGTCGATAGGGCTTATAGGGATTAATCGGGCAACTCATTTTTTTGGACAATTAGGGTTTAGGGTAGGCGTTTTGTTTTTGTTGTTGCGGTTTGGGATGTAATTTGTTTTTCAGCAGTTTGAGGTTCAGGGTGTCGGGCTTGGGTGTTTTGGTCAGGGGTTGGGTTTGCTTACTGGGCTATTGAGTGTGGAGGGTACTGGCTTCAGGTTTTATATGGAAACGGGATGCAACGGGTCACAGCAAACTCTAACCCTAAAACCCAGGTGTCCAAGATGGCGACGCTCGGAGCAAGCAGGAGGAACTCCTTGCATTCTTGTTTTTGTTTTTTTGTGTATGTGTGTGTTCCTTCGCATGACAGCTAGTTCCGCAGTCAGTCATGGATACAGGGGGCGACATTGAAAACCGTCCGAAAAGACACTGGATAACAGCTCTGTATCACTGACAGCCAACCCATCAGCCTTAATTGAACCCTAAATCCCATGCCTTGGGATGCTCCCCCTTTTACTAGCAGTCCTTAAGAGGGATTATAGTACGCCCTACTATAATCCCTATGAAGAACTGTTAGTATAGGGGGAAACGTCCCACCCCATACCCTATAAAGCCAGCATAAGCACAATCCCCACAAACCCCATAGACCCCAAAGCCAATCGATGGCGTTCTCCCCTCCCCCCGTTTCCGTTTGAGCGTGGTGTGGTTTGCTTTTGGTTTCGGGCTTGAGGGCTCCGGAACGCTTCAGGTTATGTGGCTTTCAGGGCTTAAGGGATTGAAGGATTTCAGGGGTCAGGGTTTAAAGTTTATGGTGTTGGGTTCCGTGCTCTTGTTGGTGGGGTATGGGCAATTCTGGTTATGGAAAAAACTGGAGTGAGTTCTTAAGTTTGGAGAGTGAGCGGCCCTTTTTCATTGAGGAGCTTAGGGCTGAGGGCTCATAGAACATCATTGTTCTTAACGTGGTTTGTTCGAAGCTCCAGGTAAATAGCCCCGCTTCAGCCTTGTTGGCGACTCCTCCTCCTACTCCTCCCTACCTACGTCTCAACCCTAAGCCCCCCAAAACCTTCAACTCTAAACCCCAACGCTAAACCCTAAACCTGAACCCTAAACCCTGAACCCTGAACCCTGAACCCTCAACCCAAAGCAAAAGTGCATTCAGCACTCGGCACCGAGGAAGGATGACTTCTTGGCGGCAGTGAAGGACCCAGGGTTGAAAGCGGAGAGGGGTTAGGGATTAGGGTTTGGGATTCAGGGTTTAGGGTTCAGGATTTGGAATTTTGGGTTCAGGCTTAGGATTTAGGTTTAGAGTTTGGAGTTTCGGGTTTAGTGCCCACTCAATTGACTACGTAGTTTGCCACAACACTCCCAACCCCCCCCCCCCTCCCGCTCAGAACTTCAGGGTTTAGACGGCTCCCCAAACAGCCTGCGCAAGAACCCTAAACCCTGAACCCTAAACCCTAAGCCGCTGGCAACAAGGAGCGGCGGCCAGTCGAGTTGACGTTCGCACACGCGGTGCACGACTTTTCCAAGGCCCCTGGCCGCTAATGCCGGAACCTTAAACCCTAAACCCCAAACCCTAAACCCGAAACCCTGAGCCCTGAGACCCTAAACCCTGAGCCCCTAAAGGCCCTAAAGTGAACCCGAAGCCCACAAACCCTGAAGCCCTTAGGGCCCTGAGGCCCCTCTAAGAAGCCCTTCAAACCCTAGGCCCTAAACAGCCCTGAACCCTAAGCTCAGAACCCTAACCCCCAAACATCCCAAACTCCTGCATGCCTCCGATGCTTCGCGCGCAAGAGGGGGTTTAGGGTTCGAGGGCTTTGGGTTTGAGGTCTAACTTAGGGTCTAAGGTTTAAGGCTTCTATTATTTGGTGTGTGGGGGCTTGAAGGTTTCAGGTTTAAGGTTTAGGGTTCAGGTGTTTTGGGTTTGGGGCTTAGAAGTTGAGGGCTGGTTTAGGATTTAGGGGTTGTCTCGTAGGGTTGAGTGATCGAGGGGACCCTAGACAACAGTTTACTGAAGCTCGAACCCAAAAGACCTAAAGCCAGAATGCATGCAATGCATCACAACCCTGCCCCTCAAACCCTCACAACCCTGCCCCTCAAACCCCCTATACATCCCATCTCTACCAGAAAGTCCGACACCCCACAAAAACCCCACTAAACCCCCCTAAGCCCCCTGAACCCCTTCAAACCGTACACCCTAAACCCTAAACCCTGAACCCTAAACCTGAAAACCCGCAAACCGTAAGCCTCGCAACCCCAAAAGCGCGAGCTTCGAAGCTCTGTGCCACAGAGGAGCTGGTCTCCGAGGTGGATGGGCTTGTTGGGATTCAGGTGGTCTTGGTTTAAATTTGAATTTGGGATGTTCCCCCCTTATACTATCTGGGTATTGCCCTAAACCCTAAACCCTAAACCCTAAACCCTAAACCCTAAACCCTAAACCCTAAACCCTAAACCCTAAACCCTTGGGATAAATTGTAAATTTCCGTTCTTTCCCTTCTAAGGGAAGCTACTCATAAACAGTTTTCAAAGGGCTTTAAAGCAACACCCAGCTAACTGTCCTTAATTCTAGTACCCCGACTAGAATCCCTAGCAAGGACTGTTAGTATAGGGGTGCCACGGTGGGTATTTCCCAACATGGGAGTACCCCGGTGGGTATTTCCCAACATAGGGGTATCCCTTTTACACCAATAGAATAGAGGCGCCTTAAAGGGACCCCGACAAGGGTACCCCCCCCCATTTTCGGAAACCTCTAGGTGGTGTTGGTCTTTAATGAATTTCTAATGTATGTAGCTATTTATGTTCACTGTGTTGTATGTGCCTATGCTTTGGGAAGAGCAGGGTTTGGGTTTAGGGTTTGGGCGGTTTAGGGTTTGGGGTTTAGGGTTTCGGGTTTAGGGTTTAGGGTTTAGGGTTTAGGGTTTAGGGTTTAGGGTTTAGTGTTTAGGGTTTGGGGTTTAGGGTTTAGGGTTTAGGTTGGGGTTTAGTGTTTAGGGTTTAGAGTCTTGGGTTTAGTCTTTGTGGGTTCTGTAGTGCAGATGGAGCACTTGCCTGATTGGTGGTGCTCTGCACATCGCAATGGGTTTTCTAGAGCAAGCAAGTGCGGGAATGATTTCGCAATTTATTGCAAAATCACATGCTGACCAGCCTGATTTCAGCTCATGTTCAGCGCCTCTTCTCAGAATAAGCCACGGAATATGGTGTTTTCCGAAATTAGGCGTAACTTACTGGGGTCCTTTCTCTAAGGGAATCTTACTATTTTGGGTTCTATTTTAGGGTCCCTTATTTTCGTAACCCCCCCCCCCATACTAGGGGCTTAAGGAGCTTGTTCAAGTCCTTTCAACTACCAGGGATCAGCCCAGGCACCGTGCGAACAACAAAGCGCATATGATAGGACCCATCAGAGTCAATTCGAGGCACCTTCTGATTCGATTTAGGGGTTGATGGTTTAGGGTCTAGGGTTTAGGGTATGTATCTCAATTCGGGCCCCTGCTATCCTCAAATGGAGTCAAATCGGGGAACGGTTCCTGTAAGGGGAGGGGGCTGGGATGTCGGCAAGCTCTTCGGCAGGCTGGCGTGGGGGAGCCCTACGTCATCAAGGCGGCGTCCAGCCCCCAGGGCATTTCGGCGCAGTGTTGCAAGGTAGTTTCTGCCAAAGGTGGTTTTCTGCTCAAACCCTCAAATTTTGCAAGTGTTCCAGAGTTACCCCTAAAGCGAAAGAAGAGCAGAAGCAGCAGCAGAACAAGAAGAATAAGAAGAAGAAGAAGAAAAATAGGAAGAAACAAAAAATGACGAAGAAGAAGAATGATAACAATAAGGATAAGGAGAAGAAAGAGGCTTCAGCATCCTAAACGCACCACAAGGCCAGACGTCACGAAGATGGGCATTCGGCCCAATCGCGAGCCGCCAGCGGAACGGGTGCAGGCTCTTTTTTTTTGAGGGGGGTGGGGGGGTAACATCCTATGGGGGTGCACGAAAAATCAGGGACCCCCTAGTATGCACCCCAAAGAGTACTATAGATAGGGGTCGGAATAAGTACTAATCGTATTCCCTTATGGTCCCTTTGTCATTATACTATAACAACCCCAAAACCCTGTTCCAATTATTCAGGCCCCTACAGTAGGATTCCCTTGTAATAAGAACCCCAATATAACAAGGTATCCCGAGTTTCGGAAATCCCCCCTATGAGCTCCTGCAGTGGTCTGTGGAGCTTGATTGAAAATTGCTCGACTGAGCAGGGCCCGCGAGCATCACGAGCATGAGCTGGAAACCTTCAGTAGCATCAGCTGGAACACTTCTTCCCAAACTAGCAAGGCCAGCGCAGCATCATGACATCAACTCCTCCCAGAAAGGCAGGGCCAGCCAGCATCATGATCATCAGCTGGAACCCTTCTTCCCAAACTAGCAAGACTCAGCAAGACCCGCCCAGCATCATGAGCATCAGCCGGTAACCTTCCTCTTTCAGAAAGGCAGGGCCAGCAAGCATCGCGAGCATCAGCCGAAACCCTCCTTCCCAGCCAGCCGAGCATCATGAGCTGGAACCCTTCTTCCCAAACAGGCAGGACCAGCCGAGCATCACGAGCATCACCCGGGAACCTTCCTCCCAGGAAGGCAGGGCCGGCGGGCATCGTGAGCATCCGCCCCCGATTCTGCCAAGGAGCCGGAGGCGGCCGAGGACCACGCGAAGACGTTGGGTGAGCACTGCACGCACGGCGCGTGACGCTGTGGGTGCGGACAAGCAGGCTGGAGTGCACGGAGCATTCCACAACCTGAACCAAAAGACCGACCCCGGTGAGGAGCTGGACCACGGCGGCGCCCGGGCCTGCTTTTTGAACGTTTGGGGTGACGTGAGCCAAATCCAGCACGATCTCAAAAAGATTGCGGAAAACATGAAGGTCCAGAAGCCAGGAATCATGGTTGCAGATGGCGTGGTGAATGTCAAGTTTGACCACTGGCAGACGCCTGAGGAATGCCCCTGTCCATTCATAGGTGGAATTGAAAACTCAGACTTAGCCTTAGAGTTTTCCCTCGAGCACTTTTACTAGAACTTAGGGTTTTTCCTAACCCTAAACCCTAAATTCAAACCCTAAACCCTAAAGCCTCCAAAGCCCTGAAGCCGCAAAGCCTATCCCAACGCCCCGTCAGTGCCCAAAGCGCTGCTGCGCAGATCTTGGCCGTCGCCAAGGGTGGCTGGGCCGAGAGCGAGGCTCGTAGGGTTCAGGGTTTAGGGTTTAGGTTTTAGGGTTTAGGGAGGCTCATACGTTTTGACACGACGTGCCTAGGTTAGGGGACCACATGAACCCCAAAAGGCTTATGGTTCGTATACCTTGAACTTAATAGGAATCAATAGGAATTAGAGTAGTAGTGGACTCATAAGTTTTTACATGTGAGGTGTAGGGTTTAGGGATAGAAGGGTTTAGCGTTGAGGTGTTTAGGGTTTAGGGATGTTAGGGTTCATGTGGGGCGTAGCGTTTAGAGATATAAGGGTCAGGGTTGAAGTGTTTAGGGCTAGGGTTTAGGGATGCCTCCACCTTGAGTCCTCACCCTAGAGTGGTAACCCAACAGAACTCTGAGCCGCAAAACCCCTAAACCGTAACCCCCAGACCCTCAACCCTAAACGGATTGTCTAGGAATTAGGGTTGAGGGTTTAGGGTTTAGGGTACCCTAAACGGATTGTTTAGGATTTAGGGGTTGAGGGACTTGTGTCCGGATTTCAGGTGTAGGGCTGGAGATGATGGAGGTGGCTGAGTGTGTGCCAACGTTTGAAACTCGCATGACAGGCACACTTTCGAGCTTCTAGGTTACAGGTTTAGGGTTTAGGGTTTAGGGTTTAGGGTTTAGGGCCAGGGTGAGGGCACCTGAAAGCTTCTGAGCTTCAAAGCATCATGGCCCGCTTCGTGATTCATGGGGCTGCAAGGGAAAGGGGAACCCCTAAACCCTAAACCCTAAACCCTGGGGCCCGGAACGCCAGGGAGTGCGAGTCTCTGACCACCTCCTGATGGCCAGAGCCTAAGGCATCGGTCTTGGCGTTGACCCCTTGGGATGTTCGCCCTTATACTAACTGTCCTGAAGAGTCATTGTAGTACCCCCTCCCTACTATACCCCCTTAACAGGGATTTAGGGTTGAGGGTTTGGGGTTTAGGGTTTGGGGTTTAGGGTTTGGGGGAACAATAGACCCAGAGGGTCCTTTTGTAGCACTATCATGGAATTAGGTACCCAAAAACCATACTTTTTGGGTTACCCAATGCCATAATAGTACTACAAATGGACCCGCTGGGTAACAGTCCTTAATAGGGATTATAGTACCCCAGTACCCCGCATTATAATCCCTGTCAAGGGAGCCAAGGGAGCATCCCAAACAACCCCTGTATATTCACGGCGGCTACGAAACCTTTGGTTCCATTGGGATCTTCGACAAGTAGGAGTGTGAGGGGTGGGGGGTTAGCGGCTACGTAACCTGTAGTTCCCTTGGGATATTTGGCAAGTAGGAGTGTGAGGGTCTGGGTTAGCCTGAAACTCCTAAGCTCGAAACTAAAGTGCCTTCAGTTCGGTTTCCGGTGTCCTTGCCACTGCCAAGGAAGACTGGGCTTCTGCCGGCTTAGGGTTGAGTTCGTCGGCCTTTGTAGGGTTGCCGGCTTTCGAGCTTGCAGGTTTGTATCGTAGGCCTGTCGGGTGCCGACGCACGGAGCAACCCTAAACCCTAAACCCTAAACCCTAAACCCTAAACCCTAAACCCTAAACCCTAAACCGAGATCAACAACCAGCGAACGACGAAGCTGCCGCGGGCGGCCGCTTGCTCACAGCAGCACTTGAGGGCTTAGGGCTTAGGGTTTAGGGTTTAGGGTAAGCCTAAACCCTAAACCTAAACCCTAAATGGTAAGCCTTGAACCCTGTAGGGGAGGTCTCAAATCGTGGCCTCAGAGTTCTGCGATCCTACATCATGACCAAGCCCATCTTTGGGATCTAAACGTGTACCCTAAACCCTAAACCCTAAACCCTAAACCCTAAAAACCCGAAGGTTTTGGGGCCTAGGCGGCCTGGGAAGCAGGGCCTGTGGTCCTTGGGCTTGGGCTCCAGGATGGTTTAGGTTTAAGGGTTGCTCAGGGTCTCGCGTTTAAGGCTGACCCAGATCCGAAAGTCCCAGACCTGAACACATACAAGCCCTAAGACTCAAAGAACACGATTTAGGGTTTAGGGTTTGACCCTAGAAGCATTGTAGTTTCTAGGACTTAGGGGTTATAGAGCATTCAGGGTCCCTAAACCCTAAACTCCAAACCCCAAACCCTAAACCCCGAACCCCGAACCCCTAAACCCTAAACCCTAAACCCTAAACCCTCAACCCTAAACCCCTAAACCTCTAAACCCTAAACCCCACAGTCCCCAAAACTCCTACAGATCAGGAGTACCATCGCCTGATGTCCTCCGTGCGCCCGCTGTTCTTCACCTTGGCCAGGTGCAGCTCAGCTTCAAGGGGCCTGTTTTAAAACCCTAAACCCTAAAGCCTAAACCCTAAACCCTAAACCTAAACCCTAAACCCTAAACCTAAGCCCTACACCCTAAACCCTAAGCCCTAAACCCTAAACCTAAACCCTAAACCGTTAGGTATAAAAG
Source organism: Symbiodinium natans (assembly GCA_905221605.1). Lineage (NCBI taxonomy): Eukaryota > Dinophyceae > Suessiales > Symbiodiniaceae > Symbiodinium > Symbiodinium natans. The sequence continues at coordinate 913,687 of CAJNDS010002834.1, forward strand.
GGTTTCAGGGTTTTGGGGCTCATAGATCTCAAAGGGTTGCAGGTAACTAGCAGGTAACTAGAAGCTTCTGTCAGGTTTTGGGAATGAGGGTCCTTGGGGCTTCAAACGTGTGAGAAATTTCAGAAAAGGTGAGTCTTCAAACCTCAAACAGCTTAGACCGTGGCCATCTTCGTTTAGATTCGTGATTAGTGCTGAGGGCTCTAGGGCTGAGCGTGGCATGTGGGGCCGCAGCAATGTGCCCTAAACCCTAAACCCTAAACCCTAAGCCTTAAACCCTAAACCCTAAACCCGAAACCCTAAACCCTAAACCCTAAATCTCAATCAAGGCGGACCCCAGAGCATAGACTCCCCAAACCCTTTTGCTGGCAGCCGAGGCAGTGAGATGGAACAACAGGAGATCATGGCGACCCGCATACAGCTCCTCTATCGGATGAGGCAAGATGCGGATGCTAGTGTTGAGGGTTTAGGGTTTAGGGTTTAGGGTTTAGGGTTTAGGGTTTAGGGTTTAGGGTTTAGGGTTTAGGGTTTAGGGTTTAGGGTTTAGGGTTTAGGGCACCATGTCGAGCTTCGGCCAAAAAACCTTCCTCCGGGTCCCAGAAATGCCAGGGCCAGCCGAGCATCATGCCAGAAAGGGCCGGGCCAGCTTCTTCCCAAACTGCCAACGCCAGCCGCGCATCATGAGCATCAGCTGGGGCTTTTCTTCCCAAACTGCCAACACCAGCCGCGCATCATGAGCATCAGCTGGGGCTTTTCTTCCCAAACTGCCAACGCCAGCCGCGCATCATGAGCATCAGCTGGGGCTTTTCTTCCCAAACTGCCAACGCCAGCCGCGCATCATGAGCATCAGCTGGGAACCGGCCTGCCAGAAATCAGAAAGGCAGGCCAGCGAGCATCATGAGCATCAGCTGGGGCTTTTCTTCCCAAACTGCCAACGCCAGCCGCGCATCATGAGCATCAGCTGGGAACCGGCCTCCCAAAAATCAGAAAGACAGGCCAGCGAGCATCATGAGCATCAGCTGGGGCTGTTCTTCCCAAACTGCCAACGCCAGCCGCGCATCATGAGCATCAGCTGGGAACCGGCCTCCCAGAATCAGAAGGGCAGGCCATTGAGCATCATGAGCATCAGCTGGGGCTTTTCTTCCCAAACTGCCAACGCCAGCCGCGCATCATGAGCATCAGCTGGGAACCGGCCTCCAGAAATCAGAAAGGCAGGCCAGCGAGCATCATGAGCATCAGCTGGGGCTTTTCTTCCCAAACTGCCAACGCCAGCCGCGCATCAGGAGCATCAGCTGGGAACCGCCTCCCAGAAATCAGAAAGGCAGGCCAGCGAGCATCATGAGCATCAGCTGGGGCTTTTCTTCCCAAACTGCCAACGCCAGCCGCGCATCATGAGCATCAGCTGGGGCTTTTCTTCCCAAACTGCCAATGCCAGCCGCGCATCATGAGCATCAGCTGGGAACCGGCCTCTCAGAAATCAGAAAGGCAGGCCAGCGAGCATCATTAGCATCAGCTGGGGCTTTTCTTCCCAAACTGCCACCGCCAGCCGCGCATCATGAGCATCAGATGAGAACCGGCCTCCCAGAAATCAGAAAGGCAGGCCAGCGAGCATCATGAGCATCAGCTGGGGCTTTTCTTCCCAAAGTGCCAACGCCAGCCGCGCATCAGGAGCATCAGCTGGGAACCGGCCTCCCAGAAATCAGAAAGGCAGGCCAGCGAGCATCATGAGCATCAGCTGGGGCTTTTCTTCCCAAACTGCCAACGCCAGCCGCGCATCATGAGCATCAGCTGGGAACCGGCCTCCCAGAAATCAGAAAGGCAGGCCAGCGAGCATCATGAGCATCAGCTGGGGCTTTTCTTCCCAAACTGGCAACGCCAGCCGCGCATCATGAGCATCAGCTGGGAACCGGCCTCCCAGAAATCAGAAAGGCAGGCCAGCGAGCATCATGAGCATCAGCTGGGGCTTTTCTTCCCAAACTGCCAACGCCAGCCGCGCATCATGAGCATCAGCTGGGAACCGGCCTCCCAGAAATCAGAAAGGCAGGCCAGCGAGCATCATGAGCATCAGCTGGGGCTTTTCTTCCCAAACTGCCAACGCCAGCCGCGCATCATGAGCATCAGCTGGGAACCGGCCTCCCAAAATCAGAAAGGCAGCGCAGCGAGCATCATGAGCATCAGCTGGGGCTTTTCTTCCCAAACTGCCAATGCCAGCCGCGCATCATGAGCATCAGCTGGGGCTTTTCTTCCCAAACTGCCAACCAGCCCGCGCATCATGAGCATCAGCTGGGAACCGGCCTCCCAGAAATCAGAAAGGCAGGCCAGCGAGCATCATGAGCATCAGCTGGGGCTTTTCTTCCCAAACTGCCAACGCCAGCTGCGCATCATGAGCATCAGCTGGGAACCGGCCTCCCAGAAATCAGAAAGGCAGGCCAGCGAGCATCATGAGCATCAGCTGGGGCTTTTCTTCCCAAACTGCCAACGCCAGCCGCGCATCAGGAGCATCAGCTGGGGCTTTTCTTCCCAAACTGCCAACGCCAGCCGCGCATCATGAGCATCAGCTGGGAACTGGCCTCCCAGAAATCAGAAGGGCAGGCCAGTGAGCATCATGAGCATCAGCTGGGGCTTTTCTTCCCAAACTGGCAACGCCAGCCGCGCATCATGAGCATCAGCTGGGAACCGGCCTCCCAGAAATCAGAAAGGCAGGCCAGCGAGCATCATGAGCATCAGCTGGGGTTTTTCGTCCCAAACTGCCAACGCCAGCTGCGCATCATGAGCATCAGCTGGGAACCGGCCTCCCAGAAATCAGAAAGGCAGGCCAGCGAGCATCATGAGCATCAGCTGGGGCTTTTCTTCCCAAACTGCCAACGCCAGCCGCGCATCAGGAGCATCAGCTGGGAACCGGCCTCCCAGAAATCAGAAAGGCAGGCCAGCGAGCATCATGAGCATCAGCTGGGGCTTTTCTTCCCAAACTGCCAACGCCAGCCGCGCATCATGAGCATCAGCTGGGAACTGGCCTCCCAGAAATCAGAAGGGCAGGCCAGTGAGCATCATGAGCATCAGCTGGGGCTTTTCTTCCCAAACTGCCAACGCCAGCCGCGCATCATGAGCATCAGCTGGGAACCGGCCTCCCAGAAATCAGAAAGGCAGGCCAGCGAGCATCATGAGCATCAGCTGGGGTTTTTCGTCCCAAACTGCCAACGCCAGCCGCGCATCATGAGCATCAGCTGGGAACCGGCCTCCCAGAAATCAGAAAGGCAGGCCAGTGAGCATCATGAGCATCAGCTGGGGCTTTTCTTCCCAAACTGCCAACGCCAGCCGCGCATCATGAGCATCAGCTGGGAACCGGCCTCCCAGAAATCAGAAAGGCAGGCCAGCGAGCATCATTAGCATCAGCTGGGGCTTTTCTTCCCAAACTGCCAACGCCAGCCGCGCATCATGAGCATCAGCTTGGAACCGGCCTCCCAGAAATCAGAAAGGCAGGCCAGCGAGCATCATGAGCATCAGCTGGGAACCGGCCTCCCAGAAATCAGAAAGGCAGGCCAGCGAGCATCATGAGCATCAGCTGGGGCTTTTCTTCCCAAACTGCCAACGCCAGCCGCGCATCATGAGCATCAGCTGGGGCTTTTCTTCCCAAACTGCCAACGCCAGCCGCGCATCATGAGCATCAGCTGGGAACCGGCCTCCCAAAAATCAGAAAGGCAGGCCAGCGAGCATCATGAGCATCAGCTGGGGCTTTTCTTCCCAAACTGCCAACGCCAGCTTCGCATCATGAGCATCAGCTGGGAACCGGCCTCCCAGAAATCAGAAAGGCAGGCCAGCGAGCATCATGAGCATCAGCTGGGGCTTTTCTTCCCAAACTGCCAACGCCAGCCGCGCATCAGGAGCATCAGCTGGGAACCGGCCTCCCAGAAATCAGAAAGGCAGGCCAGCGAGCATCATGAGCATCAGCTGGGGCTTTTCTTCCCAAACTGGCAACGCCAGCCGCGCATCATGAGCATCAGCTGGGAACCGGCCTCCCAGAAATCAGAAAGGCAGGCCAGCGAGCATCATGATCAGCTGGGGTTTTTCGTCCCAAACTGCCAACGCCAGCCGCGCATCATGAGCATCAGCTGGGAACCGGCCTCCCAGAAATCAGAAAGGCAGGCCAGCGAGCATCATGAGCATCAGCTGGGATCTTTTTTCCCAAACTGCCAACGCCAGCTGCGCATCATGAGCATCAGCTGGGAACCGGCCTCCCAGAAATCAGAAAGGCAGGCCAGCGAGCATCATGAGCATCAGCTGGGGCTTTTCTTCCCAAACTGCCAACGCCAGCCGCGCATCAGGAGCATCAGCTGGGAACCGGCTGGGAACCGGCCTCCCAGAAAGGCAGGGCCAGCGAGCATCAGGAGCATCAGCTGGGATCTTTCTTCCCAAACTGCCAGGGCCAGCCGCGCATCATGAGCATCAGCTGGGAACCGGCTTCCCAGAAAAGCAGGGCCAGCGAGCATCAGGAGCATCAGCTGTGACCTTTCTTCCCAACCTGCCAGGGCCACCCGAGCATTCCCCCAGAAAGGGCAAGGCAAGCGAGCATCATGAGTATCAGCTTCCCAAACTGCCAACGCCAGCCGCGCATCATGAGCATCAGCTAGGAACCGGCCTCGAGCATCAGCTGCCCTGAACTGTACACCCTTGCCCTAGACCCTCTAAACCCCAAACCCCCCGAAACCCCACTGAAGACACAGACACTTAGTAGACCCCAAGCCCCCTAAACCCTAGACCCGATAAACCCCAACCCCCCCCCCCACTCCCCCACAACCCTAAACTCCAAACCCTAAACCCTAAACCCCAAACCCCAAACCCTAAACCCTAAACCCTAAACCCTAAACCCGAAACCTGAAACCCTAAACCCTAAACCCTAAACCCGAAACCCTAAACCCTAAACCCTAAACCGAGACAGGCAGGCTCGGAAGCGGGTGGCCGCAAAGCGGAAGGCGCAGGCCGGCCCTCTCCGCTGCGATAAGACATAATCCTCTAAGCCCTGAATATCCCAGACATCATTTGGACATGGGGGTTTAAGGTTTAGTGTTTATAGAGTTTAGAGTTTAGGGTTTAGTGTCTGTAGAGTTTAGGGTTTAGGGTTTAGGGTGTCCGACATTAGGGGTACCATACTGGGGTTGTAAGGGGAATCCTATCCGTTGTTTTCGTAAACCCGCAATGATGGTCCCTTAAACCGCAAGTCCTTCTGAGTTTTCAACCCCATAGACACTCGTCCAACTAGACTCCCAACGCCCTGAACCTGAACTCCGCCGAGCCCGAGAAAACAAAAACCGAAAAAGTAAAGAACATATTCTTCCTTATAAGCATTTCGGGGCAACACGATCACTATTGCCTGGGGAAGCCGGAAGAAGAGACAGCACGTACAAGTAGTAGTGAGCTCAGAGCGCACAGAGTGGTGCACATTGCGAAACGCCTGAGGTTTTGGGTTTTGGGTTTAGGGTTTTGGGTTTAGGGTTTAGGGTTTAGGGTTTAGGGTTTAGGGTTTAGGGTTTAGGGCACCCTACACAAACCCTCCGAGACCTCTATGCAAAGTCCTGCTAAGCCCCTACTAGACTCAGTCAACCAGAGTTTTGCCGAAGGAGGCGAGCTCACCGGAACCGGCGCCGGTACCTGATCCTCAGGAGCAAGGCCCAGGGCTACAGGGTTTGTAGGGTTTGTAGGGCTTATTTGGTTTACGGTTCAAGGTTTCGGGCTTGTAGGGCGGGGTTTCTAGGAGGGTTCATAGAGCTTAGGATTGTAGAGTTTGAGGCACAGCAGGGTTTGTAAACAAGGTTCGGGTTTAGGGCATTATGATTTTTTTGGTAGGGCTAGGGTTGCTTGCTTAGTAGCGCTTGTAAGTTTCGGGTTGTCTTGCCTGGAATGCTTTCTTAAGCGAGAGCTTTGGGCTTTCGAGCTTTGGGGGTTCAGGGTATTTCGTGTCCTTTCGGGTTAACCCCAAACACTCAACCCTAAACTTAAACCCTAAACCCTCAACCCTCAAACCTAAACCCTAAACCCTAAACCCTAAACCCTAAACCCTAAACCTGGGAGGCCGCAGGGCCGCTGCGGCAGTGAAGATCCAGGCAGCCTTGCGCCCAGCCCTTAGTACAGGCCTTTTGGGGTTTGGGGTTTAGGGTTTGGGGTTTAGGTTTTAGGGTTTGGGGTTTAGGGTTTGGGGTTTAGGGTTAGGGTTTGGGGTTTGGGGTGTAGGGGTTGGGGTCTAGGGTTTGGGGTCTAGGGTCTAGGGCCTTGGGCTTTAGGCTTTGGGTTTGCTTACGGTTTAGGGTGTGTGGGGTATAGGGTTTAGGGTTTAGGGTTTAGGGTTTAGGGTTTAGGTGGGTTGGGTTTAGCCTTTAAGGTTGTAGCTGGTTGGTGGGGGGGAGGGTTCGGGGTGCCAATATGCTTTGAGGGGCTCAAGGTTTAGGGTTTAGGGATTTAGGGTTTGGGAAGCATGAAGCGAAGTGACAAAATGAAGTAAGCAAGGGGGAAAGCAGTGTAATTAGTTCACTACATACATGGTTTAGAACTTTGAAACGAAAATCCGATACTGATTGCCAAGTGGTCTAAAATTTGTTTCTTTAGCTTAAGTTCGTTCCGTTCCTCTTACTAGTTGATGTGAGAATCCATTAAGATCCCCGTTCAGTCCTGCGACTTTGCGCGGATGGGTGCCCCCCCCCCCCCCCACCCCCAACAAGAAAAAACACAGAAACCGTTCATAGGGGTCCTAGGGTATGCAGAGTGCATATAGGGTTTATTTAGGGTTTGTAGGGCTTAGGCTATGGACCTCAAAGACACCTAAGCCTCTTAGGCCCTTGGACGCCTTTGAAATCCCTAAGCTTTGACGCGCTCAACCTGACCTCGTGACCCTAAAGCACCCAAACCCCAAAACCCAAACCCTAAACTCTAAAGACCCTGAACCCTAAAGACCCTAAGCCCCAGGCCCAAACCTGAAACCCCTGCACCCGAAACCCGCATCAAAACCCCTAAACCCCCTAAACCCCTCCTAAACCACCAAACCCTACCAAACCCTATAAACCCCTAACCTCTAAACCCCAAACCCCAAACCCCAAACCCCAAACCCCAAAGCCCAAACCCCAAACCCTAAACCCTAAACCCCAAACCCTACTAAACCCTAAACGCACTATGAGGTGGCGGCCTCGGCCGCCAGGCGGCGGCGCAAAGGGACCTGCGAGATCGGGAGCTCAAGGCTGGGCGGGTTTAGGGTTTAGGGTTTAGGGTTTAGGGGTTTAGGGGTTTAGGGGTTTAGGGGTTTAGGGGTGTAGGGGTGTAGGGGTTTAGGGGTTTAGGGGTTTAGGGGTTTCAGGGGTTTAGGGGTTTAGCGCGTAGCGTTTAAAGGCTTAGGGAGGTTTAAGAGGTTTTCAGGGTTAAAGGGGACTTTTCAGGTTTTGGTCTGTTTGGGGTTTATAGGCCCCAAACCCTCACCCCAAACCCCTCAACCCTAAACCCTAAGCCCTACCAGCTGGAAGTGCACCCCAATCAAACCGCAGGACGTCTTCTTCGTCTTTGTTCCAGCAACTGCCACATGTCTGCAACAGTTGCAAGCAGCAACTTGGAGCTCAGGGAAGCAGGGTACCTCCCTGGCAACTTTGTTTTCAAATTGAAATTGGGGGCTAGTAGGGAAAGTTGCTATTAGGCATTCCTACCGCAAGCCCAAGGGTTTGGTAACCCTATCCTGAGCCCTCCCCGAATGTAAACACCTACATGGTTTTGGGTCTCCCTTGCCGGCTCAGGGTTCAGGGCTTAGGAGGTTCAGGGTTTAGGGCTTCGGGCTTCCAACTGCTTGTTCAGTAGTAGTTCTGTAGGCCGGTATTCAAGGCATAAAGGAGGCTGGTAAGGGGGTTCTTGCGGTTTAGGGTTTAGGGTTTAGGGTTTAGGTTTTAGGTTTTAGGGTTTAGGGTTTAGGGTTTAGGGTTCTGGCCGAAAGAGCAATCACAAAGCCCGAGCCTTTCGGGTTGAGGGCTCGGGCCTCGGGACCCCCACTCTCGCGCCCTTTCCGCCGCTGCCTTATGAAGCCGAAAGGACAAAGAGAGGTTCCCAGGTCAGGCCCCTACAGCCCAAACCCCAAAACTAACCCCAGGCGCTACAAAGCCTACAAGCCACACAAGCCCGCCGGACCTTAAATCCCCAAACCTCAAGCCGGAACCCCATTAAACCCTCAACACACTAGAGCTAGTCCCTACTTGGGGACTGGGAAGGCAACCTTTAACCTTTTTGGCTATATAGAACCCTGATATATGCAACAGGTTAGCCTGTTTTGGCTAGGGTGTTCAGGCCCGAGTCCCGAGGTCAAGAAGTTAGGCTTCAAGACCAACCAGTACCCGCCGCGCGTGAGCATTCCCATCGTGAGCTCCGGCGGCAGCAGCGGGTGCTCTGGGGCTCCAAAACCCTAAGCCCTGAACCCTGAGCCCTAAACCCTAAACCCTAAACCCTAAACCCTCAAGTTAATGGTGGGCTTTTGGAGAGTTTTTAAGTTTCAGGGGACTTGGAGGGGTTGCTAGCCTCCAAGAAGTAAGTAACCTCGCTCTTGGGTCGCAGCTGATGCTCATGACGCCCGAGGCAGGGTTCCAGCTGATGGCCGGCCTTGCCATTTCTGATCTTTCTGGGAGCTGTTTCCAGCTGATGCTCATGATGCTGGCTTCCCTGCAGAGCCACTCGGCAGCGCTGCGTTGCAAAGGATCTGGCAGCAGTTGAGGGAACGAATGCAGGCACGCCAAATGGGCAGCACAAGCCCTGCTGTCAACGAAGAAGCAAATACTCATTTGGTATGCTGCACCAGCCACGTTATCACAAGTGCCCATCGCCGCCGCCTGCTCACAAAAAGCTTCTCTTAACAGTTTTAACAATAGTTAATACATACTACACGGGATCTGCTCAGATGAGGAGCCAGAGTGCGACTGTGCTACGGTTATGCAAGCAGCATTTTTTGTGAGGAGGGAGCATTCTGAGCATCAATCAAGTCATTCTGCCAAAAACCCACAAGCCAGGGCCAGAGCTCTCTTCCTCCCAAGCTGCCTGGGCTAGCCAAGCATGAGCTTCAGCCGGGGACCATACTCCCAGAAACGGCCCGGCCCGCAAGCATCATCAGCATCAGCTGGAAACCCTTCTGCCCCACAGACCCTGCGAGCAACAGGTGCAGCCGAAAACCGTCCTCAAGTTAACTTTTAGTGGGCTACCAAGCCACGAAAAAGGCCCCTTCAAGAATGATCCCACCAACCCACAAAACCTGAAGCCGCTAAGCCCTACACCCTATAAACCCCTAACCCCGAAGAGGTCCTCCCTAAACCCTAAGCCCTAAGCCCTAAACCCTAAACCCTAAACCCTAAACCCTAAACCCTACTAAGGAGCGTGGACTCGAAAGGCTGGGCATTCAAAGCCGGCACCTTGGGCCCAAAGTTGCTTGTTGGGGGCTTCGGGTTTAGGGGGCTTCGGGTTGAGGGGTTTGGGGTTTAGGGTTTAGGGCTTAGGGTTTGAGGGTTCAGGGTACAGGGTTTAGAGTTTGGAGTTTGGGGTTTAGGATTCAGGATCTATGGGGTTTAGTTGGGGGGGGGGGGGGGGGGGTTGTGATTTGGGGCTTAGGGCTTGGGGTTGGGGTTCAGTATTTGGGTTTGTTGGGGTTTGGGGCTGTGTGTTTTCAGGGCCTCCTTGCTCCATGTTGTACAGGGACTTCTCAAAGTATATGCTTAAGAGCCTTTCACGCCTTGCCGTCTTGAGTCTGACCTCCAAGCCTGGCTATGCGAATTTCATCCTTATAGGGTTTATAGGGTTTATAGGGGTAATAGGGGTTATAGGGGTTATAGGGGTTTATAGGGTTAAGGGCCAGGTTTCGCGTTTCGGGTTTGAGGGCGCGTTTCAAATAGGTTGGCTGCCGCCGGCGAACGTCACCATCACGGGCCCCCTAACATAAACAAACCATCCTAAACCAGAAGAGCTGGACTCAGGTATCCAGAAAGGGGACGAGACGCTTGGCGGCAAGTTCTTCTGTTTCAGGCCTACGTTATGCGCTTTTGCGGCTACTGTGTTGTTTGGGCCTCGACCTTCAATCCTGACATGCACGAGGCCAACAAGCTTCATGTAACCCAAAGCGCGAAACCCTCCCCCGCTCCCCCAGCCCTCCCCTTCCACCCTCCCACCCTTCACCCCCCCTCCCACCCCCACCTAAAAAAACCCAAAAGTGCTTGCCGCTTTTACAAAAGCCCTCTCCAGAGGCTGCTCAAAGTCCACCGCGACCTCATGCAGCTCTTGAAGTCGGAAGCCTTTGGGGAGACGGTGGGGACCCCGGCCTTTTTCTTGGTAGCCCGGTGGTACCCCCTGTTACCCTTTTTGGGGTTCAAGGTTCCCTTTTTTGGGTTCTGGGTTTAGGCCTTAGGGCCAAAAGGGTGCCCTTATTGAAATATGGTTGCTGGGCTACCAAGTTTTTCTGTAGAGTGAATCAGGGGAAAAGCCTCAAAGCCCCCACCCTGGGCTTAGAACTCCCTACAGCCGGAAAACTTGGGATGTTTTTCCCCGATACTAACAGTCCTTAATGGTTCAGGGTTTAGCGTTTAGGGTTTAGGAAATTTATGGTCCTCCTTATCGAATCCCTACTCAGGACTCGTAGTATAGGGGGGAACATCCCATCCTAAAACCCTAAACCCTAAACCCGAAACCCTAAACCCGAAACCCTAAACCCTAAACCCTAAACCCTAAACCCTAAACCCGACACAATGTTCCTCTCTGAACCCCCCCGGGCTTTTGCAAAGCCTTGACTACCGGTGCGCCTCTGCCTCCCAGACCCTTCAGCCCTGCCAGGCCCAGGGTTGCAGGGTTTAGGGTTTAGGGTTTAGGGTTTAGGGTTTAGGGTTTAGGGTTTAGGGTTTAGGGGTTGCAAGCTCTGCTTTTTGGGCCACCAATTGCCTGCTAGTTTGGAGGCTGTACCTTAGAACTGAGGGGTCATGATGCCTCCAAGGTTCTAAAGCCCCCAAACCCCCAAACCCCAAACCTTCCAGAACCCTAAAACCCTAAAACCCTAAAACCCTAAAACCCTAAAACCCTAAAACCCTAAAACCCTAAAACCCTAAAAACCCTAAAACCCTAAAAATCCTAAAACCCTAAAACCCTAAAAACCCTAAAAACCCTAAAACCCTAAAAACCCTAAAAACCCTAAAACCCTACCCAAACCCTCCAAACCCTCAAACCCTCAAACAAACCCTCAAACCCTCAAACCCTCAAACCCTTAAACCCTCAAACCCTCAAACCCTCAAACCCTCAAACCCTCAAACCCTCAAACCCTCAAACCCTCAAACCCTAAACCCTAGCCCTAAACCCTAAACCCCAAACCCCAAACCCCAAAACCCCAAGTCCTGGGCCTCGAAGCCAGTTGCCGTCTCGCCGCCCCCTGGGCTTACTCCTGGCCCGTCGTCGGCCGGGGTCGGGCGTCGCAGCGGCCACCACCAAGGCCGACAAAAACTACTAGGGTTCAGGGTGTAGAGTTTTGGGTTTTGGGTTTCGGGTTTAGGGTTTCGGGTTTGGGGTTTAGGGTTTAGGGGTTGGGATTAGGGTTTTGGGCTTTGGGTTTGGGGGTTAGGGGTGGAGAGGTGGAGGAGTGAGTGGTCGTGGGGTGGGGAAGGGTGTACCAGGGCTTCAATGCCAGGAGCCGAACAACTTGTACAGTCCTACGAAATGTTCTCCCTGAACCTTGATCGTTTGGGGTTTAAGTCCAAGTTAAACTAACCCCTAAACCCCTAAACCCCTAAACCCCTAAACCCCTAAACCCCTAAACCCCTAAACCCCTAAACCCCTAAACCCCTAAACCCCTAAACCCCTTAACCCCTAAACCCCTAAACCCCTAAACCCCTAAACCCCTAAACCCCTAAACCCCTAAACCCCTAAACCCCTAAACCCCTAAACCCCTAAACCCCTAAACCCTAAACCCTTAAACCCTGATTCCTTTGCATCTTTAGCCCTCCCCCCCCCCCCCCTGGCGGGAAGGCGGCAGCAGCCAAGCAGCAGGAACCTTGGCATGCTGCGGTCATTCAAGGGATGACTCCGTCATGGTGGGGGGGGGGGGGTAACATTTCACATGTTTTGAAGGGTACTGAAATTCAATAAGGAATAGAAACTTATTTTTCAGGGGTAACATTTTACATTCTTTCAAGGGTACTTAAATTCAATAAGGAATAGAAAGTTAGGTTTTTGTGGCTATGCCAAGCATGAACTAGATGAGGTCCACCGGATACCCGAAAAGAAGCATCGTATTTAGGGAGGTCTTTGGATCAGTGACCTTTTCGGGTCCAGATTTCAAGGTTCTGTACTATATGGCCAGTATATGGGGACCCCAAAACAGATCCTAGCAGAACTGCTCACATTCTTGTAGGGTTTAGGTTCTGGGTTTTGGATTGAGGCCCTACCAACAGAGAAAAAAACATACAAACTCAAAAGCAAGACATGTCAACTCTTGGAATTCGTTTACCTTTCTTCAGATACCGCATAACGTAGGTAAGGTACATCTGACCAGCTTCGAATTGGGTTTCTTCAGGGCTTGTAGGCATCCTCGAGGAGGGCTTCAGCAAAAACTTGTGATCATGCTATACTCTACTCTTACTTCTGCTCTTCTCTACTATACTACACTGCTTAGTTTAAATAGTAGTATGCAAACATGTACTACAATATACAATATCACATGTGCTGTGCTTGACTATCTCCGACTGCTCAAAAAAGTAGGGAAGCAAAAGTGCCAACAAGCAGCTTGTGGACTCGTTGTCTGTTTGTGAGGCCAGATTCCCAGACTTCTGGTCCGTAGCCCAAAGCCCTATCATTCCAAACTCGTTCCGGGGTCTAGGGCCTTCTGGACCCCGAACCCTAAAGCCCAAACTACCAGCGGTGCTTAAAAACTGGCACCTGTGTTTTTTGGGTTTCGGGCGGTACTGCAGCGTTTCATCGTTCTTGTTGCCAGTTTGGGTTTCATGAAACCCCTAAGCACTAAACCCTAAACCCCAACCCCTCACACAGGACGTCGAGGAGACGACGCTCGGCAATGATGTTGGGTCAGGATGTGTGGGGACAGAAGTTGATGGGTTTGGGCTTTAGGGTTTAGGGTGTAGGGGTTGGGGATTAGGGTTTAGGGTTTGGGGGGGTGGGGGGGGGGTGTACGATAACTCTGCTTATGGCGTTTTCTATCCAGGAGAGCGGGATGGAGTTAAGCTCACGAAAGGGGGCACAAGCGAGGACACCCTGCTACGGTAGGTACTGGCTAGAGCTCGCATCCTCCCAAGCATCGATTGTCTTACCTGACTTTCTCGACCTCTCCTTCCTTATCGGCCTCAAAGAGGGTAGAAGAGGTCTCCTATAGGCCTTAAGCAACCCTAAACCCTAAACCCTAAACCCGAAACCCTAAACCCTAACCCTAAACCCTAAACCCTAAACCCTAAACAGGGAAAACCCTGACTTCCAATCGCACCAGGGAGCTGCCCCCAAAAGCGCCGGACAAATTTGCTCGCCTAGTTTCGTAGTTCTGTTGGGAGCACGTGGCAGCTGTGAAAGTTTTTAAAAGAACGAAACCCCCCTACCCTAAGACCCAAAACCCTAAACCTTGAACCCTAAACCCTAAACCCTAAACCCTAAACCCTAAACCCTAAACCCTAAACCCTAAACCCCCCCAACCCTCCTGGATTCTCAGGTTCTATCAGCTCGTGCTTGGGGCCGTGGTCGAGTCGCCGGGCTTCAGCACGGAGGGCGATCCGCCCAAGGAGCCGGGCTTGGGGGGGGGTTCCTCGGTCTCGGTTATCTTGAAGGTTAAGAGCAGGGTTTAGGGTTTAGGGTTTAGGCTTTAGGGTTTAGGGTTTAGGGTTTAGGGTTTTGTTGTTTTAGTGTCATTTGTTTTTTTTAGTGTGTGTGTGTGTGTCTTTTTTTTCATCCCAAGTTTCAAGCCTCGACTTCATACTTGGTAGCCCAGTGGCACCCTTGGTTCCCCTCTTTCTTTTAAGGTCCCCGTAAAAAGAGGGTTTAGGGTTTAGGGTTTAGGGTTTAGGGTTTTGTTTTTTTCGTGTCTTTGCCAGCCCAACACGACGTGCCCCCCCCCATTTAGCAAGATGGCTTCTGGGCCACCAAGAACATGTAGTTCCTGCATGCAGCGCCAGCATGTCCAACCCTGAACCCTAAACCCTAAACCCTAAACCCTAAACCCTGAACCGTAGGTTCAGAAGTTTAGCAGCTCAGCCGTGAGCCTTGGAGAGAGTTCACTCAGAAGCACTCAAGTGCTTGGGCATGGCTTTCAGCTAACTTAGGGGTTTAGGGTTTAGGGTTTAGGGTTTAGGGTTTCGGGGCTTGGGGTTAACAGGTTTAGGGTTCAGGGTTTGGGGGTGTGGAGTTTCGGTTGCAGAGAACTCTCAAAATCGCAAGACATTCACAACTCAGAGGCCGTGGAGAAGAACCTCTCGTGGGGTTTAGGCTTTAGGATTTAGGGTTTAGGCTTTAGGATTTAGGGTTTAGGGTTTAGGGTTTATGGTTCAGGGTTTAGGGTATGGGGTTTAGGGTTTAGGGTTTAGGGTTGTGGCGTATGTCCTTGGGTAGCGCGAGCGTAGCAGAAATTCTTGAGGGTCTTGGCAAACCAGGTGGCAAGATTTGGGGCATGCGAAAATGCGAAGGTATGTTCAGCCGTCAGCAATTGGCCATTACATGCCAAATCCTTGTTAGGGTTCAGCTATTGCCTTATGCCAGACACGATTCCCAAAAAACCCTAAGCCCGAAACTCCAAAACCAAGGCTCCGTCCCTGCACGGCAGCCCCTCGAGTGGGGAAATGCAGCGGGACTCCCCCTCCCCTTACCACACTCAGGCAACTTCGAAGTCCGAGACCCCTAAACCCCCTAAACCCCATAATTAGACTCTAAACCTTCTATGAGCCCTAGCTGACAGGTTGCCTGATTGCCCCCCTCCCCCCAAAATCCAAATCCACAACCCCTGAGAAACCCAAACGTTTGAACCCCGTGGGTTTAGGGTTTAGAACCCTATACCCTATACCCTAAACCCTAAACCCTACACCCTAAACCCTAAACCCTTTCAGGTTGAAGGCGTAGAGGGGGTCCCAAAAAACCCGGGTGGGCAGGCCAAGCTCTTCGTGGCCAAGGTGGAGGTCGGGTCCTGGGCAGCGCGTGGCTTGGCGCAGGTTTGGTGGTTTCAGGGTTTCAGGGTTTAGGGTTTGGGGTTTGGGGTTTAGGGTTTAGGGTTTAGGCTTAGAGAGAGACAGAGAGAGAAAGAGAGAGAGAGAGAGGGCGGGTTTAGGGTTTGGGGTTTAATTAGGGTCTAAGAAAGGTTTATGGGTTTCGGGTTTAGTGATGCAGGGCCTTAGGGTTTAGGACTTGAGGGGCGTTCAGGGTCTAATTCGGGTTCAGAATCTAGAGAGACGTTAATTCAGGGTTTAGGAGCTCTGGGCATCCGGAGATGGGGATTCGGATCTAGAGTGGGTCTGGACCTTGACGGGACCAGCACGCTGGAGGACCAGCAGACGACCCAACAAATCTCTGACAGAAAGCAACTCCCTTCGGCCCTGGGCCCTAAACCCTGCGCCCTAAACCCTAAACCCTCAACCCTAAACCCTAAACCCTAAACCCTAAACCCTAAGCTCGAAAAATGGGTCTTAAAGGGACGAGGTCTCACGGCATCTTTTCTCTTCGGGTCGAGGCCTTGAGGTCTGATTTCTACTGATCTGTTTCTGTTTCCTGTGGCACATGCTCATCTCAGCAGGCCTCTACCAAGCCCCCTCAACCCTAAACCCTAAAGCCCTAAACCTTAAACCCCTAAACCCGAACCCCTGAACCCTAGACCCCGAACACTGAAACTCCGAGCTTTAAACCCTAAACCCTGAAACCCGAAAAACTTAACCCACACCCCTAAAAACCCCAAAGCAACTTGGGATCCTCCCCCAATTCCTGAACCCCTACGCCCTCATCCCTCAGCCCTAAACCCTAAACCCTAAACCCTAAACCCTAAACCCTAAACCGTAAACCCTAAACCCTAAACCCTAAACCCTAAACCCTAAACCCTAAACCCTAAACCCTAAACCCTAAACCCTAGACCCTAGACCCTAGACCCTAGACCCTAAACCCTAAACCCTAAACCCTAAATAAATAGAAAAGCCTAAAGCCAGAGGCCAGGGAGTGGAACCTGGAGATCGGCTCTTGAAGGCGCGTGACCTTGGGGATGTTCCCCCTTATACAACAGGGTTTAGGGTTTAGGGTTTGGGGTTTAGGGTTTAGGGTTTGGGATTTGGGGTTTAGGGTTTAGGGTTTGGGGTTTAGGGTTTGGGGTTTGGGGTTTGGGGTTTGGGGTTGACTATTCCCACGACCCCCTTTGAGGGTTTTTGTTTGTTACAGGTGGGGGGGGGGGGGGGGTTGTTGCGTCAAACTTCTCAACCCATGAAAATCCCCCAAGCTGAGCAGGGCCCTTCAGCCCAAAAGCATTTTCAAAACCTGTTCGAGTTTTGCATCTCAGACCCCAAATTTCTGAGCCCGACCTGAGGCTACTGGGGCTTTTGGGTTTAGGTTTCAAGGTTTCAAGGTTTAGGGTTTAGCTAGGGTTTAGGGTGCAAGCGTCATGATTTTATAAAGGGCTGAACCTGACCTAAACCACACACCCTAAAGCTCAGGGTGTCCGAGTGGTCCCCTTTACCCTTCTCTTGGGGTTCAAGGTTCCTTCGTAAATTCCTCAACCCCAAAAAGGGGGTGCCCTTATTGGGCTTCCAAGGTCCCATACCAGAGGACAAGCCCCGTCTATGATACCTTAGACGCTGCAGGCCAATAGGGCCTTAGGGTTTAGGTTTCAAGGGTTCAGTTTAGGGTTTCGGGTTGGGGTGTACGCGTCTTGACTTTTTATACAGGACCTGCAAACACACGATTGCTTTTACGCCGTGGCGTAGTTGACCTCCGGCAAAACAGAGTCTAGCATCAGGGTTAGTTTTAGCCTTAAACACTGAACCCTAAGCCTGTTAGGGCTTTTGGTCAGATGGGCGTACCTTTGGTAGTTTCAGAAGCGGCTGCTTTCCAGCGAAAAGTTCGCGAGCGTTTCAAAGGCGTCCTGCGAAAACAGTCAAGGTTTTGGCTTCGCTGCGTGTGCTTGGGGTGATAAAGGGTTTAGGGTTTCGGGTTTAGGGTTTAGGGTTCAGGTGATGTACGTTGATGAAAGCCGCCAAGCTCCAAGGCCCTAAATCGCCTCAACCTCTAAACGGCTCAAGCTCCAAGTTCCCAAAAGCAACCCTAAACTGCCCTATAAACCCTACACCCTCAACCCTAAACCCTGAACCCTAAACCCTGAACCGTAAACCCTAGCCCTAAACCCTAAACCCTAGCCCTAAACCCTAAACCCCAAAAAGGGTTTAGGGTTTGGACCCTTCGGCTGCAAGCTCTGGCCCACAGGTTGGTGGTACCAGTGTGCAGCAGCGGCTTGGAAGCAGATTGAAAGCTCTGCGTCGGGTTTAGGGTTTAGGGTTTAGGGTTTAGGGTTTAGGGTTTAGGGTTTAGGGTGTAGGGTGTAGGGTGTAGGGTGTAGGGTTCAGGCTTTAGGGTTTAAGGTTTAGGGTTCAGGGTTTAGGGTTTGAGGTTTGAGGTTTGGGCATGCGTTTATTTAGGATTCTTGTTTGGAGGGATTCTTGGAGCAGAGTTTAGGGGATTAGCGTTTAGGGCTGTACGGGTTTACGGTTTAAGGTTGTAGCGTTGACAGGCATGGAGCCCAGACACCTCGAATCCATAGACCTCTGAACCCTATGAATCTCTTTTCGGGCATTCTAGGGTCTACGGACGAGGTTTGGGTAGGCTGTACAGAGCCAGGCGAAACAGCAAGCAAGCCATGAATTTACAGCACCAAAAGCCTTAAGCCCTAAAACGCAACACCCTAAACCAAGAACACATCACAGCACCTGTAAGCCGCACGCCCCAAACAGAAAAACATGCTCAACCCCAAGAAAAGCCCTATGCCTTCTAAAGCAAAAAAGCACGAGCCCAAAAAGTCAACTGAGGCTCGCTGCGGCGGACCTCAAGAGCCGCCTGGTGGAGGTGCGGCCACTCAAGCTGGACTTTGCCACAGGCGCCTATGGCAGCCCTGTGAGGGTTTGAGAGCGTTTTGGAGGGTGTTATGGGTTTTACAAGGTTTTATAGGGTTTGAAAGAGGGTTTTGGAGGGTGTTATAGGGTTTGATAAGGTTTTATAGGGTTTGAAAGGGTTTGTATGGTTTCTAGTGTTTCTTAGAGGGTTGTAGGTTTATAGGGTTTGTAGGGTTGCAGGGTTATAGGGTTTAGAGTTTAGGGCTCTTGGGTCTTTAGGGCTGGCCCTCATACTTGAACCTTTCTGTATGGCAATCCTCCCCAAATGTCGTTGGAAAGTGAGCAAGTAGGAACCATAACCCGTAAACCCTAAATCCTCAATCCTAAACCCTATAAGCCCAAAAAAACCTATGAACCCGATAAACCCTATGAACCGTAAAACCCTGTAAACCCTATCAACCCTATAAACCCTATAAACCCTATAAACCCTAAACCCTAAACCTAAACCCTAAACCCTAAACCCTCCAAGCCCGTCAGTACCCCTATCCGCCCATGTGAGGTGGGCGTTTCGCGACCTCGGCAGGGACGGGCGCCAAGCCACTGAGCTCACACTGAGATTGATTTTAGGGTTTGGGGTTTAGGGTTTAGGGTTTAGGGTTTAGGGTTTGAAACCTTAATCCCGAAATGCGCCTTATAAAGCCAGAAAAAAATGTGTTTTATAGGGGCCCTCAAACTTACCCCAGTTTAGGGTTTCAGGGCTTAGGGGCGTTCAGGGTTTATGCAGGGCTTTCAGGGGTCAGAGTTTCATCGTAGGGAAGTGGGGGATTGGGTTTCCTTTACACGCCAGTAGGAGTTTAAGTTTCAGGATTCAGGTTTCAGGCTTTAGTAAGAACTAGGTAAGTTTAAGGGCTGGAGGTTTGGGTTCAGGGTTTGGTGCTTGAAGTGTATTTATGCGGGGTCGGATGCTCGGATCCTCTTCGAAAGAAAACAGCTCGAGCATCGACTGAGCGAAAGCACTATGCGCTATCGACTCTGGTAGACCTTAGTTAACTTGGCACGAAACCATTTACACCATCAGTCTTATAATTCCTGTCACGGACTGTTTGGATAAGCGGGAACGTCCCAACCTACCCACCTAAAACCCTAAACCCCGTAAACCCCCTAAACCCGGAAAGCACAGCTCTCTAAGGCGTCTCGGTCTCCGGCTCTACGGCGGCACCCTAAAGGCTTGCAAGCCTGTGGGTGGGTATAGGGTTAGGGTTTGAGGTTTAGGGTTTAGGGTTGAGGGTTTAGGGTTTAGGGTTTAGGGTTTAGGGTTTAGGGTTTAGGGTTTAGGCTTAGGGTTTAGGGTTTAGGGTTCAGTATTTATTGTTAATGCTTAGGGTAATAGGCTTTGGTGTCAGGTTAGGCTAGGGTTTAGGATTTAGGGCGGAGGGGGTCTGCTTGGGCCTGCTTGGGCCTGCTTGTGGTGATTTGTATAGGTATTGCTGTGTTTTCTCTAGGCCTACTTCCTGGCTCGGGGTAGGGAGTTTGGTACCCTACGTAGCCTCCTTAAAAGGCCTCCCAACGCCCATGAGGTTAGTGCTTCAGGGTGTACAAACGCCAATCATACAGGGTGATCTGGGTTTAGGGTTCAGGGGCTTAGGGTTTAGGGCTTGGGTCTTAGGGTCCCCGTGAGCCTGCAGGTCTATGCCGTGGAACCTGGCTTTTGGGCCGGAAACCTCAGGGGGGAAGAAGGGGGCGAAGCCACGAAATACCCCCACCGATGCGGCACGAGCAAGGCGTATTGAGTCTTAAGTTCCGCACCCATCAAGTCCTGTACCTGGTACCCTTGCGAATTGCTAGCCTATATTTTTCATGCACGTTATATCTTGTAGTGGATCGGTCAACCCTACTAGGCCCTTAAACCGGGGTCCATGGGGATTCTAGGTTTACGGGAGCTTTGGGATATCCCAAATTCCGGATCCCATGAAAGCGCGGCTTTGCTTTTTTGTTAGTTCTGGCGGGCTGTTCTTTTTTTTTTGTTTTTCTTTTGTTGGGGGGGGGGGGGGGGAGTTTTGTTGGGGCTTAGGGTTTGGGATTTCAGGGGCTTTGGGGGCTGTGGGGGCTCCGGGTATTCAGAGGATCATGGGTGCAGATGAACATCTGACGTTGAACCCGAAATGTTGAGCCTGAAGCCGTGTAGACCACAACCTCTGCCCTGCCGAAAGGGAAGCCCTCAAACCGAGCAAACACCCAAACCTTAAACCCCTAAACCCCTAAACCCCTAAACCCCTAAACCCCTAAACCCCTAAACCCCTAAACCCCTAAACCCCTAAACCCCTAAACCCCTAAACCCTAAACAGAGGCCGAATCTGCTGGAGTTTCCATCGGCGACGTCTTACTCACCATTGGCGCTTCGACACCGGGGGCTTCACGTGTGTCTGTCAGGGTGAGGTTTGGGGGCACCCGAAACCTTTTGGGGACCAAACGAGGCCTAACAGTTAGGGTTTAGGGTTTAGGGCTTAAGGTTTAGGGTTTAGGGTTTAGGGTTTAGGGTTTAGGGTTTAGGGTTTAGGGTTTAGGGTTTAGGGTTTAGGCTCCCTAAAAGTTGGCTTAGGGTTGAGAGTTCAGGGTTATTAGGGTTATATAAGGGTTTGTGGTGTGGTAGGCTGAGCATGGCTCCGGGTCTACGAACTAAACCCTTGAGTGTGGGGTGGGGCAGGGGGTCCTGGAGAAGCAGAGCCGAAACCCCGAATCAGCCTCAGCCCTTTAGGGTTTAGGGTTTAGGGTTTAGGGCTTAGGGCTTAGGGCTCAGGGTTAGGGTGTAGGGCGAAATTTGCGTGGTGCCGAAGATCCAAGTTGCGGTTTGAGGTTTCAGGGTCCCTGGGCGCCTTCTTGAGCTTCGGCTTCCAGATCTTAAGCAGCCATGAAAGTCCTACAAGCTGCAAGGAACCCTTTAAGCCATCCCAACCCACCCCCCAAAAAACATAAACATGAATAAATAAACACAGAGAAAAAGAATAAAAACTAATAATAATAACAACAATAATCAAAGTAAAGATAATAGTAAGTGTTCAAGAATCATGCAGTTCACCTTTGTATTTGCAAAAGACCCCTGGCACAAAACCCAAACCAGGATGCCAGTGGCACGCTTTCTCCCCTTTCCCTTGATTCCCAATGCGATTCGTAGTTTTACTGGGGAGCCTAGTGATTGCACGGTACAGACCCCCAAGGTAGCAACCTATGTCTGCTTGAAGAAACCCTGTTTTTTTGTTGTTGTTGTTGGTGGTGGTGGTGGTGTTTGTGGTGGGGGGACCCCTTTTACACTCACCCCATCTGGTTAGGCACCCTTTGTTCTCCTACGTATGGAGAGCTCGAAACCCTAAACCATGTTAAGCCCTTTGAAACCATAACGCCACCCTAAACCCCAAACCCTAAACCCTAAACTCCCCTCATCCCTAAACTCCCCGAGGGGGCGAGAGTGCAGCGCAGCTCAAGCCTCCCGTGCTGCGGAAGCGGATGGAGGCTCGGCCATGGCCTCCAAGCAAAACACCCCTCTACTCCCTTGAATACAACTCTTAAACCCTAAACCAACCCTAAACCCTAACCCCTAGAGCCTCAAGCCCTGTACCCTGCACCCTGAACACCTCAATCCCGAGTCCTAATGCCTAGACGCAAGAGAAAGCTCAGGGTCCTCGCCCCACCCCCCCCCCCCCCGGCCTCTAAGATTAGTTGCATGGGCCCTAGATATGGTCCCTAACCTCATTTAATGGATTCTGATGTATGGTTGTAGAGGGTATATAGTAAGGGCCGGGAGGCATGTGTTTTTTTGTTTTTTTTCTGTTTTTGGCGTGTGTGTGGCTTCTTTTTACTGACACCCGCGGGCTCAAACCTTTTGCAGGATCCTCTAGAAGCCTGATCCCATGGTTTAGGGTTTAGGGTTTAGGGTTTAGGGTTTAGGGTTTAGGGTTTAGGGTTTGATCCCTAAACCCAAGAACTTGGGATGTTCCCCCTTCTACCCGAAACCCCGAACCCTCAGACCCTAAACCCCAAACCCAAAACCCCAAATCCTAAACTCTAAATACAGCCTAAACCCCAAACCTTCATTTTGTGTGCAACCAATTCTTTGTACGGACTAGCAGTCCTTAATAGGGATTCTAGGACTGTTAGTTTCAGGGGAACATCCCAACCAATAACCCTCAACCCCCTAGGTGTCTGTTTCTGGTGGGTCCAAGGCCAAGGTCTGAGAGCTTAAAGAGTTGGGGGGCTTTCCAGGTTGTCCTTTAGTTCGGGGCTGAGGTCTTAGGATTTAGGTTGGGATGCTCCCCCTTCTACTAGCAGTCCTGAATAGGGATTATCGTACCCCCTATTTAGGACTGTTAGTACAATGGGGAACATCCCAAGGTTAAGGTTTGATAGGAATTTCCAGGGTGGTGGCTTTGGACTTACTCGGATACCCTCTTGGAAGGGGGCATCGTGGCTTTAACCTGCGGAGAGGTCTGTCGATCCCTAACCCCATGTAGGGCCCTGCATGCTAGATTCCGATCTGACACTATCCTTCCAGGGACCTAATAGTTGAGGCCTTAAGGGTTCCAGTAACTTAACCATTAGGTCCCTGGAAGTTCAGAGTAAGGAATCCAAGTTTGTACGTCTTTTTCACAGTCGACTTCATGGCAATGGCTCCTGCCGATTTGACATGTAAGGCGTGGCAGCACAGCACGCAACGATTCTTATAAACCCTCAACCCTCAACCCTCAACCCTAAACCCTAAACCCTAAACCTCAGAAACCCAAAGCCCCGAAACCCCAAGAGCCAGGTCTTGGGGAGCAGCGCAGGGGTCCCATCCCATTCCTAATTAACTTGCAGTTGCGTAGTCCCCATATGCTGTATACGAAGATGGAGACCCTCAGATGGAGACCCCAGAGGGGACCCCAGAACCCTAAACCCTTTAAGCCCTAAACCCTGAACCCTGAACCCTAAACCCTAAACCCTAAACCCTAAATGCCCTGGCTTGCCAGGAGCGGCCGTTGAAGATGTCCTTCCGCCACGGGAGCGCTGAGGATCGCCAGGAGCGATGGCTGTTAATGGATTGAAGGGCCCAGGGCTTAGGGGGTGTTCTGGGGTTAAGGGTTTGGGGTTTAGGGTTTAGGGTTAGGCTTTAGGGTTTTGGGTTTAGGGGTATGTCTTTGCATATTATATAACGTATTGCCTGCTCAGATGCGCGAAAGAAAATCTAGAAAATGGGCTTCGGATCCGCGGAGCAACGTCCAGGAAGTCGCAAAGTAAAAGCTGGGGAGCCTAGTCAGACGTAGTCCAAGCGCGCAGGAGATTGCAACTCTCAAGGTGCAGGCTCGCGCCACGTTGGGTTTTTTTGGTTTGGGGATGTTTGGGGTGTAGGTGTATAGTTTAATGGGCCCTTACTTTGGCCCCCTACCTCCTTTAAAGGGTTCTGATTGATGTGTGGGCCCTTGGGTTTTGTAGGGTATCTAAGGGGTATATCAGGTGTCCCCTTTCAAGGGCCAGAAAGGGAGCATGCTACTGCCCTAAGAGGGAGACCCCCCCCCCCCCCACGTGTTTTTGTTCCCCAAAAAACCTGAGCCTCGCGCAACCGCAATAGATAGTAAACAAGCCCCCGAACTCTGGACCCCTGAGCCCTCAAGGGTTTAGGGCTCTGGGCTTTGGGCTTCGGGTTTCGGATTTAGGTCCCCCAACACAACAACAGCAAGGCAGCTCAAGCCCCCGAAGCGTCACCGCGCACATTTCCACCATGCTCTCCAAGGAGCCCTTCGATCTTCTTCAAGAGCTTGTGCACAGCCATCACAGTGACCGGAGGCCCTGACCCTAAGGATCCATGTACCTATATAGTATATACTTAGGCCTTAAAGAGGTTCCCATATAGTAGCTTTAGGGCCCAAGTATATACTATATAGGTACATGGATCCTTTGGGTGACACAGAAAGCCGCTTTGGCCTTACGCAGGCTCTCCATGACCGAAGCAGGCTAGTGGCGTCCCTGATGATGTCCCAGGCCTTGGCCATGTTTCCGGATGGAGCCATCTGCCAACTATTGTGGTCTTCTCGCCTGAGTTGGACAAAGCAGCAACCATAGACCACGAAACCCCTCGAAGGATGCAAGCATATGACAGAATCTAAGTGGACCAGACATCCTTAGAAGTTAGAAGACAAAAGCTAGACCCAAGAACCCTTAGCAGCACAAGACCGAGCCCCGAAAACCTTCAACCTTAAACCACCCCAAACCCCAAACCCCAAACTCCAAACTCCAAACTCCAAACCCCAAACCCCAACCCTGAACCCCAAAGCCTAAACCCTTTAACCTCAAACCCTAAACCCCAAACCCTAAACCCCGAGCCCCCAAACCCTTAACCCTCAACCCTAAACCCCAATCCCTAAACCCCCAACCCCAACCCCAAGCCCTAAACCCCCAACCCCCAACCCCAAACCCTAAACCCCAAACCCTAAACCCCAATCCCCACACCCCAAATCCTAAACCCTAATCCCCACACCCCAAACCCTAAACCAACCCCAAACCCCAAACTCTCAACCCTAAACCCCAATCCCTACACCCCGAACCCCAGGCCCTAAACCCAACCCCAAACCCTAAACCCTAAACCCTAAACCCCAATCCCCACACCCCAAACCCTAAACCCTAAACCCCAATCCCCACACCCTAAACCCCAAACCCTCAACCCTCAACCCCAATCCCCACACCCCAAACCCTAAACTAAACCCCAAACCCTAAACCCCAAAGCCTAAACCCTAAGCCCTAAACCCCAAACCCTAAACCCCAAACCCTAAGCCCTAAACCCCAAACCCTAAACCCCAAACCCCAAAAATCCCAAAGCTCGCCCCCCCCCCCCCCCCCCCTAAAAAAAGCCGTAAACCCCAAAACCTAAAACCCTAAAACTCCAACGCTCGCCCCCTCCCCCCCCAGGCTGCGCTCCGAGGCCACGGCACGCGGCTCCGGGGCTACGGGGAGCCGCCGGGCCCCGAGGCGAACGTGCGGGTTTAGGGGTTTTGGGGGATTTTGGGGTATTTGCGGGGGGAGTTTTGGGGAGTTTTGATGGGCAAGCAAACTCAAATTTGCTGTGCAGCACATGTTTTTTATGCACTTTCACAGCCATCAAACCTAAACCCAGAAACCTCAGTTTCACCCCAACGTCGTCTTATAGTTCCTATCAACCCTAAACCCTCCAATGTCGTCTCTGAGCCCTAAATCCTATGAATCCTAAGCCGTTCAACGTCGTCTCATAGATCCCCAAGCCCCAACCACCCCTAAACCCTAAGCCCTAAGCCCTCAACCCTAAGCCCACCTCGTTGAAGGCTGCGGCCCTGTCGGCTGCGTTCATGGCAGCGCAACGTGCGGCCAAGGCTTTCGGGTTTGGGGTGGGTTTGGGGTTTCGGGTTTTAGGCTTCTGGGGGCCTTTAGGGTTTAGTTTCTAGGGTTTGGGTTTCGGGTTTAGGGCTCTGGGTTTAGGGTTTCGGGTTTTAGGCTAATGAGTTGAGGCTTTGGGGCTTGGAATCAGGCGGCAGTGGCATCTGGGAAAGCACTGCCCGAAGCTGCGACGCTCGGAAGAGGTTCAGGGCTTTGAGGTTTTGCAGGAGTTGGGGCCTTTGAAAGCTTCACATCCCTAAGCCCCAAACTCAAAGCCCTAAACCCCAAGCCCGAAACCCTAAACCCCAAGCCCGAAACCCTAAACCCTACACCCTAAACCCTAAACCCTAAACCCTAAATCCCAAACCCTAAACCCTAAACCCTAAACCCTAAACCCTAAACCCTAAACCCTAAACCCTAAACCCTATCAGGGTGTAGGGATGGGCCAGCGCAGTAGTAAAAGCCCCAAGTTTTGTTGCAGACTGCGACGTGGTCGAGGACTTCGGGAGCCCTAAACCCCTGCGGTTTAGGGTTTAGGGTTTCGGGTTTCGGGTTTAGGGTTCAGGGTTCAGGGTTCGGGGTTTATAGACTGTAGGGGTCTGAATATACCACTCTTGTGGCATACCCAATCCAATATTCACATCCTATGATGCTATGAATGCGTGCGGCATGTAAGGATTCCTTTTCAATCATGCGGCTGGCTTTGGCTTGAGGGTCCCTCAACTCTCGGGTTTAGGGTCTAGGGTCTAGGGTTTAGGGTTTAGGGTTTGGGGTCTAGGGTTGTTTAGGGTTTAGGGTTTAGGCTTTAGGCTTTAGGCTTTAGGCTTTAGGGTTTAGGGTTTAGGGTTTAGGGTTTAGGGTTTAGGGTTTAGGGTTTAGGGCTCTTGAGGGTGCGGGGGGTCGCATGCCCCCGACGTTTGCCAAGGAGTGCTTCGGCAGAGGTGCCTTGGTAGCAGTGCGTTTTTTTTGTTTTTTTTTGTTTTTTCAGTTTTTCTGTTTCTTATTCTGTCTAAACCCTGAACCCCAAACCTTATAAACCCTAAGCCCTAAGCCCCGAAACTCCCTATGCCTCAAACCCGAAAAGCCCCAGACCCCTCAAGTCCCTCTGAACTGAGCTCTGAGAGTTGGGTAATGGGGTTGTGGGTTTTTGGGTTTTGGGTTTAGGGTTTGGGGTTTAGGGTTCGGAGATTTGTGATGTTTGATAGCAGCTGTCATAGCAGCACAGCGTACATGGGGAGTGCTCTATTTGCCGTCCGAGGTGTAGGGCAATTTGGATTTAGGGCTCAGGGCTTTTATGTGTAAGGCTCAAACTCTTTTGGTCTCTTCGAAGGTTTTGGGTTTGAGCTTGTGATGAAGGCTGGAGCTAATATGTGCAGCTGAAACCTAGTGTCTGTTAGATACAGATTGCTGACATGGTCTAATTTGAGATGATTCATGATAACTTCACGCCTAGTGCGGAATGTGCTTCACTGATGCATGGGCATGCAGTGGTACCCAATCATAAATCAGCATGCTCCCTCGCACGATGCTCTCATGTCGGCAACTTTTGGATAGTCGCCTTGCTCTAGGTACCAGAGGAGACGCCGGGAATTTGAAAGAGGAGCTCGCAAAGCGGCAAAGCTACCACAAAAGGGTGCCCTAAACCCTAAACCCTAAACCCTAAACCAGGTGTATAAGTATATGCCCAGGTACAAGCATCATATACAGGGCCATCTTTGCGATGGGCAAGCTACGCTTGCCGTCCCGCATCTCCACGGTTGAAGTTCACTCCGTTCATTCTAAAGAGCTTAACTCCCAAACTCCACACCCCAAACCCTAAACCCCAAACCCTAAACCCCAAACCCTAAACCCCAAACCCCAAACCCTAAACCCTAAACCCCAAACCCGAAACCCTAAACCCCTCCAAAGATCCCGAAGGCCGCCCTGGCCTCCGCCCTGGCCTCGGGAGCCGCGCCGCGCCGCGCGGCGGAGCTCGGGGCTCTGGCGGCGGCGCGCCGCCCGGTCTTTAAACGGGTTTAAAGGCTTTAAAAGCGTTGAGGGTGTTTAGGGCGTTTAGGGGGTTTGGGGTTTAGGGTTTAGGGCAACCAAACCCTAAACCCCAAACCCCAATTAAACCCTACAAGCCCTAAACCCTCAAGATCCCGAAGGCCGCCCTGTCCTCGCTTGCCACGGGAATCATAAAAAACTAAAACCCTAAAACCCAAAACACCCTGAAACCCGAAAACCCGAAAACCCTAAAACCCTAAAACCCTGAAACCCTAAAACCCTGAAACCCTAAAACCCTAAAACCCTAAAACCCTAAAACCCTAAAACCCTAAAACCCTAAAACCCTAAAACCCTAAAACCCTAAACCCTGCAAGCCCAGGCACTTTCG
Organism: Symbiodinium natans; assembly: GCA_905221605.1. Taxonomy (NCBI): domain Eukaryota; class Dinophyceae; order Suessiales; family Symbiodiniaceae; genus Symbiodinium; species Symbiodinium natans. The sequence continues at coordinate 941,476 of CAJNDS010002834.1, forward strand.
CTGAAGATGCCAAGAGCACAGACGCCGACCTGGGGAAGGCGGCACAGGAGGCGAAGCCACCGGTGGGATTTAGGGTTTAGGTTTAGGGCGAGGGTTGAGGGTTTAGGGTCTAGGGTTTCTGATGTAGATTTTTAGTATGTGGTAGGAGAGGTTTAGGGTCTAGGGTTTCCGATTTCGGGTTTTCGGGTTTAGGGCCAGGGTTGAGTGTTTAGGGTTTAGGGTGTAGGGTGAAGGATCCGAACTCCTTGTGCTCCCGAAGAGAAGCTTCTCACGAGAACTGTGCTTGCTCTCTGGCAAGGCGACGACTGAGTGAGTGAGAGAGTGGGCGATCTAAGCTTCGTACAGCGCTCCGAAGCTCAATCCGCCGTGCAAAAGAGCCCCCCCCCCCCCCACTCCGGTGCATCAGCAGCTTGGACTACATGTTCCAGGTTTCGGACGACAGGGCTAGAAAGCACGTCAGAGCAAGCTCCTCTAAAGTTCAACAAAAACCCAAATCTCAAAACCGAACATCTATCCGAGAGAGCCCTCAGTTAGAGTGCACCGAAGCCATAAGCCCTAGACCCCAAATCCCCCTAAATCCGAAACCTTAATGGGGGTCCACGAATATAGGCGACCCTCAAATAGCAGGATCCCCCTTATAATGAGGATCCCAATAAGGCACCCCTTAACATCCTAAATCCCCTTATGAGTGTAATGAAAACTAGATCGTAGGATCCCCCCCATGATTGGGACCCCCCCCCCCCCCCCCTTAATGTCGCCCCCCCCCCCCCCCCTTAATGTCGTAAACCCCCTTATGTGAGTAATGAGAACTAGAACCTGCGAAAGGCTGCTAACGTGGCGGCCGCTGCGGCCGCTGTGCGGCTTTAGTGTTTCGTGCTTTAGGGTGTGGCTTCCGCACCCCCGACATTGCAGAGTCTGGGGTTTCAGGTAACCCCTAAACCCTGACCCTGGACCCTAAACCCTAAACCCTAAACCCTAAACCCCAGTTCTGGCTTTGAGGGTAGTCTGCAGTGGGAGGTTCTGGGCGGCCAGCATGTTTTTGTTGTCGTTCTTGTGTTTTGGTTAGTAATTGGGGTGCTTTGGGGGCTTGGGGATTTAGTGTTTAGGGCCTTCGGGGTTTCGGCTTGGAGTTCATGGTTTCCGAGTCACTTTTGGGGCAGTGGCTTTCGGGGCTGCACTCAGCACGAGCGCGACAGAAGCAGCCGATACACTCTGGATTACACAGTAAAGGAGCCCAGGCGCACACGAATCAAGATTCTTAGGAGTCCTGAAGAGGGATTAGAACGGGGGGTACCTAAACCAACCCTAAAGGCATTTCGGCAGACACCCCGCTACAGAGACCCAAACCCCTAAACACTAAGCCCTAAAACCCTAAAGCCCTCAAAGCAAGATGAAACTCACTTGACACACCCCGAGCACCTCGGAACCCTAAACCGCACGCCCTAAACAACGCTAAGCCCTAAACCCTAAACCGCCTAAACCCTTCAACCCTAAACCCTAAACCGCCTAAACCCCGAAACGCTAAACCCTAAACCCTAAACCCTAAACCCTCTAAGCCGTCAATCATCGCTGCAGGTCCGGTTTCGCCGCCTCGCTGCTGGCCACGTCCTGGAGTCTGGCGCGCCTCGGCCAAATTGGAGGTTCACGGTACTTAGAGTTTAGGGTTTAGGGTTTAGGGCTTACTTGGAGGTTCATGTTACTTGGTAACTAATTATAGCTGTACTCTTCACCCAATTACAAGTCCCCTAAGTCTAGTTACCTAGGCTATAATTGTGTTACCACCGCAGTTATAATTAGTTACTAAGTACGATTAACCTCCAAGTACCTGGCGCCGCTGGTTGTGGCTTAGGATTGTTGGGGGTTTAGGATTTAGAGCTTAGGGTTCGGGATGAGGTTTAGGGCTAAGGGTTTGGGATTTAGGGTTTTTTGGTGCGCCTGACCCTCTACCCTGAATAGTGAACCCTATAATTTCGGGTTTTTAGGTGCCCTAAACTCTATATACTCGGAATGATGAACCCTATAATCCCCTCCTCTACCCCAAGTAAACCGGCTGGGAGATTTTGTTGGAGGATTTATGCTTTGAAGCTTTTTTTTTGGGGGGGGGGGGGGGGGGGGCAATGGGGGGTTTAGGGCAATACCCTCTAAACTAGAGTCAAAGATGTATGTGCCGATCGGGATGCAGCCCATCGCTCCAGCTGTCTGGTCTGGATACTTGCGCTCTTGGTTCAAAACCAACTTGCCTGATGCCGGTGTGACGGACGCTGCAGCGCCGGACGGAGGCATGGCCCCTGAGACCCTGAGATGATCCAAGTGTAGATCATGGTCGCATGCAAGGGTGGATCTGCTCTCGCGCCCGCTGCTCTGCACATCAGCCAACTTCACCTGGATGAGGGGGCCGACTCCCCGGATCTGGGCTGCTGTGCTGAGTCAAAAGCAAACCATACAAATATCCTCTTGGCAGCTCCAAGTCTCCACAAAGAAGTGCTCGATGCCCTTCAGCTCCGGTTTCCGAGCGAGATGTTGGCCCTATCAGCAGCAGGAGAGCGCCCTGTGGGCCGGAGGAAAGCAGTGGTCCGCCCGGCCTGCCCCGCGGGCTACTTGTGGTACACAAATTCGTGGGAGATGCGGGTGTCAATGGCCCATGGATGTATCTGTCTCCAATTGCCAACGAGCGTGCCCCGGCAAGAGCAGCTGTGTCTGCGTCTGCCTTCAATGCCACGTTATAACGCCCTAAACCCTAAACCCTATATAACCTTATAAAACCCTGTATAAAGTTATGAAGCCGTGTACAACCTTTTTTTAACCCTATATATCCCTTTTAACCCTATCACTTACTGGTTCAAAACCCAACTTTTCAACTTTTGGGCTTCTTATAAGGTAGTTTATTCTGAAAGTTTCAACTTCTATTTCCTTGGGTTTTGGGCCAGTAAGATCAACGCATAGAAATTCAAGAAGTCTTGGAGAGAGCATCAACCTAAGACCTTGCAACCGAAGCAACCAAGCCTAAACCTTGGGATGTTCCCCCCCTTGTACTAACAGTCCTCAATGGGGAATTCAAATAGGGGGGTAGAATCCCTAAACTCTCAACCCAAAACGCTAACCCCAAACCCGACACCCGAAACCCTAAACCCTAAACCCTATGAAGGACTGTTTTTAAAAGGGGAACATCCCAGCGCGGTTTAGGGTTTAGGCTTTAGGGTATCGAAGCCCTAAGTCCTGAAGCCAGACTTCAGGCGATTGCTGCCGCGTCGACCGTGCTAGCCGTAAAGCTGTCGCAAGGACCACGCTGTCGTCAACTTGAGTTTTGGATTTCCTTGCTCGCAGCCTCAGAAGTCTAACCTTACTGTTGGTTAGTAGGGAATGAGGGAATGAGGTACTTCATATAGTACCTTACAGGGTATAATAGGGGGATACAGGGTACCTCATCCCCTCTACTAACCAACAGTACGTAACTCCCAAACCATATAACCTGATGACCCTGAACCTGGGGATGTTCCCCCTTATACTAACAGTCCTGAAGAGGGATTACAGTACCCCCTATTTTGATTCAGGGTTTAGGTGTAGGGTTTAGGGTTTAGGGTTTGGGACTGTTAGTATAAGGGGGAACAGCCCCACCTAGACCCGGGAAGCATGTCCGAGAGTCTTGGCGGCGGGCATGTTTACCATCGGGCGTGCTTTCCAGGGTTCTCCCAAACTCCATGCCCTACACCCCTATAACCCGATGCCCTACGCCCTAGAACTCTAACTCCCAAGCCATACAACCCTCTACCGAAACCCTAGACCCTAGACCCTAAACCCTAAAACCCAACCCTATAAACCCCTCAACCCTCAACCCTCAACCCTCAACCCTCAACCCTCAACCCTCAACCCTCAACCCTCAACCCTCAACCCTCAACCCTCAACCCTCAACCCCAAACCCTAAACCCTAAACCCTAAACCCTAAACCCTAAACCCTAAACCCTATAAACCCTAAACCCTAAACCCTAAACCCTAAACCCTAAACCCTACCAGCCGAATCCCCTTACAAGCCGACATTACACAGGAGCGACGCCAGCCTCGTCGGCGGAGGCTGCTGTGAATGTGGCAGTCCAGGCACTGCAGGGCCTTAGGGTTTAGGGTTTTGGGTTTTGGGTCTCAGGTCTAGGGTTTCGTGTTACCCTATACCAACCCTATATAAACCCTATGTTATCCCTACATAAACCGTTTATAAACCTGATAAACCCTACACTTTGCCTAAACCCTATCAACCCTACTGCCTAAAATGTTGGGGGATCGAAGGGCTTTGTGCCGACGATGAGTACATGGGCGCGTGGCTCCTGGATCCGGTCTACCATGACAAAGAAAGGTCCCAGCTGATGCTCGTGATGCCCGCTGGCCCTGCGTGGCGTGCCCTGGCAGTTTGGGAAGAAAAGTCCCAGTTCCCAGCTGATGCTCCTGATGCTTGGCTGGCCCTGGCAGTTTGGGAAGAAAGGTCCCAGCTGATGCTCATGATGCTCGCTGGCCCTGCGTGGCGTGCGCAGTCCCAGCTCCCAGCTGCTCCTGATGCTTGGCTCGCCCTCAGCTGATGCTCATGATGCTCGCTGGCCCTGCGCGGCGTGCCCTGGCAGTTTGGGAAGAGAAGTCCCAGTTCCCAGCTGATGCTCCTGATGCTTGGCTGGCCCCGGCAGTTTGGGAAGAAAGGTCCCAGCTGATGCTCATGATGCTCGCTGGCCCTGCGTGGCGTGCCCTGGCAGTTTGGGAAGAAAAGTCCCAGTTCCCAGCTGATGCTCCTGATGCTTGGCTGGCCCTGGCAGTTTGGGAAGAAAGGTCCCAGCTGATGCTCATGATGCTCGCTGGCCCTGCGTGGCCTGGCAGTCTGGGAAGATTAGTCCCAGTTCCCAGCTGATGCTCCTGATGCTTGGCTGGCCCTGGCAGTTTGGGAAGAAAGGTCCCAGCTGATGCTCATGATGCTCGCTGGCCCTGCGTGGCGTGCCCTGGCAGTTTGGGAAGGAAAGTCCCAGTTCCCAGCTGATGCTCCTGATGCTTGGCTGGCCCTGGCAGTTTGGGAAGAAAGGTCCCAGCTGATGCTCATGATGCTCGCTGGCCCTGCGTGCCCTGGCAGTTTGGGAAGAAAAGTCCCAGTTCCCAGCTGATGCTCCTGATGCTTGGCTGGCCCTGGCAGTTTGGGAAGAAAGGTCCCAGCTGATGCTCATGATGCTCGCTGGCCCTGCGTGGCGTGCCCTGGCAGTTTGGGAAGAAAAGTCCCAGTTCCCAGCTGCTCCTGATGCTTGGCTGGCCCTGGCAGTTTGGGAAGAAAGGTCCCAGCTGATGCTCATGATGCTCGCTGGCCCTGCGTGGCGTGCCCTGGCAGTTTGGGAAGAAAAGTCCCAGTTCCCAGCTGATGCTCCTGATGCTTGGCTGGCCCTGGCAGTTTGGGAAGAAAGGTCCCAGCTGATGCTCATGATGCTCGCTGGCCCTGCGTGGCGTGCCCTGGCAGTTTGGGAAGAAAAGTCCCAGTTCCCAGCTGCTCCTGATGCTTGGCTGGCCCTGGCAGTTTGGGAAGAAAGGTCCCAGCTGATGCTCATGATGCTCGCTGGCCCTGCGTGGCGTGCCCTGGCAGTTTGGGGAAGAAAAGTCCCAGTTCCCAGCTGATGCTCCTGATGCTTGGCTGGCCCTGGCAGTTTGGGAAGAAAGGTCCCAGCTGATGCTCATGATGCTCGCTGGCCCTGCGTGGCGTGCCCTGGCAGTTTGGGAAGAAAAGTCCCAGTTCCCAGCTGATGCTCCTGATGCTTGGCTGGCCCTGGCAGTTTGAGAAGAAAGGTCCCAGCTGATGCTCATGATGCTCGCTGGCACTGCGTGGCGTGCCCTGGCAGCTTGGGAAGAAAGGTCCCAGCTGATGCTCATGATGCTCGCTGGCCCTGCGTGGCGTGCCCTGGCAGTTTGGGAAGAAAAGTCCCAGTTCCCAGCTGATGCTCTTGATGCTTGGCTGGCCCTGGCAGTTTTGGGAAGAAAGGTCCCAGCTGATGCTCATGATGCTCGCTGGCCCTGCGTGGCGTGCCCTGGCAGTTTGGGAAGAAAAGTCCCAGTTCCCAGCTGATGCTCATGATGCTCGCTGGCCCTGTGTGGCGTGCCCTGGCAGTTTGGGAAGAAAAGTCCCAGTTCCCAGCTGATGCTCCTGATGCTTGGCTGGCCCTGGCAGTTTGGGAAGAAAGGTCCCAGCCCCAGCTGATGCTCATGATGGCCCTGCGTGGCGTGCCCTGGCAGTTTGGGAAGAAAAGTCCCAGTTCCCCAGCCCCAGCTGATGCTCATGATGCTCGCTGGCCCTGCGTGGCGTGCCCTGGCAGTTTGGGAAGAAAAGTCCCAGTTCCCAGCTGATGCTCCTGATGCTTGGTTGGCCCTGGCAGTTTGGGAAGATAGGTCCCAGCTCATGCTCATGATGCTCGCTGGCCCTGCGTGGCGTGCCCTGGCAGCTTGGGAAGAAAAGTGCTGGCCCTGGCAGTTTGGGAAGCAAGGTCCCAGCTGATGCTCATGATGCTCGCTGGCCCTGCGTGGCGTGCCCTGGCAGTTTGGGAAGAAAAGTCCCAGTTCCCAGCTGATGCTCCTGATGCTTGGCTGGCCCTGGCAGTTTGGGAAGAAAGGTCCCAGCTGATGCTCATGATGCTCGCTGGCCCTGCGTGGCGTGCCCTGGCAGTTTGGGAAGAAAAGTCCCAGTTCCCAGCTGCTCCTGATGCTTGGCTGGCCCTGGCAGTTTGGGAAGAAAGGTCCCAGCTGGTGCTCATGATGCTCGCTGGCCCTGCGTGGCGTGCCCTGGCAGTTTGGGAAGAAAAGTTCCAGTTCCCAGCTGATGCTCCTGATGCTTGGCTGGCCCTGGCAGTTTGGGAAGAAAGGTCCCAGCTGATGCTCATGATGCTTGGCTGGCCCTGGCAGTTTGGGAAGAAAGGTCCCAGCTGATGCTCATGATGCTCGCTGGCCCTGCGTGGCGTGCCCTGGCAGTTTGGGAAGAAAAGTCCCAGTTCCCAGCTGATGCTCCTGATGCTTGGCTGGCCCTGGCAGAAGAAGGTCCCAGCTGATGCTCATGATGCTCGCTGGCCCTGCGTGGCGTGCCCTGGCAGTTTGGGAAGAAAAGTCCCAGTTCCCAGCTGATGCTCCTGATGCTTGGCTGGCCCTGGCAGTTTGGGAAGAAAGGTCCCAGCTGATGCTCATGATGCTCGCTGGCCCTGCGTGGCGTGCCCTGGCAGTTTGGGAAGAAAAGTCCCAGTTCCCAGCTGATGCTCCTGATGCTTGGCTGGCCCTGGCAGTTTGGGAAGAAAGGTCCCAGCTGATGCTCATGATGTTCGCTGGCCCTGCGTGGCGTGCCCTGGCAGTTTGGGAAGAAAAGTCCCAGTTCCCAGCTGATGCTCCTGATGCTTGGCTGGCCCTGGCAGTTTGGGAAGAAAGGTCCCAGCTGATGCTCATGATGCTCGCTGGCCCTGCGTGGCGTGCCCTGGCAGTTTGGGAAGAAAAGTCCCAGTTCCCAGCTGCTCCTGATGCTTGGCTGGCCCTGGCAGTTTGGGAAGAAAGGTCCCAGCTGGTGCTCATGATGCTCGCTGGCCCTGCGTGGCGTGCCCTGGCAGTTTGGGAAGAAAAGTCCCAGTTCCCAGATGCTCCGTGATGCTTGGCTGGCCCTGGCAGTTTGGGAAGACAGGTCCCAGCTGATGCTCATGATGCTCGCTGGCCCTGCGTGGCGTGCCTGGCAGTTGGGAAGAAGTCCCATTCCAGCTGATGCTCCTGATGCTTGGCTGGCCCTGGCAGTTTGGGAAGAAAGGTCCCAGCTGATGCTCATGATGCTCGCTGGCCCTGCGTGGCGTGCCCTGGCAGTTTGGGAAGAAAAGTCCCAGTTCCCAGCTGCTCCTGATGCTTGGCTGGCCCTGGCAGTTTGAGAAGACAGGTCCCAGCTGATGCTCATGATGCTCGCTGGCCCTGCGTAGCGTGCCCTGGCAGTTTGGGAAGAAAAGTCCCAGTTCCCAGCTGATGCTCCTGATGCTTGGCTGGCCCTGCAGTTTGGGAAGAAAGGTCCCAGCTGGTGCTCATGATGCTCGCTGGCCCTGCGTGGCGTGCCCTGGCAGTTTGGGAAGAAAAGTCCCAGTTCCCAGCTGATGCTCCTGATGCTTGGCTGGCCCTGGCAGTTTGGGAAGAAAGGTCCCAGCTGATGCTCATGATGTTCGCTGGCCCTGCGTGGCGTGCCCTGGCAGTTTGGGAAGAAAAGTCCCAGTTCCCAGCTGATGCTCCTGATGCTTGGCTGGCCCTGGCAGTTTGGGAAGAAAGGTCCCAGCTGATGCTCATGATGCTCGCTGGCCCTGCGTGGCGTGCCCTGGCAGTTTGGGAAGAAAAGTCCCAGTTCCCAGCTGCTCCTGATGCTTGGCTGGCCCTGGCAGTTTGGGAAGAAAGGTCCCAGCTGGTGCTCATGATGCTCGCTGGCCCTGCGTGGCGTGCCCTGGCAGTTTGGGAAGAAAAGTCCCAGTTCCCAGCCGCTCGTGATGCTTGGCTGGCCCTGGCAGTTTGGGAAGACAGGTCCCAGCTGATGCTCATGATGCTCGCTGGCCCTGCGTGGCGTGCGCTGGCAGTTCGGGAAGCAAAGTCCCATTTCCAGCTGATGCTCCTGATGCTTGGCTGGCCCTGGCAGTTTGGGAAGAAAGGTCCCAGCTGATGCTCATGATGCTCGCTGGCCCTGCGTGGCGTGCCCTGGCAGTTTGGGAAGAAAAGTCCCAGTTCCCAGCTGCTCGTGATGCTTGGCTGGCCCTGGCAGTTTGGGAAGACAGGTCCCAGCTGATGCTCATGATGCTCGCTGGCCCTGCGTGGCGTGCGCTGGCAGTTCGGGAAGCAAAGTCCCATTTCCAGCTGATGCTCCTGATGCTTGGCTGGCCCTGGCAGTTTGCGAAGAAAGGTCCCAGCTGATGCTCATGATGCTCGCTGGCCCTGCGTGGCGTGCCCTGGCAGTTTGGGAAGAAAAGTCCCAGTTCCCAGCTGCTCGTGATGCTTGGCTGGCCCTGGCAGTTTGGGAAGAAAGGTCCCAGCTGATGCTCATGATGCTCGCTGGCCCTGCGTGGCGTGCGCTGGCAGTTCGGGAAGAAAAGTCCCAGTTCCCAGCTGATGCTCCTGATGCTTGGCTGGCCCTGCCTTTTCTGAAGAAAGGTCCCAGCTGATGCTCATGATGCTCGCTGGCCCTGCGTGGCGTGCGCTGGCAGTTCGGGAAGAAAAGTCCCAGTTCCCAGCTGATGCTCCTGATGCTTGGCTGGCCCTGCCTTTTCTGAAGAAAGGTCCCAGCTGATGCTCATGATGCTCGCTGGCCCTGCGTAGCGTGCCCTGGCAGTTTGGGAAGAAAAGTCCCAGTTCCCAGCTGATGCTCCTGATGCTTGGCTGGCCCTGCAGTTTGGGAAGAAAGGTCCCAGCTGGTGCTCATGATGCTCGCTGGCCCTGCGTGGCGTGCCCTGGCAGTTTGGGAAGAAAAGTCCCAGTTCCCAGCTGATGCTCCTGATGCTTGGCTGGCCCTGGCAGCTTGGGAAGAAAGGTCCCAGCTGATGCTCATGATGCTCGCTGGCCCTGCGTGGCGTGCCCTGGCAGCTTGGGAAGAAAGGTCCCAGCTGATGCTCATGATGCTCGCTGGCCCTGCGTGGCGTGCCCTGGCAGTTCGGGAAGCAAAGTCCCATTTCCAGCTGATGCTCCTGATGCTTGGCTGGCCCTGGCAGTTTGGGAAGAAAGGTCCCAGCTGATGCTCATGATGCTCGCTGGCCCTGCGTGGCGTGCCCTGGCAGTTTGGGAAGAAAAGTCCCAGTTCCCAGCTGATGCTCCTGATGCTTGGCTGGCCCTGCCTTTTCTGAAGAAAGGTCCCAGCTGATGCTCATGATGCTCGCTGGCCCTGCGTAGCGTGCCCTGGCAGTTTGGGAAGAAAAGTCCCAGTTCCCAGCTGATGCTCCTGATGCTTGGCTGGCCCTGCAGTTTGGGAAGAAAGGTCCCAGCTGGTGCTCATGATGCTCGCTGGCCCTGCGTGGCGTGCCCTGGCAGTTTGGGAAGAAAAGTCCCAGTTCCCAGCTGATGCTCCTGATGCTTGGCTGGCCCTGGCAGCTTGGGAAGAAAGGTCCCAGCTGATGCTCATGATGCTCGCTGGCCCTGCGTGGCGTGCCCTGGCAGCTTGGGAAGAAAGTCCCAGCTGATGCTCATGATGCTCGCTGGCCCTGCGTGGCGTGCCGTGGCAGTTTGGGAAGAAAAGTCCCAGTTCCCAGCTGATGCTCCTGATGCTTGGCTGGCCCTGGCAGTTTGGGAAGAAAGGTCCCAGCTGATGCTCATGATGCTCGCTGGCCCTGCGTGGCGTGCCCTGGCAGTTTGGGAAGAAAAGTCCCAGTTCCCAGCTGATGCTCCTGATGCTTGGCTGGCCCTGCCTTTTCTGAAGAAAGGTCCCAGCTGATGCTCATGATGCTCGCTGGCCCTGCCTTTTCTGGGAGGCCGATTCCAGTTTGGCAATGGGCCCAGAGCTTGGCTCAGCCCACGTAGACGACGAGGGCTTGGCAGCTTTCCAAAGCCTGGATTGAGGTTTTCAGGCTTCAGGTTTAGGATTCATAACGTTCATGGGGTTCATAGGGTTCTTAGGGCTCATAGGGGGGCTCATAGGGCTAATAAGGCCAAGAGGGCTAATGGGGCTAATTATTGGGGGTTAAGTAGTAGGAGCTAATAGGACAAGCGTTTCACTAAACCCTAACCCTAAACCCTAAAGGCTGAACCCTCAACCCGAACCCCAGGGTTTGCGCTGTGGCGGTTTGTGATATCTCCACACAGCCGGTGGGTGCTGAAGTGCTCCCAGCTTCAATGGGCGCTGGGTCTGCGGGGATGTGCCGCCACCCACAGACTGTTTGGGCGTGATCCTTACATGGGTTATTTCAGCTGCACGCAACAAGACACCCTAAACCGCGAACCCTGAAGCCTAAACCCTAAACCCTAAACCCTAAACCCTAAGCCCTAAGCCCGAAGCCCTAAGCCCGAAACCTTATCTAGGCCTGAATATGCTGGCAGGCTGCACAGCAACTGGACGAGGCGGCGAACATCGCCCAAGAGGTCCAGTGAGTGTTGCGGGGTCTAGTTATATGCTTTAGATCCGTAAGGTTTAGAGTTTAGGGTTTAGGGTAATGGGCTTTTTGGGCTTCAGGGCGGCTTCAAAAGAAGAGCTGGCAATAGCCCACAAGGCCAAAAAGTTCAAACGACTTAACTGGTCCTAAGCCCAAAACCCAATATCCCTAAACCCTATATAAACCCCCTCAACTTCCTCAACTCCTCACCCTCAACCCTAAACCCTAAACCCGTCCTTAACCCTAAGCCTTTCAAACCCTGTACAAACCCTATACAAACCCTACACAACCTATGAACCCTCTAACCCGTAAGTTAAGTCCCATAAAAGCCCCATATAAACCGCGTATAAACCCTATGGACCCACCCTACACCCTAAACCCTAAACCCTGAAACCTAAACTCTAAACCCTAAACCCTAAACCCTATACAAGCCCTTCCACTTCCTCACCTCTTCCCGGCGAGGCCGTCGCGCAGGCGGCGACCGCCGCCTTGGCCTGCGCCTTGGCCGCGGACGCGGCACAGCGAGGTCTGGGATTTCGGGTTTAGGGTTTAGGGTTTAGGGTTTCGGTTTTAGGGTTTAGGGTTTAGGGTTTAGGCTTAGGGTTTGCGTTTTTTGGGTTTGGGGTTTGGTGTTTGGGGTTTGGAGTTTAGGGCTTTGGGTTTAGGGCTTTGGGTTTAGGGCTTTGGGTTTAGAGTTTGAGGGTTGGGGTTTATGGTTTGGCGTTTGGCGTTTAGGGTTTGGGTTTTTGGGTTTGGGGTTTAGGGTTGAAAGTTTTTGGGTTTGGGGTTTAGGGTTTCAGGGTTGAGGGTTTCGGGGGGGGGGGGGGGGGTTAGGGGTTGTCTTGTTGTTTGAGGAGTTAATTGTGAGGTTTTGTTGAGGCGTTTTGGCTTTTGTGGGGGGGTTCTAAGGAGCTGTAAGTTGTACCTTGTACAGTTTTTGAGGGTTTTCAGTGGCTTTCAAGAGCTTTATGAGCTGCGAGGGTGTTTTAGAAGGTTGTTTGTTCTGGGTTTTATTTAGGGTTTACCAAGGCTTTAAGCGTTTATGCGGTTTCTAAGATCAAAAGAGGGTTCTAAGGTTCATAAGGGGTATGGAAGTTCCACAAGAGTTTTAGGGACCCTGATTGCTTTAGGGCTCTATCCCTAAGGATCCATGTACCTATATAGTATATACTTAGGCCTTAAAGGGGCTCCTATATAGTAGCTTTAGGGCCCAAGTATATACTATATAGGTACATGGATCCTTTGGGTATAGTGAAATATAGGATGCCACAATGCGTTGTCCCAACCTCCGAGGGGACTCCCAAGCCCCCGAGGAAGTGGACTTCCACGGACTAAACCCTAAACCCTAAACCCTAAAGCCTAGACCCTAAGCCCTAAAGCCTAGACCCTAAGCCCTAAACCCTAAACCCTAAACCCGAAACCCTAAACCCTAAACCCTAAACCCTAGACCCTAAACCCTAAACCCTAAACCCTATCAAAGCAAACCCTGGCAGGTCTTTTTCCGCAGGAGGCTGCGTCGAATGCTGGGACCGAGGCACAAGTTCAGGGTAGGATTCACGGAGGAGCCTCCTGAAAGCTGGGGCTTAGCTAACCTTTAGTGGTTTGCCGGTGTTGCAGTGTAAGTCGTATCCCTGACCCCTAAACCCTAAACCCTAACCCTAAACCCTAAACCCTAAACCCTAAACCCTAAACCCTAAACCCTAAACCCTAAATGTGAGCGACCATGAAAGAACGCCCCCGAGCACCCGAAGCCCTGAAAGCCTCAACTTCCCATCCAGGTGGCTCGCGCAGCGGTGGCAGCCGGCCTGTCGGCAGAGCTGGCGGAGGAGGCCGGGCTGAAGGGGAAAGCCCTAAACCCTAAATCCTAAACCCTACACCCTAAGCTCTAAACCCTAAACCTTAAACCTTAAACCCTAAACCCTAAACCCTGAACAACTTTGAGGATTTCAGGAGTTTGGGGCCTTGAAGGCTTTGGGAAAGTGTTGGTGAGACACAAGTGCGAGTTTCGGCACGCTTCGGGGTGTCCTTTTTTGGCTGGAAGTTTCTGGATGTTTTGTTCCGTAAGTATACGCCCATGAAATCACCCCGGACATCCTCCACATGCCCTACTACTACGCCTTACAAGGGCTTTATAAGCCTTACGTAGCGATGGTAGCAAGAGCTATACCCCCGGCAAACAGCCAGCCCTGAGCACCCAAAAAACCTCAGCCCTAAGCCCTGTCGAGCCTAAACCCTAAACCCTAAACCCTAAACCCTAAACCCTGAACCCTGAACCCTGAACCCTGAACCCTACAGAGCCTAAACCCTAAACCCTCTAGACCCTGTAAACCCTATAGACCCTTGAATGCCCGCGAGGCGGCCGTGCGCGCAGCAGCGTCCGCCGCGGCGCGCACCGCCGTGGCATCGGGTCGGCGAGTGGCCAGAGCGGCAGAGGAGGCCGGGAGGGGGCTCGCGACTTCGGCTTGAGGGTTTAGAGTTTAGAGTTTAGAGTTTAGGGTTTAGGGTTTAGGGTTTAGGGTTTATAGGGTTTAGGGTTTTAGGGTTTAGGGTTTAGGGAAAGATTTTTTTGGTTCCGTGCCCAAAACCTAGAGGACCAGGCACCGTCTACCGAGCAGAGACTGTCTTGTCGGGACTTCTTCATGCCGGTTTATGCCCTGAACCCTAAGGCCGTCTAGCCTCTAAGGTCAACCCTGAACCCTAAACCCAAAAACCCCTAAACCCTAGACCCCAAACCCTAAACCCTAAACCCTCAACCCTCAACCCTCAACCCTCAACCCTCAACCCTCAACCCTCAACCCTAAACCCTAAACCCTATACCCTAAACCCTAAACCCTAAACCCTAAACCCTACCAGCCCTGAAGCAGAGGCCACCCGCGCTGCTGGCAAAGTGGCCCGAAAGGCAAAGATGCCACCGGAAAAGGCCTGGACAAGAAGTTCGGGTTTAGGGTTTAGGGTTTAGGGGTTAGGGGTTTAGGGTTTAGGGTTTCGGGTTTAGGGTTTGAGGTCTAGGGTGTAGGCTTTAGGGTTTCGGGTGTAGGGCTAAAGGCTTCGGGTTTTGTTTGCACATGTTGCTTCAGGTGATGTAGGTCATGTTTTAGGTCGCTGGAATCCAGTGCTTAGGTTTTGAGGGTTAGGAGCGACAGGGGCGGAGACGACTTGCTCGGAGGATCTTTAAGACCCGCAAATCTCTAAGCCCCCACAGATAACATAACCCTGTAAGGGTTTAGGCTTTAGGGTTTAAGTTTAAGGTTTAGGGTTTAGGGTTTAGTTTGGGGTTTAGGGTTTGGGGGGTTTTGGGGTTTGGCGTTTAGGGGTTTAAGGGCTTGCAAGGGTTTAGGGCTTACAAGGGTGGCGAAGGGTTCAGTTGAGGGTTTTAGGGGTTCAGGGTCATAAGGATTTGTGGATTCCATATGGGCTTAAGGGCTTCAGGCTTTATAGGGGCATACTGTATACTGAGGGATTAATTTAGGGTTTAAGGTGTGTAAGGGTCAAGGGCTTTTCAGGGCTTAGTTCAGGGGTTAGGGCTTTTGAGGGTTTTGGTTCAGGGTTTAGAGCTTAGGGTGTGGCTGAGAGTATAAGGTTTTCCATGAGGAGAGTTTTGAGGGACATTGTATCTGCATATAAATAGGCACGCTAAATCCTGAAACTTGAACCCTAAACCCTAAGCACATGGCATGTGGGCGTGGGTGCACACACGGGCCCCCTCGGCCTGGCACCTATGCATTGAGCACCTCAATATGTGGGCCTTCCAGAGCTTGCTGGCGGTTTCCAGGCACTGGTTCCACCACATGGGGTTTAGGGTTTAGGGTTCAGGGTTCAGGGTTTAGGGTTTAGACTCTGGGATCAGCAGCACCTGCGGCGCCGGCTGATTCCACGTTTTGCTGGGCTGGCAAGGGAAAGCATCCCGCGATGGCGCCCCCACATCAACGGCTCTTTGCCGGTGGTGCAGCAACATGCAATTGGGTGTTTTTTGGCTCCAGCCCCAGGGACTTTCGGCAGGAGATCTAAGAGTAGGAAATGAAATGCCAATGACCGATTGAAACCGGCAAGTTCAATGCCTCCTGCTGGCGCGCCATCGCGCGTTCACTGCAGCTTCGACTCTGATCCTCAACGGAGCCCGTGTCGAGGAGCCGGAAAGTGAACCAGTGAGCCCGGGGGACAGTACATAGGCCCCCAAACCCTAAACCCCGAACCCCAAACCCTAAACCCTAAACCCCAAACCCTAAACCCCAAACCCTAAACCCTAAACCCAAAGCCAAGCCCTAAGCAGGTGGGAGAAATGATGGCGCTCGCGGCGGCAGACGCGCGTCTCGAGCTGGCAGTGGTTCTCCAAGCCCCTCGGGCCGGAAGGGGTTTAGGGTTTAGGGTTTCGGGTTTGGGGTTAGGGTTTAGGGTTTAGGGCTTAAGGTCTGGGGTTTAGGGTTTGGGGTTCAGGGTCAAGGTTCCAGGTCCTGGGTTCAGGGTTTCGGGTTTGGGGGTGTGGGGCCCAGGTTCTCGATTTTCGGGGCAACGGTCTGATCTCTACATTCATTCCCGTCCTGTTGGCGGTGCCCTAACATGGATCGCCACTATCCGGAACACTATTTCAGATAAACCCTAAACCATCAACCATCAACCCCACTACCCGAAACCGAGCAGTCCAGGCATCCCCGGCTACCCAGTGGACACCAGAGGAGGTGCAGATCCCCAAATCGCCCAAGCTTTGCCTTTGAGGATTTGTGGTATTTGGGGCTTAGGGTTTAGGGTTCAGGGTTTAGGTTTTAGGGTTTAGGATCTAAGGTTTAGTGTTTAGGATCTGCGTACGTCTTTGGGGTTCGTTCGGGGCTTAGGCTTTAGGACCCCTGGCTTTTCAGGCTTCAGGGTCTACATCAAGGGACGAAAGGAGGGACTCTTATAAGGGACCTTAGGGGTTATTTGAGGCGATTTCGGGGCTACTTCGGAATATAGGGGCTACATGAGGTATATATAGGGGTTCTATAGGGGAATAAGATCACTGGTCGATT
Organism: Symbiodinium natans; assembly: GCA_905221605.1. Lineage (NCBI taxonomy): Eukaryota > Dinophyceae > Suessiales > Symbiodiniaceae > Symbiodinium > Symbiodinium natans. Next base: position 957,554 of record CAJNDS010002834.1, read on the forward strand.
CTAGAGATCGCTCCTTCTACCCCTGAACCACAGTTGTTTTTTGCTTGTTTGTCGACTCTGGGTTTTAGAGTCCCTAAACCCTAAACCCTAAACCCTAAACCCTAAACCCCAAGTTTCCAGCCGCTGGAGGATGTATAAATCCTGAGCCAGAATTTGGTGGTAGCAGGGGATTCATAGGGGTTTTTAGGGTTTAAGGGGTTCAGGGCGTTGTGGGCTTTCAGGGTTTAGTTTGGGTGTTTGGGTATTGTGGGTTTAGGGTCCGGTGTTTAAGCTTTTGGGCTTTAACATTTTCGGGCCTGATCAAGCTATTAAGGGTTCTGGGGCAACTGCAGGCTCCAGTTTTGACCTCACTTGCCCAACGACTAGCTAGGTTTTGGGGCACAGGTGTTTCTTGCTAAGGCTTTCTGATTATAAGATGGCCACAGGTACATTGCCAAAGCCGCAAACCTCAAACCCTCAACCCGCAACTGCAGAATGATTCCCCCCCCCCCTCCCCTACCTTTCACCAAACCATGCCTTGAACCGCAGGACCTGCAACTTAGCGGGCCTTCTCACCCCTGGTCTAGAACAGCACGTACCTGGGGGACACAGGTCTGCCCTGAATCCTAAACCCCGTTGGGCAATCTAAACCCGAAGCCCTAAGCCCTAAACCCTAAACCCTAAACCCTAAACCCCAAGTCCTAAACCCTAAACCCCAAACCCCAAACCCTAAACCCTAACTACCCGATGGAAAATCACCGGAGGCTGCGCGAGCTGCGACCCAAGCAGCGCGCCAGTCCGGAAAGAAGCCGGAGGTGCTTGGGGTTTGCAGGGTTCAGGGTTCAGGGTGTAGGAGGGCTTAGGGGCCTTAATAATAATAACTAGGAATTAGAATAGGTATGTGGGGGGGGGGGGGGGTTTTTGGGGTTTTTTTTTTGGGGGGGGGGGGGGGGGGGGGGGGGGGGGGGGGGGGGGGGGGGGTGCGGGGGTTTTGGGGGGGGTTTTGGGGGGGGTTTTGAGGGGTTTTGGGGGATTTTGGGGTCATTATAGCATACTTTTAAGGGGTTTGCAGGCTTTGCGTACGGTCTTTTGATGTTGTACAGAGGATTTGTTTGAGGGACTTAGATGGTTAATAGGACTTTTATTTTATTTTATTTTTTTTGGGGGGGGGTTATAGGGTTTTCTTTAAGGGATAATAGGGTTGACAGGGTGTGTGTGTGTGTGTGGATAGATAGATAGATAGATAGATAGATAGATGGGTGGATAGATAGATAGACAGACAGATAGATAGATAGATATATACATATATACAATATTCACGCTCATAAGGTTTTTTAGGGATAAAAGGGTTTACAGGGAGTGTGTGCAATATATATATATATATATAGATGTCTGTAGTTCAAATGATTCTTAGGCTGTTGGACCTTCTTCGGGTCCTTCGGGGTTTGGGGGGCTTCGTTTGAATTCCTACTCAGAGGCCTGCATGGAAGATCCCAAGGCTAAAGAAACATAAGGCTGTTGAACTATGGGTTTAGGGTGGCACCGCCCTTTACGTGGCGCAGAACCGGCAGGGGCAGGTGCGGGCCGTGTGCCCAGACCAGTCCTGCAAGCTCTTCATGGTGGTGCTGAGCAGCGCCACGGTTCCCTCCGAAGAATGGCTACTTGGCTTTGGTCGCTCAAGCTTCATCGCGGCAGAGAAAGCCAGCAGTTGCTTCCCTTCGGGAGGCAACTAGGCAAGGCTGGAGTCTTGCCTATGGTGGAACATGTCACGTACTTATGTCGGGGGGTTTACGAAAAGAAGGCACCCCAAATATAGACCCCCAAATAGTAGGATTCCCTTGTAATCGGACCCCCAAGAAGGTACCCCTAATTTCGGAAACCACCATATATGGCCCTGCTTTAGGAAATCTTTTCGGGGGGGGGGGGGTGGGGGGCCACCGATAGTTTCGTGGAAACATCTTGAGGGGTTGGAAATGTTACCAGGAGAAACCCCCCAGGCTTGTGTGTCTGGCCCAGGCAAAGACCTCAACATACATCCTTTAGTTCTCTGTCTCTTTCATGTCTTTTATATTGTTACACGGATTGTGGGGTGGGTTTGCACGTTTTTCCCAGATGCCAGGCGAGAGAGCTGGAAACGTTACCGACAATTTTTCGCCCCCCCCCCCCCCCCCCCCCTAAAGCAAGGGCCCTCTAACCCGTTTTGCATGAGCTGTTTTGGGTGTGGGGTTGTCTAGGACCCAGAGTAGGCCCTCATTCCCTGTCCTTTAAAAGCAAAAAGGGCGCCCTGCTTATTCCTAGGTTACTCTTGGGTCACCCTAAACCCTAAGCCCTAAACCCCAAACCCTAAACCTAAAAAAAGCTTGTAGGGGTTGAGAGTTTTAATTAGTGGGCTTACGGTTTTTGAAGCCTATAAGCTCCAACACCTTACTTGGCCTATAGCTGAACTTTGTTGTTTTTGGGTCTCCTCGTTTTGTGAGTTTAGTGGAAATGACGAAGTTCAACCTTTTTGTTCCCTTGGTTTTTGGAGAAGTAAGACACATGGGCTGCAGGAGGTGGCGAAAGAAGCCGCGGCTGCAGCGGGGGCGGCCGCCGCCGAGGCCAGAGGAAGAGCATATTTGGGGGTGTAGGGTTTAGGGCTTAGGGCTTAGGGCTCAGGGTTTAGGGTTTAGGGTTGAGGGTTGAGGGTTGAGGGTTGAGGGTTGAGCGTTTAGGAATTACTTGGAGGTTCATGGTACTTAGTAACTTATTAGAATTGTACATATAACCCAGTTATAGCCTGGGTAGCTCGACTTGGGGGACTTATAGTTGTGTTATAGGTACAGTGAAAATAAGTGAACCTCCTCCGAAAGTAGGGGTACTTTGTTGGGCTTTTATCCGACGGGAATCCCATTATTTGGGCGTCTATATCAGGGCTCCCTTGTTTTCGCAAGCCTTCATAGGGCTTCCTCTAGGCCTTATAAGGGGTTTAGGGTTTCGGGTTTGGGGTTAGGGTTTAGGGTTTAGGGTTTAGGGTTTAGGGTTTAGGGTTTAGGGTTTAGGGTTTAGGGTTTAGGGTTTAGGGTTCCCTGCAAATCCTAATTTGTGATATTTTCCCGAGGCTGCCCGGCGTTCTGGGAAGTCGCCGGCTGAGGCAGCGTCCGTCGCTGCGGCTGCGGCCAAGGAGGTTCGGCGGGACATGGAGGGACCCTAAACCCTAAACCCTTATAAACCCTAAACCCTAAACCCTAAACCCTAAACGGATGAGGGCTTGGGGCTTGTAGGTTGGGATGCTCCCCCTTATACTAACAGTCCTCACTATAGGGATTATAGTACCCCGTATTATAATCCCGACTAAGGGCTGTTAGTATACGGGGGAACATCCCAACTTATAGGGTTTAGGGCAAAAACCCTGAACCTCAGCATGCCTTGATTTCTGTTTTACATGAGCCTCCCCCGACCACGAAAGAACAAACCCTAAACCCTAAACCCTAAACCCTAAACCCTAAACCCTAAACCCTACAACGCTAAACAACTGGGATCATGTGCCATGGTGTTACTATAACCCTTTTTTGCCATGATCCGCAAACCTTTTTTGGATTCAATTCGCAGTGGCCCTGAAGGGCCCTGGAAGCACGTAGCCCTCCATAAAACCAGTTCAGGGTTTAGGGTGAGGGTCTTATAGGGTTTTTGAGGGTGTGTAGGGTGCTATTATGGGGTGTAGGGTCCCTGAAGTTCAACCCGTCAAGTGCCCCCTACACCCTACAAGCCCTAAACCCTGTAAACCCTAAAGCCGATAAACCCTGAACCCTCAACCCTAAGGGTTTAGGGTTTAGGGTTTAGGGTTTAGGGTTTAGGGTTTAGGGTTTAGGGTTTAGGGTTTAAACCCTAAACCCTAAAACTCCTAAACCCTAAGCATTTCTGTAGCGCCCATCCGTTGTGAAGGCTGCAAGTGCCGCCGGCTTGGGCGAAGAGGCTTCGGCAGTGGCGGCTGCCGGCGTGGTGCCTTGGTGGGGTTTAGGGTTTAGGGTTTAGGGTTCAGGGTTTAGGGTTTAGGGTTTCTGGTTTAGGGTTTAGGGTTCAGGGTCTAGGGTTCAGGGTCTAGGGCTAACAGGCCAAGCCCTTGAAGTAGGTTTGGCGTTCTTACGGTAGGGTTTGGGGGGGGGGGGGGGGGGTCTACCCTAAGGATCCATGTACCTATATAGTATATACTTAGGCCTTAAAGGGGTTCCTATATAGTAGCTTTAGGGCCCAAGTATATGCTATATAGGTACATGGATCCTTTGGGCTAGGGTTGTAGGGTTTGGGGGGAATATCCAGGGGTCTAGAAGTTTATTTGGGGCGTGGAGGCGTCAGGGTGGAGGGGTTGCTGGGGTTGCTGGGCCCAAGCCTCAAACCCAAGAACCCTGAGGCCCGCGGTCCCCAAGCCCTAAACCCTAAACCCTAAACCCTGAAACCTTAACCCTAAACCCTAAACCCTAAACCCTAAACCCTAAACCCTGAACCCTCACTCCCCTGATGCCTGTAGATCCCCTATCGTCCGTAAACCCGGAACGTAGATCCCTAAACCCTAAACCCTAAACCCTAAACCCTAAACCCTAAACCCTAAACCCTAAACCCTAAACTTGCTAAAGTCAAAGCAGCAACCCGAGATTTCGAACCCCCCGCGCTTGTTCTTCCGACTTTGGTTGGGGTGCAGGGGGCAAGTGGAGGCTGAAGAAGCATCATAAACCTCATAAACCTTAAGCCCCAACCTGAACCCCCCCTCCCCCCCCCAAAGAAAACACACACACACACACACACATACACACACACACACACACACACACACACACACACACACACACACACACACACACACGCACGCACATATATCAATCAATATATGTACAAGTATGAATATAGATATAAATATAAACATAAATACAAATATAAATAAAAGGTACCCCCCCCCCCCGAGTTATCCACACCTTTTCTGCTTGTTTTGTGTTTTTCTTGTTATGGCACTGCGTATTTCTTTTTTTCGAACGTAATTTGTTTTCTTTGAGAGACGGTTCTAGAGTGCATAGTGTACTTAAATTTCAAGGCCTCAATGGTCAAGCGCGATGAGGGACAAGGAGTATTGAAGTTCAATGCTCCGGATTGAACTTCAATACTCCGGGATTCAAGATTCAAGATTCAAGGTTCCCGGGAAAAGTTCCCCCGGGATCTTGAATCCAGGGTCCCGAAGTATTGAAGTTCAATCCGGGGTATTGAACTTCAATACTGGGGACCCTGGATTCAAGATCCCAGGGAAACTTTTCCCTGGAACCTTGAATCTTGAATCTTGAATCCCGGAGTATTGAAGTTCAATGCTCCGGATTGAAGTTCAATACTCCCGGGATTCAAGATTCAAGATTCAAGGTTCCCGGGAAAAGTTCACCCGGGATCTTGAATCCAGGGTCCCGAAGTATTGAACTTCAATCCGGGGTATTGAACTTCAATACTGGGGACCCTGGATTCAAGATCCCGGGGAAACTTTTCCCTGGAACCTTGAATCTTGAATCTTGAATCCCGGAGTATTGAAGTTCAATGCTCCGGATTGAAGTTCAATACTCCGGGATTCAAGATTCAAGATTTAAAGTTTTTAGGGAAAAGTTTCCCCGGGATCTTGAATCCAGGGTCCCGAGTTTGAAGTTCAATCCAAAGCCTTAGGGCTTTTCGGAGATTATCTCTAATCCCCTGACGGGGTTACCTCTATAGGGTTTAGCCCTATAGGGTCCAAGCTTTAAGAATTACCCGAAACCCTTCAGGGTCAGAACCCTAAAACCCTTGAGGGATCTAGAGATTAGAAGGCTGCAGTCCTAAATGTGCTGAAACCATAATTAGACTATTTAAATGGGCCGGGCCGTTTCCCAAAATACCTATTTTGTTTCAAAATTTCAAGGATTGGAAGGAATGTACGGATTGTTAAAAAATCAAAAGGGCCGGGCATTTCCCAAAAGAAATTATTTTTCAAGATTTTACGGATTTTAAAGTATCTAAGTGGCCTTTTACATTCCTTAACATCCTTAAAATGTTGAAAGACAGAGGCCTCTCAATATTTTAAGGAGTTTACAGGGTTTTCAAGAATTGAAGGGTCTTTGTAAATTCTTTAAAATCCTTGAAGCTTTAACAGGTCAAAGAGAAACATCAAATAGTACGTAAAGGTGAGTCGTACACAGGGTTATAAGGTTCTCATCCTATAGGTAATACCTCAACCTTAAACCATAAACATGTGAACCCTATAGGCCTATAGGGTTTAAACCCTATCGGGCTAACCCCGTGAGGGCTTTAGAGATAACATTTTTGGGTTTTAAAGGTTTGAAAGACTAAGGTCTGGGCATGTATACCTTCAGAGCCTATAGGGCTACAACCTTTGAGGCTTTTAGAGCCCCATAGGCTTTCAGGGTTCTGACCCAAAAGGGCTTGGGATTTAGATTCAAATGCCTAAGCCGTAAGCCCTTACGGTTTATCTCCATGGGCTTATAAACCTTTAAGACACCTAAACTTTTGAACCCGATACATGGTGTGGGCACTTATTCTGCTTATTCTTTGCATTTCCACCAAGCCCTAAAAAACAGAGGCATAACCATGTGGGTTTTAGGTTTAGGGAAAAAAGCCTCAAGCCTGATAGGGTTTTTCAGGCTCTAATCCTACAGGCAATGCCTAAACCTAAAGCCCCAAACTGTTGAACCCTATAGGCCTATAGGGTTTAAACCCTATCAGGCTAACCCCGTGAGGGCTTTAGAGATACCTTGACAAACCCTAAAACTTTAGACTTTATGGGATTTCAAGGTTTGAAAACCTAAGGTCTGGGCATGTATACCTTTGGCGCCTATGCGGTTAAAACTTTTCAGCCTTGTATAGCCCTATAGGCTTTCAGGGTTCTGACCCTAAAGGGTGCAGGTTTAGATGCCTAAACCGTAAACCCTTAAGGTTTAAACTCTATAGGCTTAGGTTTAAATACCTAGATCCTAAAATCTTCAAACCTAATAACCGTATAGGATTAAAGGTTAAGGGTTTAGTTGCTTAACCTTGAAACCCTATGGATCTAAAGGTTCAGGTTCAGGTTTAACCCTAAACCCTATCGGCTTTAAGCCCTAAACCCTATAGGGTTTCGGTGCCTCTCTTTTTATAAGACTTAAACCTGAACCGATAAGGGGTTTAGAGATTTAGCCCTGAAAAAAAAGCCTTTGCAAAAAAACAGGGAGCGCAGCGGAGCGGAAGGGAGGGGAGGGGAGAAGGTCGCTGCGCCCAGTGTTTGGACAGATGGAGAGGACTCGACATCTCAAGGATTGCATGCATTTACGTTATGTAGGGGATTGGGCTATTGGAGGAGGGGGGGGAGTTCAGGGGTCACCGCGGCCCGTGAACGATCTAATTGGCTCGCAACCACAAAAATCGTGGATAACCACAAAAAGCGTGGATAACCACAAAAAAGCGTGGATAACCCGGGGGGGGGTAGCAAATAAAAATATAAATATAAATATAAGGTACCCCCCCCCCCCCAGTGACCTACCCTTTTTCGCCTTGTCTCAAGTCACCCAGCTGCACTGCAAGCAAACTCGGTGTGCAATAGAGCGTATTTCCCAGGGCGTAGACTAAAACATAACTAAGATCCGAATACACGGGACAGCTTAAAAACCAAAAATACCAAGACCAAAAAAAAAACAAAAAAAAACCAAAAAAACAATTTTCCGGAACTCTCAGGAATCCCTACGATGCCTCTCCAAGAGTTCCGGATTTTTTTTTGTTTTTTTGGATTTGGTATTTTGGTTTTTTGGTTCACCTTTACGAGGCAATAGCTACGCATTTTTAAGTGTGTTTTTGTTTTTGCGAATTTGCTTGCGTATGGCCTTCACTAAGTACTTTTCTAGGAAGATTGTGCATTTTTAAGCTTGCTTATGAAAATTGTGCCTTTCGGACATAGTATATAAGTGGTCTTTATTAAATACTTCAGAATCTTTGTTTCATTGGTATGTAAGTAGAATCGCTTCTATTGCCGTTAGTGTTTATTTCGTATTTGGGTTGAGTATGGTCCTTTAAATAGTACTCACTTGAGTCAAACTGGGCTATTCACTTAATGATTACTCTAGTAGGATAAATTCGCATAGCATGATTATTTCAAAATATAAGGTGTTTCATGACTATGTAAAGCACAAGATATTTCAGTGGACTTTTCAGATAGTATTTGATTAATACTTTGCCTAGTACAAACACTGTTTATGTACAAAGGGCTATTCTTGTACTGTAACCTTTACTACCTACTTTTCTGTGAAGGTATATATGTGGTCTTTATTCAGTACTTGAGAAGTCTTTTTCATTGTTATATAAGTCGAACCACTTCTTTTTCCATTCGTGTTTGTTTCATAATTTAGTTGAGTATGGTATTTTAATGGTATTCATTTGAGTCAGATTGGGCTATTTACTTAATAATTACTCTAGTAGATAAATTCGCATAGACTGGGTATTTCAAAATATTTTTCATGAATATATAAACACAAGATATTTCAGTGGACTTTTCAGATAGTATTTGATCAATACTTTGCCTAGTACAAATGCTACTTATGTCAAAAGCAGTATTCTTGTGCGATGGCCTTTACTATCTGCGTTTATATAAGTGGCCTTTATGTAGTACTTGAGAAGTCTTTTACATTGTTATGTAAGTAGAATCGCTTCTATTGCCGTTAGTGTTTATTTCATATGTTAGTTGAGTATGGTATTTTGAGTAGTACTCACTTGTGTCAGATTGGGCTATTTACTTAATACTCGAGCAGTTAAATTCGCAAACAATAATAGTAAACATGTTTCAAGAATATGTAAACACAAGGTATTTCAGTGGACTTTTCAGATAGTATTTGATGAATACTTTGCCTAGTACAAACACAATTGTATACAACAAATGTTAGTTGCTCAACAAAACAGCATTTGCCCTTTCAACGCACAATTTGCCTAGAAAATACCAAAGATCTAAAACCCAGAAACAGCTTTGTCCGCTTCAGATTCAACATATAGATTAATCCAATGCTGGCTTATCGGGGCCTGTGAGGTGGGTGTCCCAATAACTGTCCTTCATTAGCCGGTGATTAACTACGCGACTTTTGGGCCTTCGTTGTTCTTTTGTTGGTAAAAAGGCCGAAAAATGGTAGGTCGCTGGGGGGGGGGGTAGCAAATACAAATTTAAATATAAATACAACTATAAAATAAATAAATAAATAAATAAATACATAAATATATATATATATATATATTTATTTATTTATTTATATACATATATTTATCTATTTATTTATTTAATTGTTTATTTATAAATTGTCCTACTTATTCGTTTATGTAATTTATTCATTTTATTATTTATATATATATATAGATTTATTTGTTTATTTATTGTTTTTTTTTATTTATTTTATTTTCATACATGTTTATATGTTTATATGTACTTGTCATTATAAGAACAAGAATAGTAGTTATAATTGCAATATGAATAGGAATAAGAAAGAATCATAATACTAACGAAAAGCTACGGAGGCCGGCAGCATCGCCGCGGAGGCGGCCGTCGCGGCGGGAAGGAGCCCCGAGGAGGCCACCGCGCGAGATTTCAAACCCGTCAAGAAGCTCTTTGTGATCCGAGTTTAGGGTTTAAGATTTTTAGGGTTTAGGGTTCAGGGTTTTTAGGGTTGGGGTATCCGGGGGGGGGGGGGGGTAAAAGGGGCGGTATTGGAGCTCTTCACCCTGAGCCACGAATCCTTGTGGTTGCCCGTAGCCGTTGTTGGCACTGACCAGGACCCCAAAGCCTTGGCAGCAAGCACAGGAAGCCATCAAAAACCGAAAGAAGACACCCTAAGAGTCCATATGGGGCACTTGGGATCCATGTGTCCCCATACAGAAGCGAGGTACTTGGACCCTTAGGGACACAACGCTAAACCCTCAACCCTCAACCCTCAACCCTAATCTTGTGACGGCGGCGCATATGGATACCGTGGAAAGCCACAGAAGATTAATGTATTGAAATTTCAGCCACAATGAGCAGAAGAATAGGAATCCACAATAGTTTTTCAAACCAAAAACTAACGACACAACAGAGAAAAAGGTAGTAGATCCCAAAATAGCAGGAAAATAGGCTCCAGGAAAGCGAAAAGCTAAACATGGCTTAAACACAAATTAGGAACATATACTTCCCCATGTTTATCCAAATTTCGTGATTAATGTACAATTCTCATGCTTGGGATTTCTGGAGGCTATCTTTGAGCTATGTTTGGAACCTAGTGTAGTTCTATATGCTATTTTTGAGCTATTGTTGAGCCTTTTTTCCCCTACATGTCTCCTATGTTCCTATCCATGCACCTATTCAATTCCTATGTTTTTGCTAAATTGCTATTTTGGGAAAATCTGGGTTCCTAACTTTTCCTAGATTATCGCTATATTTATTACTTAACGTAATACGTCTGATCTTTCCATGATCTCGCCGTCACAACCCTAAACCCTAGGCCCTGTATGCCCTGTAAACCCTAAACGCTAAACCCTAAACCCTAAACCCGAAACCCTAAACCCTACACCCTAAACCCTAAACCCTAAACCCTAAACTCTGAGCAGGCTGCCGCAGCGGCGACCAAGGCCGCCGGGGCGGCGGCCGCAGCCGCCGGG